>CM068376.1:18130352-18517852 GCA_034769895.1 Magicicada septendecula
ACACGGTTATAATATTATATATTCAAACACTTTTTGCTACAGTCTATTTCTTGATACATATATAATATATTCAAAATTTATAATTACTTTACCTCAAGATGTATTTCCCCTTATTTCGGACATGTTTCGGGAAACATATTGTTCCCATCCTCAGCCTTCTCAATTTTGAAGACTCAGGGTGGGAACAATATGTTTCCCGAAACATGTCCCAAATAAGGGGAAAAACATCTTGAAGTAAAGTAATTATAAAATTTAAAAATATTATGTATCATCAAATATAGTTCCTTCTGCAAGTAATCGTATTATATTATATCGTTTCGATTCACCTGACGTGTAAATGAATCAACAAATAATCGAAATAATTCGATCTTAATATAGAAGCTTACGAATAATCAAACTTGTTTCGTTTTCAATGTAAAATAACAAATAATCGATTTGATTGTCGATTGTTCTAATGTTTATTTACTTAAGCACAACCGTTTTGAAGGTTAAATTAGAAATATTTAATGTTTATATTTTATTTATTTCAATAAATTTATAATTTTAAATAGATTATCTTGTTTTGTTTTTATTTTATTAGTTCTTTAATTAGTAAATTATTGTTATTGTGTTTGTATGTTTTTTAATGCAGTTTTACAATCTACTCATTTCACAGAGTAATAAGTAAAAGTGATGTATAAGTCGTCACTTGAGGTGGGAACCGTCCAGCGATGATTACCACGGTCACCGGGTCAGGTCATCTGGCCAATGTCTCTTCAGCCTTCTTACATCCAGTAATGGATTGAGGAGCTCGTTGATCAGGTTATTGCTGTGTCCTATGTTGCGGTTCCTGTACTTGGCGGCGTGCATCTTGATGACATCAGAAATGTATGGAATGTTGAGGTCTTTGTGAAGAGTATAATTAGATTTGAACCAGGGAGCATTCGTTATGCAGCGCAAGATTTTTGATTGAACTGTCTGCAGAATCTTTGTGTTGGAAGCTTTAGAGCAGCCCCACAATTCTATACCGTAAGTCCAGATTGGTCTGAGCACAGCTTTATATATGATGACTTTGTTTGCGAGAGATAGTTGAGATTTTCTACCTATGAGCCAGTACATTTGCCTAGCTTTTAAGTTGAGTTGTTGTTTCTTAGCCTGAATGTGGGCTTTCCATGTTAATTTGTTGTCCAAATGCAGCCCCAGGTATTTAACTTCTGATTTTATAGGTATGGGGGCATCGTTTATGGTGACTTGTGGACAAGAGCTACGTTTCATGGTGAAGGTTATTTGAGTGGATTTTGCAGAATTAACTCGGATCCTCCACCGCTGGAACCAATCTTGCAGGAGGTAAAGATGGCTTTGCAGTTTCTCAGAGGCTCGTTCCGGGTTAGGATCTACTGCGAGGATAGCGGTATCATCAGCGAAGGTGGCGGTGGTAGTGTAGTCTGTCACAGGTAGGTCTGCAGTAAATATAAGATATAAGTATGGCCCCAGAACGCTGCCCTGAGGCACTCCCGACTTTATAGGAGAGATTACTGACACAGTGTCTTCGATTTTGATTTGGAAGTGTTTATCTTCCACATATAATTTCAACAGTAAATATAGTTGATCAGGAAGTTGTTTCTTCAGCTTGTACAGAAGGCCCTCATGACAGACTTTATCAAAAGCCTGCTGAATATCCAGGAAGACAGCTGCGCACATCGTCTTTTTTCCAGGCTATCCCTAATTTTGTACACTATTCTGTGGCACTGCTGCACTGTAGAATGTTTTTCTCTGAACCCAAATTGGTGTTCAGGGATCAGGTACCTAAAGGGCACTATTTGTTTTAGTCTGGTCAGGAGAAGTCGTTCAAATATTTTTGACAAGAGTGGAAGAAGGCTTATTGGCCTGTAAGATGTGGGGTCAGTAGGGGGTTTGCCAGATTTTGCGACCATGATAATTTGGGCAAACTTCCATTGGATTGGAAAGTAGCACAGTCTGAGCATACTGTTGTAAATAGTTGTAAGTAGCACTAACGCTTTTTTGGGAAGATGTTTCAGAACTTCTCCAACTATTAAATCGTACCCGGAGGCTTTATGTGTCTTGGAATGTTTTATCTCCCTGAGAACTTCAGAGAAGGCAAACGCTTTGATTGGAGGAGATAATTGGCAGGGAGCATCAAGGTAAGTTAGAATTTCTGAGTCATCAATTGCTGATGAGGTTGGGGTGAAAACCTGGGAAAGGTGATCTGCGAACACATTCACCTTATCTTCATTTGCTCGAGCCCAACTGCCGTCAGGTTTACGAATGGGGGATACTGGGATTACCGGACGTTTGATTTTTTCTGTCGCCTTCCATATTGAATGATCATGGGGTGTTAAACATGTTACGTAGTGTTCAAACGATGCGTTTCGGGCCTCTTGCATAGCTGCACGAATTCTATGGGTGAGCCTATTGAGAATTGTTTTATACTGGGGGTTTCTCGTTCGTTGCCACTTACCGCGAGCTTGTCGTTTTTCTTGAATAAGTTGTTTGATGTGCAGAGGTATATTATGATAATCAGGTAAAACTTTTCTTCTTTCTGGTGTAGCTTGTGTTTGTATGTATAAGATTTTCCCAAATATTCATTTTTTGGGGCCTTTTTCTATGTTTTTAATTAACTTCATATTTCCATTCATTTAGATAATGAATGGTCAAATGAGATTTATAAATATTTGATTTCAGAAATACATTGCGGTGCTGAAGGAATCTACGGAGTAGCTCTTTTTTGTCTGGCCTACGTAAAATCTGTTGCAATCTGGACATTCTATTTACGTAGAATGTTTATTATTATTATTATTGATATTATTATTTTACTTTTTTCTTCTCCTCCTCTACAAGGATTAGGTTACATAAACCTGTTCCGCCAACCATCTCATCCTGGGACGACCCACGTCTCTTCTACCAATGGCTTTATAGTTCAGTGCCGCTTTCGGCAATCGATCTTCTGTCATCCCTTGCAGATGATCCCACCATTGTCTTCTGCAAATTGAAATAATTTCATTTATGTCATTTTCTTCGAGTTCTGCTCTGATTCTATCTTGCAATGTATAATTTAAAGTATTTCGAAGAAACTGTATTTCAGCACTCTGAATCTTGCCGCATTCCTTTTACGTCATGACCCACGCCTCACTTGCATAAATCAACGTGGGTATTGCAATTGTCTTATAAAATTTAATCCTTGTGCTGTGTCTTGTTTTATTATTTTACTATTATTATTAATTTTTGCTGTTATTAAGTTTACTGTTAAACATTCACACAATTTAATAGAAATTTAAGGCTTCTGATGTTGAAGGCTTCAACGATGAGTACTTTTCAGGTTTACCAACATTATTTTATAGCGTAAAACATAGTTATAAAATTGTAGTGGACATTTGAATATAATAGAGAACATGAAGAAATCCAAGCACTGAGTTAACATCTAGCCTTCATTTGCCGTCAAACCATTTTCATATAAGATAATAGTCTTCCTATGTTGGCGTAGTGAGACAGTACCGCAAACAATTACACAGTTTTATAAGACCAAAGTAGCTGTTGTTTGTCCTCACAATCGAAAAACATGTCCACCCGATTTTGTGACCAATTTTTTCTTTAAATTCTGTCTCTTTTTTACAACCATGTTTCATAAGGAAATGGAAGTATGGTGATGGCGAAAAATATCGTGTTCGAGATAACTCTATCTAAATTTCATTAACATTTAACTAAATAATTTCATTGTTGCGAATGGCATTTACAGATAACAATAACAATAATGAAAATTGTAATGATACTGTTCCCTCTAAAATTGTTAGACATAGTTGTTGTGGTCTCCAAGTTGCATGTACATTAAATTATTAAAATTACATTGTGTATCGACGTTTTCTTCCTTCCAACTTCATTTTTTTTATGATTCTATACACAACGCGTTTCGAGACTTAGGCTATAATCCCATTATCAGGTGATAAACTATGATCACTCACATGGAGTACGTCACACACATCCCGTTATTTAAGCGATTCCCAACTCTCGTTATCTCTCTCTACGGATCTCACGAGTGACTAAACGATTCCACATCATACTGTGCCCGCACTTATCTATCACATTGTTTTAGCACGCGTATAGCTGTATCATATAGCTCGTTTGATTTGAAAGAAAGTTTTTTCATTCAGAAGCTGATCATCCCGAGTTTTCGAGGCTCTGTAAATTTCAAACTCTTCCAGTGCGTCCATTGGTTTCCTCTTTTTACAGAAATGCATTGGTTTGAAACTGTTTTGAAAACTGGAATAATTATGGTTATGATTGACGATATGTAAAGCAAGGTTCGATTTAATGTTCCTAATGTAACCCTTAGGCAGATGTACCTCGTACCTATCCAAGAATTTTCAACCTGTCTGTCCAATACAAAAACTATTACAGTCATCGCACTTTATTTTATATTCTCTAATAGTCTTCGTACTCTAAAATTATTCAGAAATACCTAAAAAGGATCAACCAAAAGGATGAAGACACTTGGGACAGCCAAGAAAAGAAATGAAGAAATTGTATGAGAAGAATGGAACAGAAAGAGAACTCTGTGACAAGACAGTTGCTCTGAACTGTGTTGTGGCTGTTGAAAGCGACGCGTAGCGTAATGTATTGTGAGGCTTGGCACTGGACTTCACGGGAATCGTTGTGCTATGTGGCATTAAGCTGAGGTGTAAATTATGCCAAACGTAGAATGACGTCATCGAAATTTTAATACAAAGTATTAGAAATAAACTGATTGTGAGTGAAACGGAATCGTATGTGAGACCACCTACATACGGACTATAAACGTCAGAAACGATTTGACTCCGTTGGAATGCGGTAACGAACGAGGTGTCGCACCGGTACAGGTGGCCCCGAGTTTATTACGATCTTTGGAGTCAATAGTAATGCACTTCGTACGACCACTTTGTGTTTGTGTTAGTGGGTCCGTCAGATTGCCGCTGAGCTGGTTCCTTCGGTTCCCCGTCTTCAGCTGTCATAACGTTTGACGTTTCTCCGTGTGTGTTTCTACGTTGTATCGTGCCTTTGTACCTGTAAACTATTCGCCTTCAGTTCGTTCAATGCTCTTTCTCTTTCACACAATTGCCTTCTAAAAAATCCTGTCGTCTATCCTGCTGTTCTTGTTTGACATACAGGGACGTAGCCAGCAGGGAGGTCCGAGGAATCCAGAACCCCCCTTACCGAAAAACTGAAAAAATACCCAAAGCGATTATAACACTTAGTGTTAAAAAAAAAACAGTATTTTTCATGGAAATGTCTCTTACATTGTGTACAATTTTTTATGTTACTTCACCATAGGCCTACAGAGGGCCATTAAGCAAACTTTGTTTTCAAGAAGTAGGCCTACACTGAACCTACAGTTTAATAACATAAGGTTGGTTTAGTTTTTGATTTTAAATAACAAATGACATTATATTGCGGCATGCTCTATCAGACTTTTGTAACAGAAATTATGTCGTAGGTTGCAGGAACTGCGTAAGTCAAATTCAAATTTAATAATTATCAGTATAATACTACTGACTCGTAACACTAAGTTTTTTATAGGTAAAAATGTAAAATTTGTACCTTATAGCCTGAACCAGTTTTCGCTTATCATAAGCTTCGTCAGAGGCTGCCACTAGGAGCGCTGTTCTTGGTGACGGCGCCGTTGTTCGAAAGATCGATGTTGTGTGTGTGTGTGTGCGCGCGGTGTTTTATTTCGAATTGTATGTTTGATTTGAATTATAATTGGTTCAATTTACTGTTAAGCTTATAATAAGCGAAAACTGGTTCAAGCTACAAGGTAAAAGTTTTACATTTTTATCAATATAAAACTTAGTGTTCCGAGGCAGTAGTATTATACTTATGATTAGTTAATCAACGGACACGTCATGGACAACAAAATCGAGGAATCAAATTTAACGTTCGCATTTGTTTATTCAAATCTGAAAAAATATAATAACTGTAAGCAATAAATATTTATTTATTCTGTTTTTTCTGTTTCTTTACTTTCAGGGTTCCAAGACGTCCTAAAACCCGACTTTTGGGTCCTCATGTCTCTTGCTCCGAAGGAAAATTTCGACCCCTTATCTTCCTGGGAGGAAACATACCGGAATAGATATTATCATCTTTGATTTCTCGCCTACAATCCAATGTGAACCCCCCCCCCCAAATCAAAATTTTGGCTGCGTTCCTGGTTTGACACTAGTCATCGTTCGTATCTTCCTTATTTTTCAGACAGCATATGATGACATGTTTTCTCATTTGTATAATACCGCGCCAAGAATTTTACAGACTTTTTTAAAGGAATTTCCATAGCTGTTGTCCTTTTGTGAACATTATCTTTCCGGAATTTATCCTGCTTGTTAGGTACATTACACTACAGTACAGGAGCGTAGGGTATAGTCAGGAGCAGATCCAAGAAGCAACTTTGGGTGGGGAAAAGTTGACTTTAAGGGGAAGGAGGAAAGTTGCACCATTATTTAAAGGCCTAAAATATAAGTTACAGGAATGAGTGAAGATCACAAGTACAGTTTGTTATTATCCACGCAATAAGTTTATTGACGTTCAAATATAAAATCGTATCTATGTTTGTCAGTTCATTGACTTTTTAATAATATTCACTTGCAGTTTAAAATACAAACTACTATGGTACAGACATTACTGTTTTTCTATAACTATTTCTATGGTATGTATGTATCAAACAAAATTAACATGCTGGTAAGGTACAGTTAATATTTAAAGTAAATCTAGAGTAAAACTATAGACCTAAATTAAGTGATGTACATTTGTTTATTATATTATTAAACGACGAAAAAAAATTCGTCTGAAGTGACCATTTGGGAGGGAAAATTCCGCCCTTTTCCCCCCCGTGGATCCGCGCCTGGTATAGTATACTACACTAATTGAACGAGCCAAGCGAGTTCTAAATTTTAACTTCACCTAAATTTTAACTTCTAATTTTAACGTGGCGTTTGTCTATCTGTCTACGGGTATGTGTTGCGATAAATTCTGAGTGCATCAACCTCATGTTTATTGTTTATAAAACTTGGTGTACGTGTCCAAGCCTATAACCTACAGTCCTATTGTTTTTGAGGTTGATCCCCTCTAAAAGTATGGTGGGGGGTGAGGGCAAAAATGTGAGATGTCGAAATTTTGAAAAAATTGCGACATGTCCGTATCGAATTAAAGAAATTTTTAACCACAGTCTGTATACAGTGTTCATTTTTAAGAATTTAAAATTTTGAGGCAGCATGGCCGAAAAGACGTGTACCTAAACTCGCAGAAATCCAAGTGGTATACCAAATTAAACGGGATTTTAACCGCAGTCTTCATACAGCGGGTTTAAAAATTTAAAAACTTTATGACACCGGAGCCAAAAAAATGTATAAAAATTTCAAAAATACTTGACAATTCATGCCGAACGTCTGACTAAACGTATGTTTTGTCGATGATCTGACTACACAGTTTGTATCTTTTGGAGCACCACGAACCAGAAATGGATGGCAAAAACCTGAGCGAGCTCTAAACCTCAGGGAGCTTACATTACAGTCAGTACATTATAATGCAATCAATACATTACATTACAGTCAGTACATTATAATGCAATCAATACAACATTACATTACAGTCAGTACATTATAATGCAATCAATACATTACATTACAGTCAGTACATTATAATGCAATCAATACATTACATTACAGTCAGTACATTATAATGCAATCAATACATTACATTACAGTCAGTACATTACAATACATTACATTTCAAAGTTTACAAACGTCTCCCCTTCTCTTTTGTATCTCACCAAACCCTTCCCTTCACCTCACACTATCCATCCGTACTTTGTCTCTCTTGTCTGTCTAGTCCAGTGGTTTCCGACTTAAAAGCGCCTGAGCCACACTTAAAACTGAGGAACCAACCGCCGAACCGCATCATAGCGATTATTTTCGAACAGGTAACGTAAAAATAAAAAAGGTAGTATTTAATTGTAATAAGTAAAAAGAGATAGTTTTAAAATTTAACATAAGTTACTACAGATCTTTAACCGTACAATTTTTACTGTGTCAGTATAGTAATACATAAGTTATGTAAACAGAGATATTAAACATTGTACATTTAGAAAAAATCTTCAGTGTGAAAACTGAGGTCGGTCTGCTGCAGCCACTGAAGTAGGAATGTCCACTTCAAGCTGAAAACACTTAAACATAATGGTATATCAGTTTTAAATTATAGGAAAAATTACAAAACTCTCGATTATTCTACTATCGCTTTAGTAATATTGCCCTAACAACTATAAAGCATACAATCATACAAACACTGAAAATTCTAAACATTCGGATTTGGGTTCTTCTTCTTCTTCCGGAGCACTACAGGGATGTCTCTTGGCATCCACCACCACTCGCCTCCAGTTCTCTCTCTCTGTTGGAACGTTCCTCCAGTTTTATAGGCCCATTCTTCTTACGTCTTCCTCCACATCATGTATCCATTGCCTTCTTGGTCTGCCCCTTTCTCTTGTTCCTTCCATGTTTCCATTTAGCACTCGCTTAGGCAGTCTCTCCTGTGGCATTCTCTACACGTGTCCCAGCCAGCTTATCCGCCTTGCCTTCATGAAACCCATTATACCTTCCCGCTGCAATATTTCATCAATTTCATCAAAGGTATCTTCATTCTCCTGCTACCATTATTGGACTGTATATCTTTCTTATTATTTGTCTATCAAATAGGCTCAGTACAATAATGAAGATGTACAAACAGATGTGGCTTAACCTTTGCCGCAGTACTGTGGCCGTACTGACGTACACCTTGTCAGTCGTTAAGTCCTTATTACAGTGAAGATGGCCTCCAGAGGTGAGGACAAAACACGTCTGCCAGAGTGCACGAAGAAACCTTTTGATACGAAGAAAATGGATGGTAGTTTTAATAGGCCTAATTATGATGGCGGCCGTAAAAGCCAAAGAAACTTAAACGTAACATTGAATAACAGATCGACTGGTTACGTAACATAGGAGAGCGCGTTTGTTTTGTCTAGCCTAGCGGTGGAAGGAAGTACACTGCATTTTGTAATACGATGGAAAGGAAAGAGGACAGGAGCAAATACACATTCCGTCAAACAAATAAAGCGAAATCTACTGTTACATCAGTGAATCAGTGAAAGATTTTTTCGTAGGTTTCGCCTGTAAGACCATTCTCAGATCAAATAATACTTTACTATTCCTGTACTTATTAAAGTAAATAGAATAATCATTAAGTTGGTTTTCCAATACAAGGTCGCTGGCGACATAAAAAGGTGTCGCAGGCCGCCAGTTGAAAGTCACTGCTTTAGACCGCTTCAACAATGCGGTTTCTCCTCCAACGGGACTGCTGTTTGGAAGAAATCACTGGTCTAGGCATTCCTCTTTCTTGTTCTTCACAATTTTCGCTACCGAAATTCTTTTCCCAGGCCTTACGTCTTCCACACTTTCTAAGTGATACCACCAACATAATTGTCTTTCTCTTGAAATTCAAATCAGGTTGTATCCCCAGGGGGCGGATTAGAAGCGACGTGGTGCTCTATGCTGCTTCCCCCCTCCCGATTCGAAACTCAACCTTTTATCCATTGTTTTCACTAATAAATGGCATACACAATTTCGAATCTTAACAATTATTTTACGAAACTCTCAAATTACAACAAATATTTAGCTAAATAGTGATTACAATGGACATAGTAGTACTTAAGCTTAGAAAATACTAATGGATCTATTTTTTCTTGACTTTGCCTTAACGAAGTCTTGTATAATTTGTTCTAAATCGAGCTATTCAAGTATCTCGCTTTCAATATTCAACCTTGCTAACGAAGATAATGTCTCATCTCCCATAGTTGAACTCAACATATCTTTAATGCGTTTTAATACAGAAAATTATCTTTCAGATTCGCAGTTAGCTATTGGAATCGTCAAAGAAGTCGATAAGCAATGTATATATTCGCAAACACATCAATCATTTTACAATCAATAATCCAGTTTAATACTTTGAGCGGACAGACTACAGTATCATGAAATCTGTCATCTTCATTCTAACATTAAAAACATAAAGACGAACTCGTCGAAAAGTGTGGACACATGTTATTATGATTTTAGACTGAGGACATTTTTTGTGTTTTCCTCATTTATTATCTTCAAAAATTTTTTTTGTGGTTTAGGGCTGGATGGTGACCCCTCTGACAGCTGAGGCACTGGAGCCCGGTGCTGCAGCATACCCTAGCGTTATGGTTAATCCGCCACTGTGTATCTCACACTCTCCTTATATCGGTAATAATTGTCATTCTTTCCTTCTTAGTGACTCTTTTCATACAATTCATTTCCACAATCTGAATCCTACATTCCTGTTTCTCACCCAATTAGCTGTGTCTCGCAGTCAAAGTGGGTCTTAAATTTGTCCTTCCCTAGGAAATTATAATCCATTGCGTAGTACATTTTTATTGTTTTTCCAATTCTGTCTTAATTTATTTTTATCTTTCGACATTCGTTCATCTGTTACAACACCTAAATCGCTCTCACTTGTCCGATCATAGTTCAGTAAATGTCTATTTTTATGTCTTCCTTTGTGTCGCTAATTACCATAGATTCTTTTAATTTTCATATATTTCTTTCCCAGTACTGGGCCATACATTATTTGGTACATATTATTATACACATTAGCCCCCCACACACACACACATTTTTAACCGATGGGTCATGGGTTCACCGCCGCTAGACGTTCGTTGCGTTGTCTGCATTACTTGAGACACTACATAACTGCAAACAAATCCTTCAGGGTTTTCCGCTAAAAATGTATTCGCATACTTCTGTTGAGTGCGAAGTAACTAATCTTACAATAGTTACCAACTCTCTCGTCTCTCGTGTGATCACCAGTGTGTACTATGCACTGCCTTTCTCTGGAATGGGTGCCTCTCTGAACTTTGTATCTCGTATGTATACGTATAATTTGGTTACTAGAACTGTAAAGTGAAATCTGTTTACTAGACATACATTTGGTTGGTAAAGGTCATCTCTCGGATATCGTTACATTCTAAATATCACAGGTAAAATTCATACATGACAAAGAAGTGTAAAAGCATGGGCTGAGAGTAGGAGGTGACAATCTGTTCACTCTATATTTTGCCGATGACCAGATTGTGGTAGCGGAGGATGACGAAGACCTCGAGTATATGGTCAGAAAGTTAAAAGAAGAATATGACGCAGCTGGTTTGACGATGAACATGGCAAAATGTGAGTACCTGATAGTGGGCAACGAAGAAGTTAAGGACTTAAAATTGGATATGGACAGGATAAGAGGTGTTAAAAAAAGTAAATACTTAGGCGTTATTTTCAACAAACAGGGTAGTAGCAAAGATGAAATTCAAGAACGTGTTAACAAGGGGCGAACCGTTATAAGAACGCTGAATTTTCTTCTATGGGAAAGAAGTAGCCTATAACAAGAAATACAAAGAAACATATATATAATAGCATGGTGCAAAGTGTAATCCTTTATGGAGCAGAAGTTTGGAACGTTTCAAACGTAAATAAGAAAAAAACTGATGGCAGCGGAAATGGACTTCTTCAGGAGAAGTTATAGAAGATCAAAATTAGACAGGGTTAGAAATGAGACTATTGGAGCAGAGATGAATATTGACAGGACAATAATAGATGAAATAGAAAGAATACAATTGACTTGGTTTGGGCATGTGAAGAGAATGGAAGATGAGAGATGGCCCCGCAAAATACTGGAATGCATACCACCGGTGAGGCGGAAAAGAGGACGTCCACGGAGGAGTTGGCGAAATGACGTAGCGGAAGCAATGGTTGCGAGAAATTTATTAGAAAAACTTACATACTACGATAGGTTACAATGGAAGTTGGGGACGGAGAAACGGCCGATAGCTGTAAAGATCCGTTATATATATTACGACAACGTTAAATAATTGTTGATGCCTCACGTTCTTGGGAGCCATCTTGGGAGCCATTTAATTTACAATGTTATTTGTTGCTGAGCCCCCAACTTCTTGTGAGCTATTTAATTTTGCAACATTACTTACGTTATAAAATTATGACAGGTGTAATCGTAATAATAATAACACAATGTAATATGGTTTAAAATCATTTAAAAATTTATTAATCCAAAATTTCTTATTAGGTTGCGATTTAAAATATCATTATTATTTGCTTGTGTGTGTAGTCGTAGCACACATCTAATTATTAACATATAAGTGATAATCTCGTATTACACATAGACATAATATACAATCTTATACTATAATAAACATTTATAATTATCTAATATTGCTCTAGCTTGCTCATTAATGTAATAATTATTAGATTATCTAATCTCTTTCTAATGATCTAATTTCTTTTGAATATACTGCATATGCATTGCTTTGTTTTCTTATAAAAGTTTACTAATTAGTTTTATATTAATTTAAATATCAATGACTAAGTTATTGATTCAAAATTATAGTTTAAAACATTTTTAAAACATTACTCTAATTTCTATACAAATAAATATTTACATTTGCAAAATTTATTAATTCATCTTTGAATTAGATTGTCTCTCTTTTTACATTGTTAATTATATTGTCTTTATGTGAGTCTTTGTATTACAAATACATGGTTGTTTTTCACTTTATTGTCGTGGTAAATCGGCAGCGAGTCTTCTTCGGTCCTAGGTCCTTGATCCTGGATGCTCCTTGTAGTCGTATAGTCCTGGAGTCCTTGATCCTCGTCCTTCGTCCGTCGCGTCGTCCCGTACGCAGGATTCTATTACATGTACTTGGCTGCTCCCTCGTCTCCTGTCATGGCCTCAGGTTGCAGGTGTTCTCACGAAAGTGATGAGTAGTCGTGAAGAACCTCCGGCTGCTGCTGTGGTTGATCGAGAAAGAGTTGTTGTCTCTGGGCAGAGCCTCCGGCTGCCACGGTAGTTGTACAAAAAAGAGAATTAAGTTAGCGCGTCTCGTGTATTTATACCCTAGGGCGCAAAAATCATGTTTCGACAATATTCTGCATGTCAGAGTCTGTCGTTGGCGTCCCTTTTTAAACACGATTATTATCACACTTAATTCGCTTGTCTTCGCGATATGCGAAGTCTTTTGCACATTACGCGATATTCATCTTGTCGGTAATTTTTATGTATTCACTATGTATAAACCGTTTTTCTTTATCTTACTTAACATAAGTTTTATTTATATTTATTTTTACTATAATTGCACTTTTTATTCTTTTCACACTATTTTTTATACACATGTGCGTCTTATTTTTATACACACTTTGGCGTATTTGGTTTTGTGATATTATGCACACAATCTTAACAAAATAAATAAATTCATATAATTAATAGCGTTCATTAAGGGTGACGCTTTTCAGGAATCGACAGGTCTCACACACACATGTAACATACACGTGTACACACAGACATAGCGGAGTGGCGTGATCAACCTGTCCCAACATGAAATTTGGTCGTTCCTTTTACAGTTCAGATTGAAAACTGAAATAACAATATGAATTATTTATTTACTTTAATTAATTATTTTAATTACTTTGTGAATGCACAGTACCCTATACATTTGTAATGTTGCAATATATTGCAACGTTACAAGTATTTCAAAAATTCACACAAATACATTACCATGTACTCAACACAACTATGAAGTGTGTTACACTGGCCAGGTCGCAGGACTTTTTTTATTCTCGTTGTGTCAAGTATACGTAGTTGCACAATAATTAAATAATTTTCAAAGAGGAGTGAGATGTTGTTGACATGAAATAATTAATTAAAACCATTTCAAAATAATCATTCTATGATTTATTAATATTAATAGAAAATATGCAAATATTAAAAAATTCGAATCTTAGATAAATAAAAATATTTTCTTTTATAAGTTTACACAAATACAATGTAACCTTCTATGCTGTTCATGACATATAAAATAAACAGCCATATAATCTTACTAGCTAAACAGACATGTTAAACAAATTATGTAAACCTTTTTATTTCAGTGTGTCTGACTTCGACTCATATTTTAAATAATAGCAACTCATTTACAAACAAAATATTCAATCTCAAGAATAAAATTAATTGTTGCTATAAACAAAATAAAAAATATAACATTTACTTCCAACCTATTATTTATTTCTATTGACACACCCACATTTTAACATATAACAGAAAATTAGTATTTTTAAATTTTCTTGTTAAATTTAATTATTTTCTTTACTACCATTTATTTTTATGTACAGTGATTATAATTAAAACTTTAAGTCTTTACTGTTCATATATAAGTTTCCTTTTGAGAGTTCTTTTCACAAACAAAAAAATATAATTGTTTATTCATCACCTGCGTACTGCCGACGTTACCGTTGTGTGTGTGTGTGTGTGTGTGTGTGTGTGTGTGTGTGTGTGTGTGTGTGTGTCCTTAATCCTGAGAATTTGATGATGGTGTTGATTATTCTGATGCTGTGTTCTCTGTCTCTACGGGTTGTTGTTTGTGATGGTCCAGAGTTCCTCCATAGGTTTTGGTGTGTGTGGTAAAGATGTCGATCGGTCGGCAGACCAGCAGCGTGACGTTGTGTGAAGATATCTTGAGTCTCTAAGACCGCCCCAAAATTGCCGGTGGTATTTATACTGGACGGCAATCTGACAAGTCCAGGACTGTTTTCGACCTGTTAGATATGGTCACTTCGTGCAAAGCGTCCTTTTAATTACAAATCACTTTTTGGTTCATTTTCGCGATTTCGTAAACATCCTCGTACCACCAGCGATATCATCGTTTGCGTAATTTTTCCTGGTCACTCACATATAATACACACATTAAATTACCTGGCTTCTTTATAGTTGCAAATTTCTTTAGTGCAAATTTATGTTTATTCAAACATAAACGAAATTTATTCAAAAATGCTACAATCGTACAATTGGACGCAACGAAAGTATTACGTGTTGTCACAAATAAATTGATAAGCAAAAGAGACATAAAGAAAATCAAAATAACAGTAATTGATATTTATTGATTATACAGTGTGAGTCTTTGAAATTGTTCAGTACAAAGATATAAAATATTTTTTACGAGCGAATAGGATTGGTGACGAAAGAGAGAAGAGAGAAGATCAAGCCTAAACTTACTGAAGAATAACAGCTCGGATGGCGGGTACACTTGAACAAAAACCCAACAAGAACATATGGGAACCTACAATACAAAGAAAAGAGTTAGGGGAAAAGCTTTGGAAATCTGGGATAGGAAAGTCGCAAAAATATTAAAAACGGGAAAAATAGGCTAAGCGTTTGCAAACGTATTAATTAGTTTATTTTATCCGGTTTAAACCTGATTACAGAGAAATCGTACGCATCACCCTATCGCAGACTCTTGCCTGTCGTAGCTTGCGTTTACACACACAAACACACAAGCGCTGTATTCACTCACGGGCAGGTGTACGCTTTCTGACAATTCTTAACCTGCATAATATTGTTAAAAACTGTTCATCATATATTTTCTATGCTAAATATTTACAAACATACCGCCCTGGGCAAATATGGAAATATATGTATTGTTGCAATATATATATATATATACACACACACACACACACACACACACACACACACACACACACACACACACACACACACACATATAATTCATACATAACTGTTCGACCCGAATTATAGATTAGCGTACATATCGTTAACCAAAATCACTTGACCAAGACGATAACTCAACCTTAATCATCATCATCATCACCACTCCGAGGACTAGGCCTTAGACCTGTTCCGGAACCCATCTCCTCCTTGGTCTACCGACCTCTCTCTTCCCAGTAGGGTGATAACCAAGGCAGCCACAGGTAGACGAGTATCAGGCATGCGATTTAAGTGTTGACACCATCTCCTTCTGTGGTTTTCAATTCTTTGGTGCAATGATACAATGTTTCAATAGCGTCTAATATCCTCGTTCCTTCTCCGATCCAAGAGACAACAACCTTGTGAAACTCTTAGAAATTTCATTTCAGCTGCCTAAATCCTCTGCACGTCCCTTTACCAAGAGTCCATGTCTCACTAGCATACAGGAATGTGGGAACAGCCACAGATTTATAAAGTTTCATTTGGGTATCCTTCCGTGTTTTATTTTTTAGGTACCTATGAATCGTTCCACAGATGCGTCTAAACTCAACCTTAATAAGTGATAAAATAATATAACGCACTACTATAATATAGATACAGAACAACAGTACGCGCCCGGGCGCGTATAAATATTATATTTTAAAATGCAAACTCGATATTTTTGAAAAAAAAAATTCAATAAGGAAATTCAAAGCATGCGGTTTCAATTTAAAATAGTTTACAGTTGCAAAAATCTGCGCCCTTTAAAAAAAAGTGTGAATTTAATATGCTAAACGATGAAAGTAAGTGAGGACGGTGTGAATAATCGGGGGGGGGGGGTAGTGATGGAGCGAGATAGCGAGCTGGCTTGCATCAAAGCGCCGCTCGAATAATGAGCGCCATAAAACAAGCACGATAACATCCAGTTACTGAGACGACATATTACCGGCGTTTCGGACCTCACGCACGCGCGCATTATTTGTATGAACACGTCCGTAATTAGACACCTACCTGTCAAAATTAAATTAAATATTACGACGGATTTGGTTCCTGTATGAGATGCGACGAATTTTTGTTCTAGAAGTCGACAACAGCGGATTAGGCCACGCAAGAATGTTCTCATTACGGCGGCTCATGTCACTAACGATTTATCAGCTTCTCCGGCGTTCTTAGTTTTAATTATTCAAACACCTGTAAAACGAACGCTTTTGTTTAATCAAAATCCTTAAAATATTTTACATTTTTCTTCCTTTTTTGGTATTCTGAATTCTTCGGTTACGTAATTCACTCGCCGCCGGTGGGTTAGAAATCGACAGCACGAATCGATTTTGTTCTCGATCTGTTGGCGCGACGTTCCGCAAATCGACAGAGTAGTGTCTGTAAATACCCTGTTTGAAAAGTAGCTCCTTACCAGTGCCGGATTTACCACTAGGCCGACTAGGCCGAGGGCTCAGAGGGGGCCACAAGCTACAGATATTTTTTTTTTAACAGAAGTATTTTTATAAAAGTAGGAGGCACTTTGATTTGTTGATGTATAATAAATTATTGTCAAATCTTTATTCAAGTCACCAGTTTATTGGTCGTTTGTTTTTTTTTTTTTTTAGAAACTTGCATTCAAAAAATCTTATGTATGTTTTAATTAAACTTTAAACAGGAGAACACTTATTTTAGATTTGGTCATATTTAGTTTTAGTCATATCTAAGTCATCTCTAGTCGTATAGTGTAGTCATATTTCATTCTGAATTACATTTATAAACTTTTAATAAAGGCTTGTACATATAAACAACATATAACTGAAACAATTGTGTTTATATCTCTTCCTAAAATATAAAAACGTAGCCTACGTTATTTAAAAATAATTTTCTATAGTTTTCTTTTCAAAATTTATAAATTTTTTCGCAACATTTTTGTGTATGCTTTCCCCGACATTAATTCCATTAAGCTACATAGTCACTGAATATTAGTTTACCATTAGCTTTTTGTATCTTTAATCAAAGAATTAAAAAATATTTAGACCTATTTTTTAATTTTATAAAAATTATAAGAAAAAATTAATGTGTTATACCTAGACAATAAAAAAAGAAATTTTTTATGTTAAATTTATGAATATGTTTAGTTAAGTTACTCTATTTAAAAAATAAATTAATTTGCTGAATTATTTTTTATGGTTCTTAATATTTTGAAAAATATTGGTAAATGAAAACACGCTTTTTTATAGTAGGCCTACCCTACTGGTTTTAAATTCGGTAGTATTAATCTGACATCAAATTAATTCTGCAGTACATATATTACTTCAAAGTCATAGCCGGGGTGGGGGCTCTCAGTAAACTTACCCTAGGGCCTCAAAAATCTTAAATCCTCCACTGCTCCTTACCTGATGCTTTGTCATAATTCTACGTGTACAATTGGACGCAACGAAAGTATTACGTGTTGTCACAAATAAATTGATAATCAAAAGAGACATAAAGAAAATCAAAATAACAGTAATTGATATTTATTGATTATACAGTGTGAGTCTTTGAATTGTTCAGTACAAAGATATAAACTATTTTTTACGAGCGAATAGGATCGGTGACGAAAGAGAGAAGATCAAGCCTAAACTTACTGAAGAATAACAGCTCGGATGGCGGGTACACTTGAACAAAAACCCAACAAGAACATATGGGAACCTACAATACAAAGAAAAGAGTTAGGGGAAAAGCTTTGGAAAACTGGGATAGGAAAGTCGTAAAAATATTAAAAACGGGAAAAATAGGCTAAGTGTTCTAGCCGCAGACCAGAAAAGATGTGCACAATTGTGAAGAAGATATGCAGCTCGACGTGGATCCTGTGGGGTGGGGGTGGGGATCAGACTAGCTTGAACGTCGGACAAAAGAGATATTCAAGATTCTCTTCCCTCTTATTCATAAACCTTGTTTTAACACACGCAGCTAGCTTACAAATAAGCCTAAGTTAAGGGATTATGGAATTTTACTGAAATTTTTAATACATCTGAGGGGGATTGAGCCCTCTTATTCCCCCTTAGTTACGCCATTGCAGCCCTACGCGGAGTGTGTAAGGAATTTTTGTATCCTGATAATGATAAAATTATGTTATGATATGATATGAAAATTATTTAGGCCTACTACGATACAATAGGCCGATAATTTAATTTCCCTATAGGCATTTTAATTATGAGTAATCGTGAACTAGTTTGTATATTTCAAAAGGGTTACTACTATATTAACGTAAGCAGCTGTAAAAATAATAAAATAGGCTAAAAATTAAGATATTAACAAAATTCGTCAACTTTTTCGACCCTCTGGGGGGTCCGATCCCGTTAGTCCCCACCCAGTAAGTACGTCCCTGTACTCCTCCTTACAGTAGGCTAAAACATTTGCGTTATTAATGAGAAACTTCGAGATTCTCGTTGCTTTCACGAAAGTTCAGTGTAAACGAAGATTAACACACACGCATTTCCTGTTTTACTGTTTTTATCGCGTTTCTTTTTTTTTTTTAATGTTTGTTAGTTAGTTAGTGGTATAAAAATGTAAGGGTATTATCTGTTTCCGTTGCTATTACTGTCTTCACTAACATTCAAAACTTGAGAAATGGAGTTCACTATATTTGAGTTGAAGTGTTCGGTCTACGTGAAGTTCTGCGAGTTGTTCTCCTTTCTCCAGAGGGAGATCGGTGGTGGATTCTGGAGTCAAAATAAGTCTTGCAAACCCATCTATACTTGGATACAGTGATGGAGGGAAAATATTGTTTCGTGTAATTACAAGTATTTAGGGGCGAAAATTAGGGCCAGTGGGAAGCAGGACAAAGAAATACAATCCAGAATAAATTTGAGAAAGATGGCTATATTCACATTAAATGGAATAGGCAAATTACAGCAAAAACTAAAACCATTGTTAGAAGTATCATGACTTACGGCTCAGACGTTTTGACTACTAATAGGCTAACCACACAAGAACAAAATTAATGACAGCAGGGATAGACATTTAGAGACGTTCGGCAAGAGTATCCAGACGTGAGAAAATTAGAAATGAAGTAATTAAGGACAGAATAAATGTGAAAAATTTAATTGTTGATTTTATCCAAACAAAAAATTACAATGGTATGGACACACGAAAAGAATGGCACAGGAAAGATCGCCAAGGAGAGTTATGAAGTGGGCCCCACAAGGAGGAAGGAAAAGAGGAAAACCACCTATCAACTGGATAGAAGAAATTCAGACTATATTGAGGGAACGAGAAACTGAAGAAGATCTTTGGATGGATAAGCAGCAGTGGAAGATGAGAATTCATTCACTTCTGTAATCTTTGGTTCCGGAAAACGTGTAAACATTGTACAGCCGGAATAACAATAATAATTTTGCATAGCTGGGAAATCATTTAATATAATTTCGGAAGTCATGTCCTCGTGGTGGATCTACTTCAGAAGTCAAAGAAAACGTCCGAAGACTTTTCTTTTTCACTTGTAATTTCCACATTGCATTCTGACTTATGGAATCAGTTGATTCTTCGAGCTGTAGTGAAGATATTAAGATATTCGATCGTTGCTTAGCTTTTCATGTACATGACACTTGATATTTGAAGACATGTTATCAACCCTTCCTTTTCAACGCCGTCATCTAACGTCGATTTCTATATTTTATTGCAGGGAGGCAAAAATTACACTCTGCAATAGTATGGAGTTGCATTTTTTTTTTTTTTTTTTTTTTTTGCTACTATTTATGCAGTTTTACCACTTGTGCTTTTTTTAAAAAATACAGTAGTTGTTCTCCGTACACCATGGCTTTTGCTTGCTTTGTACGGTCGTAGATTCGGAAATTAACAGGCGATTACATGAAATATGAACCTTACAACACATGAAATATTTTAGTTCTACCGCTAAGCTTTAGATATCGCTCCACAAAAATTTGTATTTTGATAAGTTTTTTACGTTTCTTTATGCAGTCTGTTAATACATAACAATAAGCTTAATTGTTCACAGAATACATAGCATGAAGAGAACTAGTCCATTGACTATTTAAAAGTATCATATTATGTACAATATATTTATAGTGTTAGAGTCTAGGTAAGTCCAGAGGAAATGTTACCTTTAAACGTCTTGTCTGTAGGCTGTTGTCTAGTACAACAGCATTTATGGCTAAAGGATTCGTGTGCTCTTCAAGCCGTTTCACATATCTTCCTCTGAACATCGCAATGGTTTCACTAACTGAGGGCAGGTCTAGGTCTCTATAGATGTCTTTGTTGCTGATGAACCACGGTGGGTTGGTTATGGCACTCAACAGCTTGGTCTGAAACCATCCCATTATGGTGATATTAGATTTAGATGCAGTTTCCCAAAGCTGTAAGCCGTATGTCCACACAGGCTTGAAGACAGTGTTGTACATCAGCAGCTTGTTTCGGATTGACTGTAATGATTTTCTGGCCAGGAGCCAATAATGCTTGAAAAACTTGGTGGCCAACGTAGACTTTGAGGGGGGGGGGGAATACAAAAAATTTATTCGATTTCGATTGAGCTCCTGTCGCCTGGAACCAGTGGCGTGGCGTGGGTACATAACACCTGTTGCCGGTTGTAATAGACCTAAAACTTAACAACCTAAAAATTAATTCGAATTTTTTCTTGTACCAAGTGTTCATTTTAGAGCATTTTCAATCATTCGCCGGGAGAAGAAGAGGGTCCCGGTTCAGCAGGATCTGACTCTCATTATACTTATACAGAGTAAATGAGAACACAAATAATCGTCTTAAAAATAATAAAGACAAACAGAGAAACATATGACTAAACGAACAAAACACTAATAGGTAGGTACAGTAGTAACTGCTGCACGTTGGTTCCGTAACGAACATAGCTGCTGAGCGTTTTGCCGGTGTATACAGCGGCAACATGTTGGGTGGACGAATGTGTCCCCCCCCCTCCGAAGTTTGTACAGTGACAACTACTACTAGGTCAATGACCTTACGCAGTGAAACATTACAGTGTCTGAGCTGGCAACACAAGACGGTGCAAGTGCCCAGCAGTTCGAAATTCAAAAGCAATGCTACGTTTTTCTTCAAGTTTCCCTACTGATATTTTCAGATTTCAAATTGTTCAATGACGAAAGTATTTATCCTGTCAAATAATTAATATGATTTTCTATTGTTTCCAGTACTGTTGCCGCCGGGAACAGCGGTTGCATGGAACCTTAAAGAATGTGTTCGTAAGGTTCCGATCTTCATTGGCGTAAGCCCACATATTCTAAAACAACGTCTTAAGTAATAAGGTAGGTGCTCCTGTTATGGCCATGTTCCTGACATGGCCACCCACCTTTGTGAGTTAGCTAACCAAAAATTCCGCTAGATGGCATCACCATCCAGTGAAGGGGCTTCCTATTGTGTCACGTGATAATTTACCATCCAGCCAGGTTGAGCAATATGGCGTCAGTTGTCTGTTTTGTGTTTTTCGTGTGACTGCTTCTTGTGTTTCTCTGGTGAGTCTCCTTTGTTTTATGCATGTTTTCAAATACTTTTTTCATGAAAACCATCGTACTCTATTCAGTTTTTAATGCTCTTTCGATTGGTGTTGTCGTTGATGGCGTATCTTTTACGAGTTGTTCATAATAAACGATTTTCGTGAAAGCTGACCTGCTCCTGATATGGCCACCCACGTGGCCATATCAAGTGCACCATGGCCATATCAAGTTCACTTCACGTTTATTTTTTTCTCCTGACAAAATTACACAATAAAAACCTTTTTTTTTGTGTTTTAGATATAAAATAACGTCTGACAACGTGAAGAAGAGGGGATTATGGACTGAAGAAGTCATGTCCAAGGCAGTGAGCGGTGTGAAGAGTGGGAAGTTCTCAGTTCAAGGGGCAAGTAACAAGTTTAAAGTACCTAGACGTACTTTATGCCGTTATTTTTAGAAAGATGACCCCTTAAAGAAGTCAAAGTTAGGTGGAAAACCCACCTTAACGCCTGAACAAGAAAAACAGCTATGCCAGAGAATTTTCCGTTTGTCTTCTGTGGGTTATCCATTGACTCCTAACATCCTTAAACTCAACGTATTTCGTTTTTGTCAAGAAAACAACATCCCAAATCGTTTTAAAGAGACTGCTGGTCGTAAGTGGTTCGACAGTTTTTTGAAGAGGAACCCTGACGTTGCACGACGGAAAGAACCCAGCCCGGGCTCAGAAATTAAATAAGATCATAGTTGCTGATCACTTTGCGAAACTAAAAGAAATCTTCACCAAGTACGATTTTTTCAAATTCCCAGATCGAGTTTTCAATATGGATGAAAAAGAATGCCGCCTCCACCTTCATAAGGATCCAAGAGTTTTAACCCAAAAGGGGGCTTCACGAGTTCATATTGTGGGGAAAGAACACGGAGAAAGCGTTACAGTTGTGGCTTGTGGGAACGCTGTGGGTTCGATGATCCCTCCAATGATTTTATACTCAGGAGTGAGAAAAAATACAGCCTGGGAGAAAGGTCTACCTGCTGGATCATCGACTCAAATGACTCCAAAAGGGAGCATGACAACTCAAACTTTTGTTGATTTTCTGCAACATTTTGCCAGATTTAAACCCAACGGACATTGCCTTCTGATTTTTGACGGAGCCAAGGCACAGCTCGATTACAAAATTTGTGAAGAGGCTGAAAAGCATGGCATTGCCCTCTATTGCTTGCCATCTAATACAACTCATGAATTGCAACCATTGGACAAAAGTTGCTTCAGGAGCTTTGAAACTTTTTGGGACCAAGAAGTTCTGAATTTTTTCAAATCACACCGGGACGAGAATGATAACACTCGGTTGAACTTTCCTGATGTGTTCACCCCAGGATGGGGCAGATCAATGACACAATCTAATATGACTAGTGGCTTACCCGCTAATATGACAGGTATTTACCCGCTCAACCCGAATGTGATCCTAGAAGATGCGTTTGCCCCTAGTACTGTGACTGAACTCCCGCCTCCTGAATTGAACAACCAGCAAAGCTCAGGCTTGCCTGACAACAAGCAGCCGAGCACCAGCAGTGATCCGGTTCCTTCTTGCAGCTCATTGGACCAACCCACTACTCTTCTGCCATCAGTTGCTCACACTCCACCACACAAAACTAAACGTCCTAAGCGTTGTCAAATTGTCGATCTTGATTCGTCATCGTCATCTGATCCACATGATCTTCTTGAAGTTGATGCTCTGTGTATGGATAGAGATGACTCTCCGCCAGGGATTGAATCATTCAGCAGAAAATCATCTTCCAGCTTTTATGAACTTCTGGCAACGCCAAAAAGGAAGAGAAAATCAATGATGGTCATAAGACCACCCATGAATTCGTGTGGCATCGAGCTGAAAAAAAATCTTTTCCAGCCAAAAGAAGCTCAGCCGTCTAAACCGAAAAAGGGACCAACCACGAAACAGCCGTTGACGAACAAGCCAAAGAACAAACAGCAGCAACCCAGCAAGAAAACGACTAATAAAACCACAGAAGCTGACAGTTGGTACTGCAGTATTTGTCAGGAGTACGAAGTCAAGGACATGCGACTCTGCGTAGTCTGCAGGAATTTCTACCACGAAGAGTGTGTTGGCCTCACTGCTGCTGACAAAGACATTTTTATTTGTCCCAATTGCGACCAGTAATTTGTTTTAACAATCTTATTTTTGTCTTTTACTCTTCTCTTGAATGATTTTACATTTTTGTTTTTTGAAATAAATTGTAAATGTTAATTTGTTAAACAACATCATTTTTATTGGAAAATCCTGTTTTGAATCCACTTTTGAATAACAGAAAAAGGATTATTTAGTAACATGTTTATTCATTTTACACTAAAAGTATGTAATTTTAGTAGAACTGCACTATGAAACTGAAAAAAAAACACGATTTGTAGAATATGAAACAAGGGTGGCCATATCATGTGCACATGTTCCTGATATGGCTACTAGGTAGACTTTTGGAATTTTTTTTTTTGACCAGTAAAACTATTTTTATGGGGAAAGACAAAATTTTTTTATGAAAGTCCATTAGCCTGAGAACGATTAAAACAAAAAAATGGTTTTGATTTTTTCCAAAATGGCGGCTAGAAAAATTCTCATATACGGAATAGAGGTTTTAATAGCTTTAGAGAAAATAAAAAAGTCACCCGTTAAACCCATGGGATTGTTGTCATTTCGGGTAATCAAGTAACATCCAAGTTACACAAGCGACATTCATTTACTTTCCGTAGCAGTAGCGTGGCGTCCATGTAACCACTGTTGCCGGGCAACAGTACTGGAAATACGAGAAAATAATTTAATTGTATCACAGAATGAATGCATCGCTTCAGAACTGTTGGGCACTTGCACCGTCTTGTGTTGCCAGGTCGGACATCGGCAATGCCTTACTGCGTACGGCATCTGACCTTGTACTAGTTGCCACTGTACTGACTGTGGATGGGGGAACACATTCGTCCAACCAATGTGTTGCCGCTGTATAAACCGGCAAAACACTCACTTAGAAGTTTTCGGAACCGACTTGTAGCAGTTACGACGTACCTATTTGTGTTTTGTTCATTTAGTCATGTGTTTCTCTGTCTTTATTATTTTTAATTCGATTATTTGCGTCCATAATTTTTTCTGTGTAAAAATAATGGAGTCAGATCCCGTCGAACTGGGACTTTCTTCTTCTGCCAGCGAATGATGGAAAATACTGTTAAAAAATATTTGGCTCTAAAAATATATTTTGGCTCTTAAAAAATATTTTGTCCTAGAAAAAAATCGAATTAATTTTTAGGCTAAGTTTAAGGTCTATTACAACTTTCAACAGCTGTTATTTACTCACGCCACGCCACTGTTCCGCAGACAGAACACGAGAGGGTAATAAGTAAACACGTATGGAAGGAAAATGCGAAGCAGTGCCAGCGGAAAGAAGAGAAATTCGTAAGAAATAGTACTTTTTATTTTTTAAAGTCAAAATTGTAGATATGAAGGAAGCAAATATACCGCAGATAAGGGTCGAGAAGTAGGGTAGTAATTAATTGCGAAGGGCTGCGCGGAAGAGGTTATCTGCGATCTGGGTTAGAAGCAAACACATAACTCTGCATTACACGCAACCTCGACACGCCACCTCTTGAGTTATGTCTTCTGTAAAGTATTAACCAGCATCAGATGTGATGCATGCTTCGCTTCTCAGATAATAAACCCAAACGGACGTTCTCGCAGACAACCGCGTTACACAACAAACGAACGCTGTTGACAATTCGTAAAGCTAAATCGACGAGTTGCAATAAGCGCCTAACTGATAAAATGACATTTAATGAGTTTCAAAGTTTTTAAACTAATACAGGAATATTATGACACTATGAACAGCATTTCTATTGAGCGAACACGTTATTTGAAACGTGTATTTTGAATATTGGATTACATTTAGGTTAGATAAGGCCGTTGTTTTATCTTACTAACATTTTGGCAGATTACAATCAAACCATTTCCTTATCCAAAACAAAAGTTATGGTTTTTTCTGGGGCAAATCGTATGAGAACAAAGATTGTAATACAGGACTCGCCAATAGAACAGGTGCCAGATTTCAAGTATCTAGGGTGTAGCATCACATTCCAAGATGATAAGAAGGTTGAAAGCAAAGTTAGTCTCTTCCAGTCGCTTATCATTAAACATTTAAAGAAGAAAACAAGAAAAAAGACGTAGTTGAAATATTATAACGTAATGGCCATACCTCAACTACTGTACGGTAGTGAGACTTGGATTTAGAAAGACCAAAGATGTATTTAGAATACAAGGAGCGGAAATGAGGTCCTTGAGGCCTGTAAAGGGTTGTACCAGCAGAGATCTTATCAGAAATAATCATATTAGAATAGAGCTGGGCATAGCTGAAAGCTTAAATGAGAAAATCTCCCTTACAAAACGGAGTGGCGGTTACACGTAGAGAGAATGGATCCAACGAGATTTTCAAGAAAAGCCTTCGACTATCATCCAAGGGGGAAGAGAAGTGCGGAAAGACTCCGTAAACGATGGTTGGATGAATTCCATTGAGACTGGAACCCCTAAGCCGTAAGGGATGACGACGACGACGACGACGATTTAGGTTAGATCACGAATGTAATTGAAACTGTAAAAATAACAATTTTTAAAAACAGTAATTTAATTTAAAAAAAAAACAGTAAATTTTAAAAAAGCCCTTTTTGCCTTTAATGATGTTAAATATTTGTCGCATTTATATTTCTTTAAAATTACCTTCATGTCTTCATAAAAATGTTAAATAAACGTAAGGAAAAATAATATCAGACTAAAACATATTTATTTAACTTATAGAAAACAAGTATTAGGTTAAAAAATAAAGTGTTTGTACAGGTACTGCGGTTTACATGTAACTGCAGTTCAATTTAAACATCTTACATTCCTTTACCGTTGTCACTTCTCTCATCATCTTTTGTATCAATATTTTGTAACTGTGGACCCTTTGCAAGTACATGATCAAACAACTTCTGAGAAGACTTTATAGGGAGTGAAACAAACCTCAAATATCTTTTTCTTTTGTAGTTAAAATTTATTCCCGGGCTGTTTGGCCGTGGTCCATTGTTTTCTACAACAGACGTTTCGGCAGTGCCATCGACGGCCATCATCAGTGTAAAATCCATAGCGACCGCAGCATGTTTCTGGATCTGGACGGCCTCCATATGAAGGCGAGGGAAATGCACACCGAGAGAACATGCTGAGATCGCTATGAATCGGCGGGGTGAAACCCTGTTTTTTTTTGGCAAGGTCTCTGTGGCAAGGTGTGTTGCAACCTTCTAATACATGTTCTTCTTTCTTATAGGCTGGTGGCTGATTTATGACTGTATCGTGGCACTTAGAGAATTTGTAAGTAGGAGTGGTGTTCACGGGACTTCGCCAGCCTTAACCACAGTACTGTGGTCACTAACGTCTACTACCTTATGTTAGCGAAACTCGATTTTACACTGATGATGGCAGTCGATAGCGCTGCCGAAAAGTCTGTAGAAAACAATGGACTTCGGCCAAACAGCCCGGGAATGAATTTTAACTACATCGTCTCCGGCCGTGTAAGTCTACGAATTATATATTTGTCTTTTGCTGATTTAATACCAACACATGCACACGGTGATAATGGTAATCTACCGGGAAGGCATCGTTTCCTTGCATATTATAAAAGGACAATGAGATAAAATACAAACCCTTGTATGCAATAGTTTTCAGACTGCTCCTCAAGCTGTATACATTAATCTATGATATGACTGAATTTTGAACGTAAAGGATTTTGTCCGAGGCTTTTGTTTAACAAAAACTGCGCGAGGGCAATCCCATAGTTCCCTGTTCTGAACTCTGATGACGGAATATTGACAACAAGCTTAGGCATACTAACTAAGGAAATGAGAACTGAATAATCGAGGAGAACTGAGTATTTCCGAGGAATCAGGCAAAAAAATCCACAATTTTTAATTGGGCCAAAAATCGCTCGCTTGACACTAGTAGTTGTCGTTAGTTAACTACTGATCCTTAATTAATCATCATCTTGTTCAAGGATTAAACCAAGGATGGTTTGTTCCGGTCTCAAATAGATAAAGATTAGAGCTGGTCATTCCAGCGCTTCCTCGGACGTCCCACACCTTTGTGTCACCTCAGCTTATAGTTCCATAGTTGTTTGGAGATGAGGCAGTCATCCATTCGGCAAAGATGTTCCCACCAATTCAGCCGATACTGAGCGATCCTGTCGAGTATACTCATAATATTCAGTTCCTGCCGTATATCTATGTTTCTTCTATGATCATGGAGAGTATACCCTGCCGCGTGCCTGAGAAATCTCATTTCAGCCGCTTGGATGCGACTGGCCTGGCCTTTCGTTAAAGTCCAATTCTCAGACCCGTAAAGAAATTTGGAAAGAGCCGTCACCTTGTAGAATTTCAGGCGTGTTCCTTTACTTGCTGACTTAAGGGTTCGCCTAATGGTCCCGCACATAAGGTTGAACTTATGCAACTTATTCTCAACGTCGTTCCTTGCATTATAAGATACACTGTAGTCCAGGTATTCAAAATTATTAACTTGTTTCAGGGCAGTACCATCTATAACAATTTTTGCCCGTACGGGATCAGTTCCACGAAAAGCCATCACCTTGGTCTTAAGTGTGGATATTTGCAATTCAGAGTCTTTGCAGATTCGATTTGACAAATGTGTACCCATCTGCAATGTGGAATCTGTTTTCCGAGTCCGACAGAATAGCCTGACCGTCCGTAAACAACAAAGTGTCAGTTGTAGAGTGACCAATCATAAAATGTTTTTGAAGATACATCTGCCCGTTTTGTGTGACATCGTCAATACATAAATTAAAAAGAGATGGTGATAATGGACACCCTTACCTTACTCCACAATTGATCAGGCCAACTCTAGGATCTGTTCTCGTTTACCCTGCTTCTATTAAGATTTTATTCTCCAGATAAAGACACTGTATTGCTCTAAATCGTTAATTAATCAACAGCAAAAGTTATTAACTAGAGGTTCTGGTGTTAAGCAGATAAAATTTTAAAACACGTGTGCCGACGTTTCGACAAAACTTAATTCACTGTCAGGAACTGCATGCAAGCAATACAGGAATAATTAATAATTATACACACATAATGGGTATATTTTGTGTAAATCTATCATGTTACATAGCAAGTAATAAAAATAATCTTTTTTCTTTTTCTTTTTTACTCTTTATTGCGGGCGTCCCACACACCCCTACACCCTGCCGATCCACCCACTGAGACAGAAGGACACCCAGTAGAGTCACATGGGACAAGTGTGATAGAACGGTTCATACAATCTTGGTAGGCCTATCACACAGTGGCGTACCTAGCCCACTGGAGGCCCGGGGCGGATTTCGTTCTGAAGCCCCCTCCCATAAGACGGGTGTTTATAATCCTATTTATCTTTAAGTAGTACATAGCAAAAGAAGCACTGTACTGTTAGATATTTTTGTCTAATAACTATAATGATTCATCTAGTTAGGAAACTTTATAAGAAACTGTAGTAATGTTGGAAATAAAAATCCACTTTCATATTGTAAATACAAAATTTAAAGAAATAATAGAAGTATTATTTAAAGGCTTCTATTATAAAAATCTATAAGGTGAATTTTCTAAAATGGCCGTTTTCTAGTTTTGGCCTCGGAAAATTTTCTTATTGTATCACCAAAGGTTATTTTCCTTGCCAACTTGTTTTCGGTCGATAAAATTGCTAGCCCATTTAGTCTGATTTGGATCATGGTCGAGCGCAAACAATTCTTAATGAGTTTCAGAATAGAGAATCTCTTTTCACAAGTAGAAATTGAAATCCAAATGGTTAAAAATTTACGCTTCATTTTTAGTATGAATAAATTTCTAATAATAAACTTACCTTTATAAGGTTTTTTAAATCCTGGACCTCTCTTAGTGTTGCGTTTCAGGACGTGACAATACAATATTTGCAAATAAATTTTAAAAATTTACCAATAAACTTAATTTTCTAAATCTGGAGTCCCCCTACTAAGTGGGGCCCGGGGCGACCCGCCCACCATTTTAGTCCGCTACTGGTGTCACACTTGAAAAAGACATAGGTCTGAGGGATTTATTGTGTCCAGTAAGAAGACGACTGTGGCAAGAATAGTAGAAGACATAGTAATTTCTACTAAGAACTATGCATGTAACAAGTGACGCCACAAAATTAATGTGTCAGGTCAAACAAGTGCAGTCAGAAAATTCCATCCCTCACTGCCTGTTGAAACTTCCTTTTGTCACTAAATAAGTCGAGTACGACGGTACGCTGGCAACTTCAATGCATCTGACAACTAGATTACACGATCCTCCATGTCCACCAGTAAACTTGTACCTTACACTTTTACCTTCAAACAAATGTTCATGGGAAAGAAGAACTAAGTGCAAGAACAACTCGACGAAAAAAGAGCAGGTCTGTATGAATCCTTCTAGTGAAGAAAGACCAAGATACTTCGTGACCTCCATATCACGACCCAACAAAGTGAATCTGTTGGTCAACCAGTGCAAGAATCTTCTGCGAAATCCCTCAGTGGAGTTAGCCGTGTACTCACGGTCCCTGTTCCATACGACTGAAGCATATTCTGTAGCCTACGGCTTCGAACCAAAGAATTATAAAGTGTCACACAGGATTCCGTACTCTTATTAAATTGTCTCCCAGTCCCCTTCACAAGGCATAGATTTCTACGAGAGTTCATTAAGAACGCCCAAATTCTTCTTTCTACAGCCACACCGACTATCTTATAATAATAAGATATAATATAGCTTATAATAATAATACTGTTAAACATATATTATTATTCTTACATAAGTAACGTGTAATTACAATACTTACATACAATTCTCATTACATGTGTGTACTAATTATCACTGTAGAGAGGAACTGGTGACTGCAATAATTGTCATTACATGTGTGTACTAATTATCCCTGTAGAGAGCACCTGGTGACTGCAATCATTCTCATTACATATGTATACTAATTATCCCTGTAGAGAGGAACTGGTGACTGCAATAATTCTCATTACATGTGTGTACTAATTATCCCTGTAGAGAGCAACTGGTGACAGCAATAATTCTCATTACATGTGTGTACTAATTATACCTGTAGAGAGCAACTGGTGACTGCAATAATTCTCATTACATGTGTGTACTAATTATCCCTGAAGAGAGCAACTGGTGACTGCAATAATTTTATTCTCATTACATGTGTGTACTAATTATCCCTGTAGAGAGCAACTGGTGACTGCAATAATTCTCATTATATGTGTGTACTAATTATTCCCTGTAGAGAGGAACTGGTGACTGCAATAATTCTCATTATATGTGTGTACTAATTATCCCTGTAGAGAGGAACTGGTGACTGCAATAATTCTCATTACATGTGTGTACTAATTATTTCTGTAGAGAGGAACTGGTGACTGCAATAATTCGCATTACATGTGTGTACTAATTATCCCTGTAGAGAGCAACTGGTGACTGCAATAATTCTCATTATATGTGTGTACTAATTATTCCCTGTAGAGAGGAACTGGTGACTGCAATAATTCTCATTACATGTGTGTACTAATTATTTCTGTAGAGAGGAACTGGTGACTGCAATAATTCTCATTATACGTGTGCACTAATTATCCCTGTAGAGAGCAACTGGTGACTGCAATAATTCTCATTATACGTGTGTACTAATTATCCCTGTAGAGAGCAACTGGTGACTGCAATAATTTTATTCTCATTACATGTGTGTACTAATTATCCCTGTAGAGAGCAACTGGTGATTGCAATAATTCTCATTATATGTGTGTACTAATTATTCCCTGTAGAGAGGAACTGGTGGCTGCAATAACTCTCATTATATGTGTGTACTAATTATCCCTGTAGAGAGGAACTGGTGACTGCAATAATTCTCATTACATGTGTGTACTAATTATTTCTGTAGAGAGGAACTGGTGACTGCAATAATTCTCATTACATGTGTGTACTAATTATCCCTGTAGAGAGGAACTGGTGACTGCAATAATTCTCATTACATGTGTGTACTAATTATCCCTGTAGAAAGGAACTGGTGACTGCAATAATTCTTATTACATGTGTACTAATTATTTCTGTAGAGAGGAACTGGTGACTGCAATAATTCTCATTACATGTGTGTACTAATTAACCCTGTAGAGAGGAACTGGTGACTGCAATAATTCTCATTACACGTGTGTACTAATTATCCCTGTAGAGAGCAACTGGTGACTGCAATAATTCTCATTACACGTGTGTACTAATTATCCCTGTAAAGAGGAACTGGTGACTGCAATAATCCTCATTACACGTGTGTACTAATTATCCCTGTAGAGAGCAACTGGTGACTGCAATAATTCTCATTACATGTGTGTACTAATTATCCCTGTAGAGAGCAACTGGTGACTGCAATAATTTTATTCTCATTACATGTGTGTACTAATTATTTCTGTAGAGAGCAACTGATGACTGCAATAATTCTCATTTTATGTGTGTACTAATTATTCCCTGTAGAGACGAACTGGTGACTGCAATAATTTTCATTATATGTGTGTACTAATTATCCCTGTAGAGAGGAACTGGTGACTGCAATAATTCTCATTACATGTGTGTACTAATTATTTCTGTAGAGAGGAACTGGTGACTGCAATAATTCTCATTACATGTGTGTACTAATTATCCCTGTAGAGAGGAACTGGTGACTGCAATAATTCTCATTACATGTGTGTACTAATTATCCCTGTAGAAAGGAACTGGTGACTGCAATAATTCTTATTACATGTGTAATAATTATTTCTGTAGAGAGGAACTGGTGACTGCAATAATTCTCATTACATGTGTGTACTAATTAACCCTGTAGAGAGGAACTGGTGACTGCAATAATTCTCATTACACGTGTGTACTAATTATCCCTGTAGAGAGCAACTGGTGACTGCAATAATTCTCATTACACGTGTGTACTAATTATCCCTGTAAAGAGGAACTGGTGACTGCAATAATCCTCATTACACGTGTGTACTAATTATCCCTGTAGAGAGCAACTGGTGACTGCAATAATTCTCATTACATGTGTGTACTAATTATCCCTGTAGAGAGCAACTGGTGACTGCAATAATTTTATTCTCATTACATGTGTGTACTAATTATTTCTGTAGAGAGCAACTGATGACTGCAATAATTCTCATTTTATGTGTGTACTAATTATTCCCTGTAGAGACGAACTGGTGACTGCAATAATTCTCATTATATGTGTGTACTAATTATCCCTGTAGAGAGGAACTGGTGACTGCAACAATTCTCATTACATGTGTGTACTAATTATTTCTGTAGAGAGGAACTGGTGACTGCAATAATTCTCAATACATGTGTGTACTAATTATCCCTGTAGAGAGGAACTGGTGACTGCAATAATTCTCATTACATGTTTGTACTAATTATCCCTGTAGAAAGGAACTGGTGACTGCAATAATTCTTATTACATGTGTACTAATTATTTCTGTAGAGAGGAACTGGTGACTGCAATAATTCTCATTACATGTGTGTACTGATTAACCCTGTAGAGACGAACTGGTGACTGCAATAATTCTCATTACACGTGTGTACTAATTATCCCTGTAGAGAGCAACTGGTGACTGCAATAATTTTATTCTCATTACATGTGTGTACTAATTATTTCTGTAGAGAGCAACTGATGACTGCAATAATTCTCATTTTATGTGTGCACTAATTATTCCCTGTAGAGACGAACTGGTGACTGCAATAATTCTCATTATATGTGTGTACTAATTATCCCTGTAGAGAGGAACTGGTGACTGCAATAATTCTCAATACATTTGTGTACTAATTATCCCTGTAGAGAGGAACTGGTGACTGCAATAATTCTCATTACATGTGTGTACTAATTATTTCTGTAGAGAGCAACTGATGACTGCAATAATTCTCATTTTATGTGTGTACTAATTAACCCTGTAGAGAGGAACTGGTGACTGCAATAATTCTCATTACATTTGTGTACTAATTATCCCTGTAGAGAGGTACTGGTGACTGCAATAATTCTCATTACACGTTTGTACTAATTATCCCTGTAGAGAGCAACTGGTGACTGCAATAATTCTCATTATATGTGTGTACTAATTATTCCCTGTAGAGAGGAACTGGTGACTGCAAATAATTCTCATTATATGTGTGTACTAATTATCCTTGTAGAGAGGAACTGGTGACTGCAACAATTCTCATTACATGTGTGTACTAATTATTTCTGTAGAGAGGAACTGGTGACTGCAATAATTCTCAATACATGTGTGTACTAATTATCCCTGTAGAGAGGAACTGGTGACTGCAATAATTCTCATTACATGTGTGTACTAATTGTTTCTGTAGAGAGGAACTGGTGACTGCAATAATTCTCATTACATGTGTGTACTAATTATCCCTGAAGAGAGCAACTGGTGACTGCAATAATTCTCATTACATGTGTGTACTAATTATCCCTGTAGAGAGCAACTGGTGACTGCAATAATTTTATTCTCATTACATGTGTACTCATTATCCCTGTAGAGAGGAACTGGTGACTGCAATAATGTTCATTATATGTGTGTACTAATTATTCCCTGTAGAGAGGAACTGTTGACTGCAATAATTCTCATTATATGTGTGTACTAATTATTCCCTGTAAAGAGGAACTGGTGACTGCAATAATTCTCATTATATGTGTGTACTAATTATCCCTGTAGAGAGGAACTCGTGACTGCAATAATTCTCATTACATATGTGTACTAATTATTTCTGTAGAGAGGAACTGGTGACTGCAATAATTCTCATTACATGTGTGTACTAATTATTTCTGTGGAGAGGAACTGGTGACTGCAATAATTCTCATTACATGTGTGTACTAATTGTTTCTGTAGAGAGCAACTGGTCACTGCAATAATTCTCATTATATGTGTGTACTAATTATTCCCTGTAGAGAGGAACTTTTGACTGCAATAATTCTCATTACATGTGTGTACTAATTATTTCTGTATTCCCTGTAGAGAGGAACTGGTGACTGCAATAATTTTGTCAACACAAAAGTTTTAAACTGTGTACAGTCATTAACTGAACTTCACAAAACCTTTAACCATTAGAAGTTGTCTTGTGGCGCACCTGTATAATCGTTTGAAAAATGTATTCTGTTTCAAATACAATGGAACTTGCGAATAACGATCTCGCTTATAACGGGCAAAAGTACGAGATTTGTTTGGTCTTGTATGTTAGTACTGATAATAAGCTCGCGTTTAACGAGTGGAAACGCATTAGAGACTTGGTTATAACGAGCATTTCATCGCAGGCTTGTTCATGGGTTAAGATCTAACAAAAGTTCTAACAATACAGTATTTTAAATATTCGTTTAAAATGATTAACGCAGTTTAGTGAAACTAATAACGTAAGTGATGAATTCATGGTATATTTAAATAAATTACAAAACTGTCTTGATATCTACAGATATAAAATTACCCAACAAACCAAAATAGATGACTTTTTTAAGGTTAATTAAGTTTTGTGTGCGAAATATAATTTTGACGATTCCATTTAGAACGAAGAACAAAAAGACAAATAAATTAGAGCAATTTTTCTTATAATTAATAGTAAATGTAAATGTAGCATGGAAAGGTTTGCGTTTTTTGCCATATAGTCGATTGATTTTTGGTAAGTTTTTACTACACAGTTACTTTTACTATATTTCCGGAATGCACTGTACGCCAATGTTCAGAAAGAATATTAACGTCTAAAAAATATTTAAAGTCATAATTTCACTTTTAAGCGTAGAATGTAAAATTTTACTGTGCAAAGTCTCTTCTATAGTAGATTTATTTGTTGTGTTTTCGATAATCACGGTATAAAAAATTAGGCTTGCGAGTCGACAACTTGGATATAGCGAGCACCCAGTTTTAACGAGCATATTTTTGTCCGGTCCCTTGAATCTTGTTATACGCAATTCCACTGTATATTTAACAAAAGAAGGACCGAACAGGTTTCTGCACACAGATCACTAATCATTGGTCGCATTCACTTTACTGTAGTTTCTAATGAGACCTTGCACCAAAACGAGACTAAAGTGTTTATTCTGTTACAAAGTATGTGACGATTTAAATAAAAGAAATAATCAAGAAAATAAAAATTTTTTAAAATTAAGGTTGCGAGCTATTAAGCCATTTAAATCTCACTGTATTAATATAAAAAACCTGTATGTACTCAGTATGAGAGGAAGCAGTAATTAGTTAGTTAGAAGATACTCTAATAAAAAGATAAATTGTAAAGAGTTATTAATATCGTATTTAACCCTTTGCTTGTGAGCAGGCGCTGTCCTGTTGATTCCAGACTCGACATGTTTTCCGAGTCTTGTGTAAGTTAGAATAAGATAAAAAAACCTAATGTTAATAATTAAAAATCTGAAGACACAGATAGTCGCTAAAACAACTGATTTAAATTATGTATATTTGTTTAGGGATAGTTTGTATAAATAAAAATGTTAACATAAAGAGAGACAGGGACTATATTCTCGCGCGGTAATTGCCCCACTACCACTTTGTCCAGTACCAGGCGAAGGGAGCAGAATTTCGCTCTCTCGCAATGGTGACTTCGTACAGTATAGACGTAAGAGCTGTGCTCTTAAAATATGTTACCTATACTTTGTTTTACCTTAAGATGGTATACCAGAAATAGCTGCTTAAAGCATCTGGATGTGTTAGCTTATATAGTTATGTAAATAAACAAGAGATTTAAAGTGTAAAACTCGAAACGTAAAAAAGGTGTAACACAAGATGACTTCGAACTTCAAGAACTAACAACACTTCCAACATCATACCTGGAGATGTGAACTATCAGAAGCCACAAACTCTAGTACACACGACAGAATATGCAGATCAGGACATCCGAGAATCTACAAGTACCATCGTAGAAGGTTCAACCTGCCAACTTTGGAGCCCTTTACTGACGAAGACCAGACCGAGATGACGACGTAGCTGTTCCTGTTTCCCAAGACGGATACCCCAGGACGAGTCTTCTGCATACCAATTAAAAGGTGACTCGATAGCCTGTCTATCGAGGGTTACTAATATTTGTTACACAACACATCTTGAAAGAGACTTTTCAGAAACTATTAGCTTTGTAAAGACTAATAAATTAAATCTAAGAAATTCATGTAACTATTCTAACTTCATACGTTGTAACAGTTTATATGCTAATGTATAGTAATATAATTCAAGCAATAATACCATTCTTCAAATGGAATAATAAATAAAGAAAAAACAAAAGGTCTTGCAAGCTAATATCATGAATTGATTATAACTAGAAGTTGTAAATGACTAAATATCGAAGGTTACCCGGATCCGAGGTATAGCTAAATAAAATCAATTTTGATCCCAAAGATTAAAGAAAGCATTCAAATAACTCTAATAATTTAATTAGTAATGTCATGGGATCTGTCAGTAAATGTTTTTAAATGTCAAATAAAGAGAAGTCTTCTTGTCACACACATATAATGAGTGCGTAAATCAATACTATACCTTCCCTTGTTTCCTTACACAGTTAGTAAGTAATTTGTTAAGTTAATTATTTGTGGATACATTTTGTTACAACGTAGGCAGCCCATCTAATTGACGGAGCTTAGTTAAGATGGGTTCCCTGGATTTGTAACGCGGCGATACGTTACAAGTAAAATACTAACGTACATTTATTAGAGAAGATAAAATTATGATTTAATATTAACTGAACGAGCAAGGCGAGTTCTCAGTTTTAACTCGCCCGTTTGGCATTTGTCCGTCTGTCTAAATGGGGTAGGCTATATCTCACGACACCTTTAAACGCTTCAACCGATTTTCGTAAAACTTGCCATGTGTGCCCATACGTTTTACCCTAGAGAATCCTATTGTTTTTAGATTGATCGCCACAAAAATATGAGGGCGTGAGGCTAAAATGCGAGCGTGTCAAAATTGTAAAAAAAAAATCGCAAAATCCCACGCGCGGCATCAAAGTTGCAGGAATTTTGACCACAATCTAAATGAACTGTTCATTTTTTTAATTTCAAAATTTTTGGACGTAAAGACCCACAAAATTTAATGAAGTCTCGATAAAATCGCAAAATTGTATGTGGGGGATCAAATTAAGGAGAATTTTAACTAACATCTGAACGCAGTATTACGTTTTGAGAATATCAGAATTTTAGAACTCCAGGGCCAAAAAAAAGATATCAAAAATTTGAAAAAATTCTGAAAGTCTAGCAGGGTGATAGACTGAAAAGAATTGTAACCCAAATCCAAATGTTTCGAATTTTTAGCGTTTATTGTATGACTGTGTGTTGTACAATTGTTACTAAAAAAAAAAAGATAGTAGAGTAATGGAGATTTTTGTAGTTTTTCCCATAGTTGAAAAATTATCTAATATCAAAATGTATGCAATAGTAATGTAGTCCGTTCAAAATAGTGAGCGAGTTTTGCACCTCAGGGAGCTTACAATACGTGACGGTAGGTCTCCCAAATACGGGCAGAGTGAAATGTTGGACTGTGGTATCGTGTGGCAACCTTTGTATGCGTTACATTATCTGCGACGATTCTCCAGAAATTGGTCACACTTACCGACAAAAATACGATTCTTTCTCCATTACACTTAAAGTAAAAAAATTATATTTCTTGTAATCTTTAAATACAGTACAGCTCATACAAATGTATAGTAGAGCTCACGGTCGAACAGTTTTTCGTAGAAGTTTATTTTTTTAATTTCTCGTGTAAGTTACTACGAAACGCATTGTATATATTTTCAAGCTGTCGTTGAAAGTATATACGAGAGCAAGCTCTCGTTTGCTCTTTTCCTTTTAAATGTTAACACATACTGTCCATTAAGACGCTGTCCGTCCTTCTTTCCAGAATGTGCTGCGAAAATCTGTCTGCACACTTTAAGGAATTTTTCTGTACCTTTTTTAATCGTTTACCTGTTTAATTTTACATTGGAATTTACTTTAAAAGTTTTTACTTCTTAACAGTTTCAAAAAAAATATATTTTTTTTAAGTTAATGCACTCAAGTAACAGACGAATTGTTTTAGATTTTTTTAGTATTTTTAACGAGTAAAAAGTCTGTGTGTGTGTGTGTGTGTGTCCATAAACCTTCTCTACCCCGCGCCATTCTATCGACGTCCTTATTTAGTTAATATGAAAGTATAACAAATTACGAAATGATTGTCTCATATCAGATTGGTTTACTTATTGTTCTTCGTAAAATTCAGATAATTATTGTGACAATGATAACACACATGGCCGTGGTGCTCTTCACTGAAGAACAACCGGCATTAATAAACTAGAATTGTGTATGATTTACAAGCTGATCCCTTCCTGCAGACGAGGCAAGAAAAGGGGCTAGACTTCTTTAAGCTGCTGCCTCGTGAACTATTCCCAAATCTGCGAAGTTTTGGTCAGAAAATGTCGTCGATGTTATCTGCGAAACCGTGTTCTTCACAGTGAATTTATCAAGTCGCCTCACATATTCTTCTCTGCTTCACCTACTGAGATCAGCAACAACTCACCTCGATGTGGACGCGTCTGCCTTACTGGCTGCAGCAGATAGACCTCATTTTTCGCATTGAGATTTTATGTAAATATGCAATGTCTAATACCTTTCTTATGTCTTCATTATTATACTTACATAATAAACATTGTACCGTTAAAGATATGTGTAGTGAGATGTGTCTTCTTTTGGGGGTACTTCAGTCTTTCGACTGGTTTGTACCCTCCCCGCATATATCCGTGGTGCGAGTGTTATGGAGTCTCTCACAGGTATATGCGACCTACAGTTTAACGCCGGATCCGAACGGCATAGTTGGGGAGGGTTTATACTAGGCAGGATACCTCTCGCTGGTTTGCCATCGCCTTAGGAGGGGGAACGGTCGTATCTAAATCAGATGGTCCCGGTGGGAATCTAACCCGCGCCGACAGCGTAGCAGCGCCACACGCTAGCCACTACGCCACGACAGGTGACAATAAAACAGTAGGCCTATAATTTAATAAAACATATACATAAACATATACTTGCAGAAGTAGAATATTAGTTATTTTGAAAACATAGTCAATATACAAAAAACCTGCAAGAATTATTGAAGAGTTATCTAAAAAATAAATAAGATACATTATATCTTGATTTTTTACTTTTCTATAGTGTAGAAAACACCAAATTACTGATTTAATGAATAGTATATAATATTTTGTGCTAAGCAACTTAATAATACAAGCAATAACAATTCACATTGAGATAATTGTGGTTTGAATTATTTTTTAAACCTGGTCATCTGTTTTAAACCACGACCGCTCTTGTGCAAGCTCCTGTACAAGACGTGTCAAATGTGCAAATTACTTCTTTTTACTTATTTACAATTAAATAGGCCTTCTCCCTTTTTTTATTTTTACTGTATTTATTGAAAATTTATCGCTTATGATGTGTCCGGCCGGTAGGTTCCAGAGTTGAATTGTGACCCTCAGATGCTTCCAAGTTGGAAACCACTGGACTATAACTTAGTGATAGTGGATGAACTGCAATTATCCTACGGTCTTTGCGAACTTAATTATTTTCCATCGCTGTTCCAACAGTCTACTCGCCACTTGAATCGCCCACGCTGATGCTCAGTTATTAAGTGGGATTCCTCATTCTCCCTTTCACCTTTCCTTATGAGTTCCAGGAAATTTCACGCGATGAGTTACTGAGACTCTCAATGCCATCCAGGGGCAGATTAAAAGCGCGAGGTGCCCTATGCTGCCATCAGACTGGTGCCCCCCCCATTCAAAATTCAATCTTTTATCCATTATTTACACTGGTAAATGGTATACACAATTTCGAAGTTAACAATTATTTTATTAAACTCTCAAATTACAACAACTATTTAGCTAAATAGTAATTACAATGAGCATAGTAGTACTTAAGTTTAGAAAGTACTAATCGACCCATTTTTCCCTTGATTTTGCCTTAACAAGGTCTTGTATAATTTCTTCTCAATCGAGCGATTCAAGTATTTCGTTTTCAATACTGAACCTTGCTAACGAAGATAATCTCTCATCTCCCATAGTTGAATAGAAACATGTATTTAATGCGTTTTAATACAGAAAATGATCTTTCAGATTGGCAGTTTGCTATTGGAATCGTCAAAAACACACGATAAGCAATGTATAAATACGGAAGTACATCAATAATTTTACAATCAACAATCCAAACTGAGCGGACAAACTGTAGTATCATGGAATTTATCATCTTCATTCGAGCATAAAAAACAACGGCCAACTTGTCGAAAAGTGTGCACACATGATTTATGATTTTGGATTGAGGATATTTGTTTTTATTTGTTTTTTCACATTTATTATCTTCAAACAGTTTTTGTGATTTAGGGTTGGATGGTTGCCCCTCTGACAGCTGAGGCTCTGGTGCCGGGTGCTGCAGCATACCCTAGCGCTATGGATAATCCGACACTGATGTCTTGAAGTCCGTCGCATTCTGTAGGCGATTACATATATATTCCAGGCAGTAGGTGAGAAACATGGTGCCCCTCCTTACGTATGTTGGTTTCACTTCAACGAGTAAGCTGTCGTAGAAACTGTCAAACACTGTACGCTCGGCGTTACAATAGGCCTACAGCCTACTTGATTCTTTTGGATATTTTTACAATTAAACACATAGTTAGTTGGATCTCTAGTACAACTGAATATTTTGGTAAGTGGGCTTTCTATGCTTAGATCTCATGACCCCAAGCCCTCGGGGATTCCTTATCTTAATGCGTTAAAATTTTTGTCTTCTGCTTCTCCTCTTCGTTTAGGAGATTTTACGGTTTATAACCAACTACGTTACTCAATAGACATCACTGTCCTTTTCTACATCCTTACTTTTACTTTTAAACTTGAAAACTTTTTGTTCCAGATAATATAACTCGTACATCATGACCAGTGGCGTATCTAGAATTTGGCCTTTTGGGGGAGCAGTGTCCGGTCGGCTTCATACAAAACAAAAAACACCTCAAGACTAATCAACATTACTGTCTTTACAGCGGCTGAAATCAGTCTTATTAAAGTAAACGGTAACAACACGATACAAATACGCGTTGCTGAAACATTGTTTACAGAATACTTTGATTGAATTGATTTTCCTCTTTACATAATCCTAATGTATACGCTGATACTGTGTAATAAACCTGTTTGTATATTTACAAAAGACTTACTACTTTATAAGCGTACGCAGCCTGAAAAAGTAATAAAACAGCCACAAATTAAGAGATTAACTAACTTCGTCAGCATTTTCGACCCTCTAGGGGGAGGGGGGTTTGGTCCCGTTCGTCCCCCGCCCATAAATACGCCCCTGGTCTTGACAACCTGTTTGCCTTTGTAATCTGGCAGCCTTTGAATTTTTTCTATTGTGAAGAAGGCTCGAGAAGAACAAATTCCTCTCTCTATTTCTAAAAATAAATTCTCCTATTAAAAAAAAACCCCCTGTGGAAATGAGAAGAATACCTTCCCGATATAAGGGGTATTTAAATTACTTTTCGTTTTTTAAAAATTCTTGAGCCTGTAGTTTAGTTTTCCAGTGATACAGTATTTTAATTTTTCACACAATTTTTTTAATTTGTAGCGTTTCAGCAGAAACGTTAATATTAGCACTACTTTTTACTATTTTTGTCGAAAATAATTTTAAGTTATTGAAACTCGCCGTAGTGTGGTCAGTAACTGGGGGCAAGTGCCAGAAGCGAAACGATTATGAATTACAGGATGAAATAATACGGAACAGCGGCTCGAATTTATTTAGATTATTAATTCCGTCTCGCGGTACATTAAGCGCAAAGCGCGAATTAAACAAAGTCTCCACGGCGATGCTTTTAAGTAATAAAATTAAAAAGGGGAAAACAAATATAAGCCGGGAACTGGAAACAAGAAATCAACAGCGAATTCCACAAAGTTAATTCGGAAAAGAATTTTTCAATGATACGAAGTAGTATGTCCGCGAAGAGCTAATACGCCACTCCACCCGCCGCCCTCCAGCTTCATCCCTTCAAGACACGGTTGTTAAGTTTTAATAGAGAACAGCACAAGGGCGGTTTGAAGTTGCAAGGAGGGGTAATTCACACTCAGAATGTAACGCCGTTTCAGTATGTTTGTCCAAAGAACGGAAATAAAAGTTGTCAGTAACTTTCCAGAGCTAATTGAAAACGGGGTTCACGTCAGCTACAGACACCGCCAGCTTGGTATTACTTTACGATCTCCCACGGAAAATCCCTTTACTTCAAACAGAAAAACTGTAAATACGTAGGTAATAATAATGGCCCTTCTTTCTGCCATCGAAACGGTTATGAGTAGGCAGGGCAGGCTGCCTTGTGTGAGCCACTACGCCTCTCCCGTCCGTCACGAAACCAGGACGCTATGTCAGCTAGTCGTTCCCACAGGCGGAGACGATCTTGTGGTGCTCCCGGAAATCGAACCCGGGATCTCTAGTCTAGTAGCCAAGCCCTACAATTCTAAACATATAAATAATACGTATGCACATTTACCTGTGCCCGTAAACGGACGTGGGGACGAAACGTCAACGGAAGGATAGAAAATTTTATTCTAAAATATCTTAATAGAAAAACAAAGAAAACACAATTAGTGGGTGTAAGTCATGACATAAGGTCGACATTTTTTTACTTTCATGTTCCGTAAGGAAATGGAAGTATGATGATGATGATCGCGAAAAAATCGTGTTCGAGATAAGGGCTGATTCTGATTGTACTACCCTCAAAACATGAAGAAAAGTCATTTTCCGAAAAGTGTGTGTGTGTGTGTGTGTGTGTGTGTGTGTGTGTGTGTGTGTGTGTGTGTGTGTGTAGAATTTTTTATGTGGCGAACGATAACTGCCGCAAATTCGAACAGGATCAAATAATATTTTGCATATGTACCCGAGTGGCAGAGGAGTCAAGAACTATTGCTTTTGGTGAAGATCGGTTAAGGGGAAGGAGTAGTTTACGTGCAACATTCTACGTTGTAACAAGAGTAAAGTGCTTAATTTAATAAATAACCTGGATTAATAAGTGCTGATTAATAAAATATCCTGGAAAGAAGTCATAATAGTTCACTGTAGACAGGCAGATGAAATATCTATAAATAAAAAGGATAGTTGAAGGGGGAGAGGGTAATTTTCTATAAATGAAAATGATAGTTGAAGCAGGAGAGGATAATTTCTTATATGTGTACTATCTTATCGGCAACAAAGAAATAATCTCTATGGAAATATTTCATTTCAATTTGTCAAACATGAAACTCGTTTTACAAGGAACACGCCTAACTTGTTAGAAATTGTCGAACCCAATTCAAGTAAATGATTTTAAATGTATAAATCTTAGAACATAGAATTCATGTATGGTTCTCCATAACTATATTTAATTTTAGTTTTATTGTTTTTAGAACGCGCTGTAAAACTTTATCGAAGACGTTACATTCGACTCCAACTGAAGTTAACAATCTTCGCAATACGGTAAATACGACTCGTAGCTAACGGAATCATTCATTATTTACTCTGTTAGCCTCTGACATTCACGAAAGGCGGAGGAAAGAGAGTCGGCAAAGAATTTAATATATATATATATTTTTTTTAACAATGAAAATTTACAACTAGCGCTAGAGGTACCGAGCAAGTGTGTTGATACGGGTAAGAAGAACTCGTGCTATCTCTTATCAGTAATGCCACTGAATTTAGCCATCTTTAAACGTCTGGTTATTCTATTGTTACGCCATTAAAGAACATCCTATATGTTTCTCAGCTATCCCAGAGGAGTCCGGTTGTAATGTGTGTGCGTACATATTGCTGCTACTTTGAGATGAAGGACAATTACGTGACACTTGTCACGCGTCCGCAGCCGAGGCTGTTTCAGTCTTCACCGGTCCGCGCGCACTGTGTTCAAGGCCGCAAGCAATTACGCTCTAGTGTTTTCTAGGAGTGTTGACGCGTATTATGGATTATTCTGAAATCTCATCGGGGTATAAATATAAGCATTCAGCGAGGCTCAGTTTCAGTTTTAGTGGCGATTTATTCCAGTGAGTTTCGAATTTATTGTCGGGCGATTTACACGGCGCATCACAAGTGGTGTAGGCTATTAGTCAAAAGTGAATATAGTGCGGAATTCTTTATTGTTGACATTATTATTTGTGTGGACAGATTAATTTGAATTATTGTACGAGTATAATCCTGTTGAATAACAATTTGATTATAAACTGTTTAATTGCGATTAATTAAAGCTGGTTTTTAGTGACTTCATTGGTGTCTTGTATTTGTTTTCCACTGTACCATACGACGATCACTGAGACCGTCGTAACACTATTATTGTTTAACAAAATTGTCACTGGCTCACTTAACACAATCTAAGCACATAAATCTAGCACTCAGTTGGAATGATCCTGGACTATGCCCTTAACCCAGGCAGCACTTAAGTCGGTATGAATTATTTTATTGTTGACATACTAGGCTGCGTCGGTTATAAGAAAATTGAGGCTTCAGGATTCAAAATAAATCCGATTGGAACTTGAGAGGGTTCTTTAAATTATTAAATCGATATAAAACTGATTTAATATTAATATAAATTTCTCGTAAATTGAGAAAGAGAATTAGAAAAGTTAATTATAAAATAAGCAAAACTTTGAAAATTATTTCGCTATTATATAACATACTTTTAATTAATGTTTTTATAATCTAAAAATGCTAGTACTGCCTCGGCCAATCCGTTGACAGTCGGAAGACGTAGATGTAATACCGTGATCTCGAAAATGCGGCACCGTCCCGGCAATGTCTCTTTGCACCAATCAGATTGCACCGTTAGTGAGACGAGGTTACCATTTTGTGTCCACCTCGTCACAAAACGAGGTGGACACAAAATTGTCCTAATTGTGAATACTGCGTTACCACAGTTAGTATTCTTCAACCACAGCTTATCACCTCTAATGAAGCCGACCCGTTGTGTCGTCATTCTTCTGTCGGTGTAGACGACCGATAAAAATTGATTTTCCGATTTTTGTCTAGCTGTATTCCTTGATATTTTCTGATTAAAACAATCAAACCAGATGTCAAGATGTAACCACAATCAAACAAAAATATAAAGAAGAGCGAGTCAAGAAAAATTCAGTAGGGATAATCTTTCTTTAAGTTCGCTAGGAAATGATATTTTCAGCAGAACCGTTATCACATCTGACACTGCATGTTTATATGATGATAAAAAAGTGCTGGACTAATTAATCATCAGATCATTCCAAAAACATACGTAAACAATATTGTTGTGTAATATCAGATCAAACCAGATGCGTGAAGATAAACTTTCGAAGCTTTGAGCTGTGAATCATTTCTAACAGCTGTGGAAACTCCTGAGCCAGAAAGATTTCTTGGGGGAGTTGATAACAGAGTTAACTACGCAGAATTATGAAATGGCTGGCGACACATCCGATTTAACACATTCAGCAGTCTCCTGGACGCGTATATTGTAATCGTACTCGAAGTAGGCGTATTAACAAATGCGTAATTTCTAAAACCGCTTACATCAGAGTTACGTCGAGTCTTTCACATGAAACTGCGTCTCTCAGATTGACAATTTTCTTAGATTTTGTCCTTGTATTTTATTCAGCAATTAATCTAATGTCGCAATCGGAGTTTTAAAAACTCGATTTCATCATTTATCAAATGATTAGATAATACCCCAAAAGCGCCAACAGATGCACCCACTTTCTTCCCCTGTTCCGCCGCTTTTTACTTTGTTAGTATAACGAGTACAAACAGTCTTTCTCGATTCTTGGGAAGTTTTCTCGATTTGGGAAAACTGGAAATTTAGCGGTCGTTATTAGTTAGCGAACGCAGTAGGCTACAACACCTTCTGATCGTCCGACACGTAATGCTTTGTCAATACGGCGCAAAATCACGGGGCCGTAGGAGTACAGGCAGAGTGGACTGCGTACGGCAGGGGTGCCGACAACCCCCCCCAACCTTGATGACCCCCTCCAAACTTGATGAATACACCCCGCTCCAGGAAAGGTCTTAAAATTAAAAGAAAATGTCAGTGTAATAAGAGTTTTATTACAAATAAAGCTAAAGCTAAAAATAATACAGTTAGCAAATAAATTCTCATTTGAAATTAAACAAATAAATAAATACATAATCTACTGAAATTAATACGCGTAAGACAACATTTCAATACAAAGGAACAAAATATCAACAAAGCGTATTGTAAATAAGAAGAAAATAATGTTTTGATGAAGTCATAGTTGTTTTGACTTATATTCGGCACAGTAACTTCTTCCTCTGCGATGACGATAAAGAAAAGGCATCAATTATTTCTTCATTAAGAATCGACTCTTTCTCTAAAGCTAGTACCATAAGTTTCGAAAGCCATGCGTCTCCCATTGCAGATTTGAGCCTGTCTTTTTATTATTTTAACTCGGCTCATAGCTCTTTCACCCGAACAACTGGTTATGCCCAAAGATATCAAAGTTGTATAAACAACTTTCAGCCTCTTAAAAACCGAAACATTAATCAAGCACCTATAGGGCTTCAAAAAACTCTTTTTTAACCCAAAAACCCTTAATCTGTTCGTGTCTGTTCATGCCGTGATTCGTCCTCTGAATACTTGATTTCGTAAAACTAATTGTTGCATTGAAAGTCTATTACTGCTTCAATTCTTCCCTAATAAACTATGCACGTTTATAAACATTCAATTTGTTATTGCAACGTAGTTGTAATTTTTCATACTTTCCTAAAGTTTTTTGTCAACCCCGAAATTTTAATGACTCAGTCTGTGTCCCCTGTGGGCATATAAGTAAGGCAGTGTGGCCAGCACTGCCCTTCAGCCGCCCATGATTATTACAAGCTGAGTCGGTCCTCCAAGGCTGGAAACGCAACTTAATTTTACGGTGCTGCCCGGGAATCGGACGTTTACGTTAGTGACCAGGCGCCATACCTACTGGTCTGGTAAGTAAAATTCTGAAGGAATGAAGATGTATGACTAACATGACCGAAAGCAGAGAAGCTCCACGAAAAAGACGTGTATCAAAAAACAAAAGGTATTAGTTTAAACTGCGTCTTAAAATGAATAGGTAAACATAGAACTGATTTATGTACATATTTTTGAGAATTTCACGGCCGGAGTCATTAGGATCCAGGCTACTGGGCCGTGGTCTAAGCACCAAACCCGAAATAGGTATGGTAAACCGTAAATGGATGAGCTCTGTTGGAAACCTCGTTAACGTAACCCATTAGATAGCCTACGGTTGGTTGTGCTTATACGACAGATTCAGTTTGTTTCCATTTTTGAGCACGTGTCTGTCGAGCGTTCGGTTTTATATTTGAAAAATTTTCATTTACACAACTTCCTGTAAAAATTCAAGGATCTAATCGGTGGTAAGTAAACCATGTGGTAATACTGTGTAATAGTACATGTTTCGAGGTTTCTACGTCGTATTTGTGTTTGTATCGTTATACCATCTTTAGCTGTGAATGAGGTTAGAAATGATAAACGTCCGTTGGTCTCTAAACCGGCATACCTTGAGTTTAGTCGTTCATAAACCGACATACCTAGAATTGTCTTTTAATTATAAGCTCACGAAGTAGCCAACAGTCACTGATTTCTGCTTTCTGTGCATTTGTTTAAGATGGACAAAAAGAACAAGAGGGCAACGGATACTATTCTACATAATAAAGGTGCAAAGGTTAGACAGTGGAACCCAGATAACATGGCTAAAGCAATAGTAGCAGTGAGAAAGCATGAAATGGGTTGGTTAAAGGCATCTAAAACGTATAGTGTCCCTCGGAAAACATTACGAAGGTTAGCTGATGAAAAATATAGTACTCCAGAAGAAGCGGCTACATGTAAACCATGTAGACATGGAAGATCACCTGTCTGACAATGGAGGCAACATTTTATAGTCTCAGAAGAAAGAGACTTGCCTTAGATTTGGCCATTAAAAACAAAATAAAGCGTCCATTTAATGTCACTATGGCCGGTAGATCTTGACTTCGCTTATTTTTAAAGAGACACCCTGAGTCGTGTATGCGCAAACCAACGGAAATATCTTTTGCAAGGAAAGAAGGTTTCAATAAGAGCGCTGTTTATAGCTTATTAATTTGTTGAAAACTACATTTAGTGACCATAATTATCCACCTAACAAAATACACAATGTAGACGAAACTGGTTTGATTTGGCTATAATAAAAAAACGCAAGGTTCTTAAAGTTATAGGGAGCAAGGGAACTTTGTCTAAATGTGTAACCTAGGTATGTCGGTTTTGGGGACCACATTCTACAAAGCACACTTTGTCAGTATTTTTAAAAATATTATATTTTTACAGATTAGGATATAATATTACTAAAACTGTTACATCTTCTGTTAGGATAGTGTTCCTGCTTTATTTTCGTCACTATAAAGTTTCATTCTGCCCTTCCAGTAGGGCGTTACAACCCCAAAACAAAATGGTATGTCGGTTTTGGTACCTTTCCTCTACCATTCTGACGGGTGTTGTTATCACACGTTTCTACCTCACCCCTGGAGGCGGTGTTCATGTTCTTCAGTGAAACACGGTTTTCAATACAACTGACACGGTGTTCGTCAGGGAAACCACAGTACTATGGCAAGGGTGCGCGGTCCCAAAAAGAACCGTCTTATCTTTTTCAAACCTAAAACCCTCTTACGTTCTTAAAACCATCCTTCCCGTATAGGAGTCGTAACCTATTTCTGAGGCTTCCACGGCCGGATCCAGGCTACTGGGCCGCGGTCTACTCTGACGGATGCTGTTATCACACGTTTCGGCCTCATCTTCAGTGAAACACGGTTTTAAATACATCTGACGTCTTATGAAGGTCCTTTTTGGGACCCCGTACCCTGGCCATAGTACTGTGGTTTCCCTGACGAACACCGTGTCAGTTGTATTGAAAACCGTGTTTCACTGAAGATGGGCTCCAGAGGTGAGGCCGAAACTTCTGATAACAACATCCGTCAGAATGATAATTATAGTGGACCACAGTCCAACAGTCCGGATTATAGTGGACCACGGTCCAACAGCCCGGATTTATAGTGGACCACAGTCTACTGCTCGCCTTAAGGGGAGCCCGCTTACCCCGTACAGTACATTCCGCTGGACAACCTATTCTCTCCACACCGACCAATGCTTCTGGACTTACTAATGGTATTTATATACGGTTCGCCTTAAGGGGAGCCCGCTTACCCCTCTTGTATCGTACAGTACATTCCGCTTGACAACCTATTCTCTTCACACCGACCAATGCTTCTGGACTTACTAATGGTACTATATCTCCTCCTTCGAGTACAGTATTTATCTCATAGTTGTTCCTCATCCTCTAAACTTCTTCTTCTTTCGTAGACCCTACATTTTCCTTATTATTTTCCGTTCTAATACTTTTAAAGTGGAGATGTCTGCTGTTGTAAGGGTCCAAACATCTGGTGCGTATGTTAGTACTGGACTTGATCAGAGTGCTATAGAGCTTTATTTTAGCAGATCGGGAGATTATTTTGAATTTGGTTCTTGATTTCCTGGTAATAATATTTCATCAGTTTTCAGCAATACCATCTTGTTGATTTCTTCTGGTCTGCAATACAATGTTATTAAAAAGACAAAAATGATATCCAAACTATTTTTTTTTTAACTCAATTTTTAGTTCACACAGTATACTTAACATTTACTAATAATAAAAAAGATATTTATGTAAAATACAGTATTGTTATTTATTATAAAATGGTGTCGTTCTTTTAATAGAAATGACATTTTAATAAAATATAAAGTAGTTCTAAGTTGAAAGTTAGTCATTATTAGGAGAATACACAAAAATTTCATTCACTATCATTTTTATTACGAAGGCTCCCAGTGGCGTATCTAGAATTTGGCTTGGTGGAGGGGTTAATCAGTCCCATTAAAGTAAAAGGTAAAAACACAATAAAAATACGCGTTATTTATAGCCCTTTGGAGCCATCAGCTGCAGCGCCAATGGGTTTTTAGTGCCGGCGGCTTTCTTGATTTTGGCGCGTTTGTTCTGGAACCATATTTTTATTTGCGCCTCGTTGAGCCCCAGTTCTTTGGCCAGTTCCTGCCTCCGCCGTTCTGTCAGGTACCTGTTTTCCGAGAACTCGCTTTTCAGTCTGGACAGCTGTTCGCCGCCGAACGCCGTCCGCGGCCGTTTCTCTTCGGGCCTCTTGTCCTTGCGCTTGATCCGCCGCGACCTTGGCCCTGCAACACGTAATTGTTCTATGTTAAACTATTGTTGACAGTACTTACGGCTAATCATATTTGTGATGAATCGGTAGTTACTGATAAAGTTACGATATTGCCTCTGCTAGTATGTTTCTATTGTACACAGAATTACATACAAATAGTCACTGGCGTAACTAGAATTTGGCTTACGGGGCAGGGGGTCGGGACGGCTTCATACAAAAGTAAAAACCGTTAAGCCTAATCAACATTACTATCTTTAAAGTGGCTGAAAAACGCGTGATAACATCCTGAAATCAGTAGCATTAAACTAAACGGCAGTAACACAATAAAAATACGCATTATTGAAACATTGCTAAAAGATACTTATTGACTGAATCGATTTTCCTATATTTCATATTTCAAATATAACCTAATTCTGTGTAATAAACCTATTTGCTATTTAAAAAAGAGCTGCTATTATATTTGCGTACACAGCTAACAAAAAAATGAAACACCCTAAAACTTAAGAGATTAGCAAAATTAGACAACTTTATCTACCCTCTGGGGAGGAGGGTGCGGTCTCCTTTGTCCCCCTGTAAATACTAAAAGGTAGGCCTACCAAGTGCTGGCAACCGAATAATGTTGAAATGTGTTCTTCAATGTCATTTTTAATCGAAATGCTAGAATTGCAGTGACGCATCAGTAAACAAACACCTGCGTTTTGGCATTATGGGAGCCCATCGTTTGCGCCCGGTTTAATCGCGAACCCAATTGTTTTCCAATTCACTGCACACAACTACCGACTACGCTCGCGGTCAGTTTCTCACACACATACGTTGTGTGCGTACAGCTCTCTCTCTCTCTCTCTCTCTCTATCTCTCTCTATCTCTCTCTATCTCTCTCTCTCTCCCGTCCTCAAATATTCACTTTGGTTACAGAATGTAACAACTCTGAGAGCGTGTTGAGTGGAGAGTCAATGTTATTAAGTGTTATAAATATTTCACCTTAAAGAAACGACAAAGACACTATAAGGCTGGAAATGAAGATGCACCAATACGATCCGCATGGAAAAAAATGTAGGTTGAAACTCCGAAGTAGTGTTCCTCGTGGACCAAGAATCCACAACCATGATCCAAGTGAACATTTATGCCGAAAGAATTATTTCTAATAGCAGAAAGAGGAAAGCAAAAGACGATTTCAAGGAAGGAAATAGCGTGCTTAGAATCGACGAACACACGTCTACTGTAGAAATACAAAATGACATTAAAAGAGTAAAAGAACGATTTTTAAAAATCAAATAATAACAACACAAAACGAATAAAAATAAAATCTTTCCAAAATTATTACTAAATTCCGGGCTATTAGACCGTGGCATAAATTCTCGACATATTCGGCAACATTTCGATTCCTCGAAGATCTTCTTCAGGCCGATAGAAAGAAGCAGAGTGTGCCGAAACGGTAGCGGCAGATCTCCGTCTAACGACACCCGATACTTGTTTCGGGAACATACGGTTACCCATATATAACCTCGGTGACCAGGTTTCAGCCAATCACGGAGCCTCGACCTGGTCGACTCGTATATATTGCATATACACCGGCCGTTTTTATTAGACAGAAATAAAAACCAATAAAAAATATAAGTAAATATACAACTCAAGACTATTAATTCAGCCTTTCAGGGGTTAGTGAAGGTTCTAAACTCACCTGAGTAATTCCTGGTGTCCACTGCGCGGCGTGAATTGTCTACTAATTTAACGGGAGTGGCAAAGTCCTACCAGGGACCTTGTACTGTGGAGTACAGCACAGTCCAGAGGTACGAGTCTTTAGTACTATATTCCTAAGGAATCAAACGAAGAAACAACTCCCGTGCGGAGTTGGTAGTCTCCCATCGGGCGCCTCCCCAGGTGGTGGATAGGGGAATGCTCACCAGATATGGTGGGTACCGGGGAAATAAAATACCCGGGGCGGACCTATACTACCATCTGCTGCCTTGTAGTTGGATATTGGATTGTCAAAGGCTAAAGGAAGTAAACCTTGATTAAAAATTGCCTGGTCCTCCAGGTTGGGGGTAAATGCAATGGGCCAACTCCCTATTCATTGGAAAAAACTAAATGTTAAAAACCAAATAGATTGCATTAAATGGAATCCTGTGGGATAAGCAAATTGCAACAGAAACTAAAACCAAAATATTTAAAACCATTGTTAGAAGTATCATGACTTACGGCTCATAAGGTTGGACTACTAATAAACACTCAAGAACAAAATTTATGACAGCAGAGATGGACTTTTGGAGACGTTCTGCAAGAGTATTCAGACGTGAGAAAATTAAAAATGAAGTCATTAAGGACAGAATGAATGTAAAATTCAATTTTTGATTTTATCCAAACAAACAAATTACAATGGTATGGGCAAACAAAAAGAATGACACAGGAAAGATTGCCAAGGAGAGTTATGGAATGGACCCCACCAGGAAGAAGGAAAAAAGGAAGACCACCGATCACCTGGATAGAAAAAATTCAGACTATATTGAGGGAACGAAAAATTGAAGAAGATCTTTGGATGGACAAGCAGCAATGGAAGCTAAGAATTCAATCACTTCAGTAATCTTTGGTTCCGGAAAATGTGTAAACATTCTACAGCCGGAATAATATATTGCAACGATACAGCCATATGCTGTATTAAGCATTGATTTAAATAAATATAAAATTTGTAAAATTATTATAAGTTTGGGGTAAATGGACAGGTCTGGGATTGTAAAAATGTTTCATTGTTTTACTAGGGGAGAAATTAAGCTGTTCCAACAGGCAAAGAACACCTGCTCGATTGTATGTGTGTTACGCGTGTATCTTGTGTGTGCTAGTGATGCATGTACAGACAGGAATCTCAGCTACCCTCCCCAAGTAATTACTAAAATAATTATTTTAATTCACTGTGTGAAAACTAATTAGTGTATAAACAAACAAAAGGCACCAAAGTGCGTGTAAATTTTATAGTTATCCACAGTAAGAAAATTACGTTAATAGGACACACTACACGAAGTCAGTGCGAAATAAATGTGCCAAAAATACGCAAATTACACTAAGACGCTCAAATTAATACAGTGAGTGCTTAATCAAATTAGCTATGATTTGTGCTATCTCAATTCCGTACAAAACATTGCCATTTGCAAAAAATTGCAAATATATGAAAAGGTTAGGGAGTGGGGGCTATCATGTGATCTGCAGGTCTCGACAGGATAATTTCAGAACCAACAGGTGCGGAATCTCGAGAGGGTATAAATTAAGGGTTCGACTGGAAACCCTTCTATTTTTTCCAAAACACAGTTGCAGTCGGACATGCTGTCCGTCGGCAGAACAGTTTTATTTTATTATAAGTCTCATCTACGAACAAATAAAGACGTTCAGTAATTATGTTAACACTATTTCGGGAAACGTAGAGTACCGGGACCGTTTAGGTCAGCAAGAGTATCAACAGAGAAGCTACAAAGAGCGACGCGAGATGCTAGACGTTAGGAGATGCTTTTTAGACGCCTAACAGCCGAACGAGATCCACCTCGCAGCAGATAGTAATTCTCTGGGACGGACCACACACTGCTGGAGAACGACGCTGGACTCTGGACATATCCAGGACCACGCCAAGCCAGGAGTAATGGAAACCCAACTCTGGACAACGCTGGACCCCCGTCAATAAGTCGTAAGGTCATCAAAACTCGAGTTGATATGCATAATGCATTTATAAATGATTTTTTTATAGAGCTCATAAAGACTATATAAAAAGACAATGAATTAAAACAAAAAAAGTTTATAATTAGAAAGAATGTAATAGAGTCTTATGTAAATGTTTTAGTCGTAAGAATGAGCGATCGCATATAGATAAATATAAATATAGAAGAAGAAAAAAGAGAGTTTAATTTTGAGATAGTATTTTTTTTTATCAAAGAAAAATAATTGAAATGATTTGATATTTGCATTTTGTAGAAAAGAATAATTTAAATTTTGAATATGAAACAAATGCCAGTCTAAGAGTAGGCTAATTAATATAATTTTAAATTATTAAAAAAAAAAAGAAACGTTCGTATAGACTGAGCAAGCTGAGGTCAGATCTGAGTTAGATGAATTCAATTAAAATAAAACTTAATTAGATTTAGGTTAGGTTAGGTTAGGTTACATGCAGGTTACAGGTTACATAGAGGTGACATGCATAATGCATTTATAAATGATTTTTAAAGAGATCATAAAAACTATATAAAAAGCCAATAAATTAAAACAAAAAAAGTTTATAATTAGAAATAATGTATTAGAATCTTAGATAAATGTTTTAGTCGTTAGAATGAGCGATCGCATATAGAGAAATATAGAAAAAAAAGATTTAAAATTTGAGATCAAAGTAAATAATTGAAATGATATGATATTTGCATTTTGTAGAAAAGAATAATTTAAATTTTGAATACGAAGCAAATGCCAGTCCAATAGTAATACATATAATTTTAAATTTATTTTTAAAAACATTGGTATAGACTGAGCAAGCTGAGGTCAGATCTGAGTTAAATGAATTCAATTAAAATAAAACTTCATTATATGTAAATTTTTTTTTATTAAATCAATTTGAATAAATGTCTAGATTAAGATTATTAACATGTCTAGAGGTAAGAGTGTTTTAAATGTGTGTAACATTGTATAGCTTAAGAGATGAACTTAATAATGAGTGATATCTGATCGGAGATTGTTAACAATGTTTTATTATTTATAATGCTTGTTAAAACAATAAACATGAAATTTTAACTACTCATAAATTTACTACTCTTATTATAGTAACACCTGGTATTGTTATAATTATTTACAACCTGCATATACAAAAGGTATCGTTGTATAATTTTGGCGTCCTAAGAACGTGGGGCTCCTCAAACACAAATATGTTATGTATCGTTGTAATATATAACAACGAAGTATTCTGTTTTTGCAAACATATTGTTATGACGGTTTACTTGATCGTCGTAGGTACAGTGGAAACAAAATACAGGACACCAATTAAGTCACTAATCACCAGCTTTAATTTTCACAGTTAAACAGTTCGTAATTAACAACAGTCCCTTTAAACAAATCAAATAAAAATTTTTCACACGCAATAAAAATGCCACACAATTATTAACACAATACTACTTCACTTCGACAACACACAATCCGCACTAGCGAAAATCGCTCACGTAACTGAACTGACAATCCGCCTGCTATGGCTTTATATAGGACCCGGAGAGGTACTGTACAGCTTTGCCTCCTTACTGGACGCCAGCGGATTAATGCTTATCTCAAGTGTTCCTGGAACTCACTAGAGCCACCTACGTGAATGACGCAACACAAGCCACACTTGACGGGGGGAGTGGAGAATGTTCTGGATTGTTCGGTACGCTTCTCGTAACACTGTCCCCTCCTTAAGCCTGTTCGTCCCGAACTGCCAAACTGCCTCTGAAGTAATACTTGGCCAGGCGATCTAGGTGGACGTTCTTGTGAAAGATAATTCTCCCGTCCTTCGAATTCGGTCTCGTGTGATCAGAACATTATATTCCCAGGAATACGAGTCTTCCGCTCAACCGCTAGTTTTGCTGGAATCACTTCCGTTGCATCATGTATTGATGATCTAAACACCACTGGCTGATCCAAGTATGTTTGTTTCTCGTCAAAAACCTCTTGCGTAACTTCATTTTCAGCAACTTTTGCCCCCGGCCGCTCCTATTAACTCAGGTACAAACAAGGGGTTTTCCTTGACATCCATAGTTGACTTCTAAATCACTTCTTTTGCCGTTACACTTAATTGTACTTCCTCTGATAGTTCTTCCATTTCCACGTGCAACTGGAAAGGTTCCCCTTGATCAGACTTGTTAACTTCTTCTTCGGCGAATGACACTTATTTGATTGAATGGTTGGCAGACCCTGACATTTTAGGCATGCAAAGCTTTATCTTCTCTTGGCCAACCTTCAGGACGTTCTCTCTTAAGTCCACAACGAATCCGTAAGAATTCATAATGTCTGTGCCAAGAATCACTTCATCAACAATGTCTGCAACAAGCATTTGGTGGCTAAACTCGAGAAGACTCAGGCGTACACGTACGTCTATCGTTCCGAACACATTGACGGGGCTTCCAGTCACAGTCTGTATTGTACAAGAGCTAATTTGAGGCTGACGGGTGGTGGCTAAGTCAGGGCGCACGATGGACACTGTAGCGCCCGTGTCAACTGTAAATGATGTTTGTTTACCTTCCGCAAATCCAGTAACAATCAGGTTTCCACTAGTCTTATGTAGCGTGGAAACTGTGTGCTGTTCTGGGGCTTTACTTCTCCAGTTGGTGTGATCACTTCCTTCTCACCGTATTTTATTCTTCCAACAGTCTACCTGTAGATGACTACGTTTCCCACAGTTGTAACACTTCGGTCTTCTGTCTTTATTCTTTAGTTCGAAAGATCGTTGTGGCGCTGCTGACTTCTTAAACTGTTGTTCTTGAATTGTCTCTTTATTCTGTCCGTTATAAGGATACTGTGGTAGTGGATCCATTTGACTACAACGTGATGACATACGTTGATTAATGTAGATCGCTGACTTGGCAGCTTCAAAACGGAGAGCATGAACAAGAGCGTCTGAGCTATTCTGATGCCGTGCCATTCTTAACACTTGTTGTAATTTACTGTCTCTGATACCGTCAATAAACACAATGTGAGCAATCCACGTTCGGAAGTCCTCCGATCTTTCGGGATAAGCCAATCTCGTTAGTCGGTCGACATTTGCTTCAAGTTCTTGAAGGCTCTCCCCTGAACGCTGTCGCCTCGCTTTAAGTTGAACACGGTAGACTTCGCACAAATGCTGGTCTCCGTACCGTAATTCCAGAGCTTTTGTTAATTCGGCATATGTGTTCTGGCTGTCAAATGGCACTTTGTGTATTAGCTCTGCGGCAGGTCCTTTTAACGCAAGAATGAGTGAAAAGCCTTTCTCTTCTTCTGTCCAGTTATTTAAGCGAGCGGCAACTTCAAATTGGCGATTATAAGTTGCCAAGTGAGTGGTTCCATTAAACGATTGGGCCTTTGCAAAAACTGGCCCTACTTCAGTTAACAGCGTTCTTTGATTTCTCTGATATTTTGAATCTTCTAAACTTGACATACTTGTTTTCATAGTTGACACAGATTTTTAGTTTCAGATATTCTGTCAACTTGTTTGTTCAGCTCACCTCGTAACAGGCCGAATTTTTAGTGATATCATCTTGTACGAACGCCTTAACGTCGTCTGTTTGACAACTAAATTCTTCTATTTCTTGTTCCTGTGTTTGCCGTAGCATTACGCGGAATGCTTCTATCATCTGACTGGTATCCATTTTATTTTTATCAACTACCACTAACACCACTCTTCTACGAAGTATCCTCCGTTTCCACTGTTAACCGTTATATCACACTTCTGACACCACTGTTACGACGGTCTACTTGATCGTCGTAGGTACAGTGGAAACAAAATACAGGATACCAATTAAGTCACTAATCATCAGCTTTAATTTTCACAGTTAAACAGTTCGTAATTAACAACAGTCCCTTTCAACAAATCAAATAAAAATTGTTCACACGCAACAAAAATGCCGTACAATTATTAACACAATACTACTTCACTTCGACAACACTGAATCCGCACTAGCGAAAATCGCTTACGTAACTGAACTGACAATCCGCCTGCTATGGCTTTATATAGGTCCCGGAGAGGTTCAGTACAGCTTTGCCTCCTTACAGCGGATTAATGCTTATCTCAAGTGTTCCTAGGACTCACTAGAACCCCCTACGTGAATGACACAACACAAGCCACACTTGACGAGGGGAGTGGAGAATGTTCTGGATTGTTCGGTACGCTTCTCGTAACAATATTTTAGGTTTATTCAATCTTTATGCAAAAGTCTACGCTGAATTTTGTATTATATTATACTTTATTTGTATTTTTTCACAAGCAACCAGCAAACGTTGGCTTTAGTGGACGTATGCAAGTCATACAGATAATCAGGCCACAAGCCATGTCACTATCATGTCACTATAAAGGTAGAGAATTTTCCGCGGCAGAATCGTTGAACCACCGATATGTTGTGTCACTGAAGTAAACAATAAAACAAACTGACACTACTTTAATTTAAACGACGAATCGCAATCTAACAAATACGACAAACACTGGATTACCTGCTCACCACATACTGTGAGCAGTGATTAAAGTCCTTGCTACATGTTAATTTTTACTTGCTAATTGTTAACAATTTTTAGTAGTAAACAAATCATGAATACTTTTACACATCACAACTGCATCTAGCTATACTCTTTAGAAATAAAACACAAATACAAATTAAATGTCTTCTGTTAATGGTAACATCTCGTGCGATTAAAATTATTATTGACTATATGGAGGATGATATAGGCCTTCTGTTCATTAGCCAAGATTTCAAATGTCTGATATAATTTTTTTTGTTTTTTATTTTTTATGTCAGCAACTAAACGATTATAAAATCTAGGATAGAAAACATGAATAAACTTGTTATATATTTACTATTTAGCTAAAAATATCACAAGAGTTTCACTTGCACACCTTAGTTGTCGAACGTTCATTTTCCCATAATCTCCACTTATATTGAAATATATTTTAAGTACTTTATATATGTAAAATATGTGTAATGTGTAATTCGTAAAGTATGTGTATATAGGCCTATGTAAATTGTGTGAAATGAATAACCTAACGTGCTTCTTAAAATCAGCTTTTGTAATCGTATGTTAAGGATCGAGGGATGTTGGAATTGTCCGGCAATAACTTGGACGGAACGTAACCGTCGATGTCCCGGGATATCGGCGCAGACTTAACGGAGCCGTTACCTGGGGCGCTAAAGTGAAGGACAGCGTACGAAGGACACATGATTTCGCATGCATCTCAAAGCACGTCACACCGTGACCAAACGCCCGCAGCTAATGGTTTGTTTTGACGTTTTCTTCGAAAAGGCAAAACGCTAGTATAACAGCCGTGAAGGAAAGGTTTACCCAAACAAAGTTTGTATAAGAAAGCAAAAGTAACGTTTTAAAACTAGGTGTGCACAAGTGTACGTCTTGTTCTCCTTACGAAAAGCTCTACTTAAAATTGTATTCTTTTCAACATACGTTGACTTCTTTAGCGTTGAAGTTACTCGAGCTGTATCTCTTCGTGAGCAATTAATGAACACACAAACTTAGTGGTACATACACACCGCGCCCGTGAGTGTGTGTGTGCGTTGGCCACTGGTATAAGAATCTGTTCGATGTTGTTATAATAGCCAGATCAAGACAATGACAAGTTGAGCTATACAAGGAAGTGAATAAAAAATCCAATGGAATGGGACTGAACTAAGTCCACATCAGACTGAGCTAATTTCTGCATCAGAAAGGAGAAGAAATCTGTATAATTTGTGCATAGAGAATAATTCATTTGATGCAGTTAATAAGTTCAGATACCTGGATAATGAAGCGTCCATAAACACAACGATGCATGACAGGATACAAATAGGAAACAGGGCAAATTAAGTTATGCCAACAGCAGACTGCTGAGAAGCAAACTCATTAGCCGTAACACAATAATAAAAATATATAAGACGCTTATCAGACCCGTATTTACTTATGGAGGCGAGATATGGATATTAACAAAAAAGGAACAACACACACTAAGAGGGTTTGAAAGAAGTGTATACGGCCCGGTTAAAGAAGACGACGAATGGAGCATAAGAAATAACCAGGAAATAGATGAGATATTGAAGCATGAGGACATTGTAAGATCCGTAAAAACTCAACAAATACAATGGCTAGTTCACCTAGAGCGGATGGATGATTAGCGTGTGCCAAAGAAAATCCTGAGGGTGTTACTCTGCAAAAGCAGAAAGAAGGGACGACGTAGGATAAGAGGGTTGGGCGATGTTCTGGAAGATCTAAGACTATTGGATGTGAGGGGTTACGATGAGATGGCAACGGATAAGAGACATTGGAGAAGATTGGTATTAGAAGCCGAAGCTCACGTTGGGCTGTAGTCACCGGAATAAGAGCCCTCTTTTCCGGCCACGAAATACTGTCAATACAACAATATTCCGTTTTAACGGCCTTTAAAACAAACTATACAACTCTCATTTAAAGCAGTACCGTACAATGCTCAGATAGGCCTACATACTGTATTCCTGTATATGTTCATATTGTCCAAATAACCGTTAGCATTTTATTGGGCTATCTAAGTAAATATCTATAAACAGAAAGATAATCACTGGCGGATTATCCATAACACTAGGGTATGCTGCAGCACCGGCCACCAGGACCTCAGCTGTCAGAGGAGGCACCATCATCCAACCCGAAATCACAAATACTTTTTGAAGATAATAAATGTTAAAAAAAAAAGAAAAAATGTCCTCAATCCAAAATCAATAAAAGATATGTGCACACTTTTCGACGATCTTCTTATAGAATTGAACACTTTGTACCACGAGTAAAATTGCAAGAAAGAGATTTTTTTCAAATCGTTCGAATGAAGATGACAGATTCCATGACACTACTGTTTGTTTGTCTATTTAAAGTATTAAACTGGATTATTGATTGCAATGATTAATGTAGGCCTATTTCCGAATTTATACTCGTACATTGCTTATTGTCTGCTTTTCACGATTTCAATAGCCAACTGGGAAACTGAAAGAGCATTTTTTTCCATTAAAACGATTAAAGATATGTTCAGTTCAAGTATGGGACATTAGAGTTTATCTTCGTTAGAAAGGTTGAATACTGAAACCGAGATACTTGACTCACTCGATTTAGAAGAAATTATTTTAAAAAATCCGTTAAGGCAAAACCAAGAAAAAATGGATCGATTCGTTTTTTCTAAGCTTAAGTAGACCCTACTACTATGCTCATTGTAACACTATTTAGTTAAATATTTCTTGTAATTTATGACATTAATAAAATAATTGTTAACTTACGAAATTGTGTATGCCATTTATCAGTATAAATATTGGATAAAAGGTTGAATTTTGAATGGGAGGGGCACCAGTCTGATGACAGCATAGGGCACCACGCGCTTTTAATCCGACCCTGGAGATAATATATTACTCCCAGTAGGCCTTTTAACTTAATTCACTTTTCATCGGAACTGAGTTTTCATTGATTTCTTTAGAAGAAAGTAATGTATAGTGTTTGCCTCGCAGAGTGTACAATTTAACCACGATTTCACAACGACCGTTAAGCTACTCATTAGAAGCACTGATAGACTGTTTTATCTCTCTCACACAGAGGAAGACAAAATCGCGGCAGTAGTTTCAGTAGCGGCCTGAAGGGGGGCTGGCTGCGGGGGGGGGGGCGGACCACCGCGGGCCCCACTTACTAGGTGCCCTCCGAATCGGAAAATTAATTTTTTGATAAATGTTTTAAATTATTTGCAAACGTTCTTTTGTCACATCCTGAAACGCACCTCTACGAGAGGAGAGGTTCAGGATTTAGTCGATCGATTCCAAAGGTTTTTTCATATTATTTTGAAATCTACCTTACAACCCTACCCCATAAAAAAAAAAAAAGTAAGTAACGTAAGTTTATTATTAGAAATATATTCATACTAAAAACTAAAAAAAGAAGCGTCAGTTGTACCTGGCGTCAAGTCTCACTACGCATTCGGAAGTCACAAATTGAACCCCAGACAGCACGGACGGCAACGGCAGCGGCAGCGACTCAAGAGGGCCGTGCCTCGATACGAAAATGTAAACGGCAGAGTAAAATACCAGGGGATAACATGTATGTCCACGCTGAAAGAGATTACACCACTGAACAATATTTAACATTTCAGAACACCAACATTTATTTAAAATCTCTCATCATAATTTTTGTCGAACAGTGGATAATTCGGGGTGAGGAGAACGAACGAACATTTTCCGAGGCCAGAACTAGAAAACAACAATTTTAGAAATTTCACCTTATATGGACTGAAACTGCTGACTTGGAAAAAAAATTTCCAAGAATTGTTTGCAGCAATGATAAATTTGTTTTGCAATAGGCTATATAGCCCTAACTTTATTCTATATTATAAAGTACTGTAATAAATTTAATCCAGTCTATACATAATACTACTTATATTATTTCTTTGAAATTTGTATTTACAATATGAAAGTGTATTTTTATTTCAAACATTACCTACTACAGCTTCTTATAAAGTTTCATAACTTTAGATATATCAGTACAGTAATTAGAAAATAAATATATAACAGTAAAGTGTTTTTGCTATGTGTTACTTAAAGATAAATTGGATTATAAACACCCGTCTTATGGGAGGGGTGCGTCAGGAAAAAATCCGCCCCGGGCCTCCAGTGGCCTAGGTACGCCACTGAGTAGTTGAGTTTATTTCAAACGCGGGTGAAAACGACTCGAAAATTTAAAGCAGAAAGAGTATTGTACAATTTGAGCGCAATGAACGGGGATATCTTTATAGCAACTGTACACGTTAGATATGCAGACATGAGTGCATTACACAGGAGAACATAATGATCGACTTTACATATTTTAATAAAGTAATAAAGTATTTAATCATAATTGTTATATCATATTACATTATAATTGTATAATTTAGTTAATTATATGCGATATTTTATTAGAACTATTTCAATTAACATTAAACACATCATTATTATTTGTTATTATTATTCTAATTTCATTGCTGCTATTATTTTGTCGGTATTATGAATATCACACACACACACACACACACACACACACACACACACACAGCCATACAATATTAGTCTAATTTTGGTGTTTCTGATATTGAAGCCTTCATCCTGGAAAGGCTATTCAAGGATTTGAAAACTGGAAACTTGATGAATCCTAACCAATACGTTAACTTCTATCCTGATTCTGTCGTCACACCATTTAATTTAAAAAAGAATAATCTTTCCATGTTGCTTTATCGTGAAGTTGTTGCTTATTGATGTACCTCTCACTACTTTTCATTAATTCTTTTTCACCTAACTTATTGGTCAACGGCTTCCGAAAAGACGCTGAGTCCTACGGTCGCACATTTGACAGAACGTCCCTCAACCTTGAAGAAAAGAAGAGAAAAATCTCTGTTGTAAGGATAATCAGTTCGTTTCTAAAGATTTTTAAATAATTGAAGGTTTTGGGAAACTTCCAAACTTAGCTTTCAACCACACATTACAGTAAAGAAAACCACCTCTGAAAAATTCATACAAATTGGAAATATTGTACAGAACACAAATTGTAAGTATTGTATAGACGACTCTTGGCATTGTGTATCGAAGTATTAAAAAAGAAATAGAATTAACAAAATTAATAAAACTCAAAAAAAGTTTCCGGGAACTATACAAGTCTACCTTTCCATGGTGTTCTCTGGAAACGGTACACTGTAGCTAAACATCTCCTTATTATTAAAAAATAATAATAGAATAATAAATAATTAAAATAAAACTCTAGCACACATCGTTCTCAACAATTTATTCTTAGAGTCTTTGCCGTAATAAAATTAGGTACAGAAACACGCACACCTAGAATAGAATTTAGCATTATATTTTCATATTACTATTTTACAATCAAGATATATTGCTTCCTTATGTTTCGGCAATTAGATATTTTTCCCATCCTCAAGTAAGGAAACAGTAAGATATATCTTGATTGTAAAATAAGAATAAATATTAAAAAATGTATGTATTATGGAACAAGAAGCTTTCGTATAGGCCAGTAAGATTCGAGGCTATACAGTACTGGAAGAATGAAGTAGACAAAGTACTTGTATATACCTGTGTCGTATGGTCTATGTGTTGATAACGCGAGTACATTCTGAGCAAGTGTCCCAGCCCCTATCAAGTTTGTGAAGTAATAATCAAACTGAGAGTAAATTCAGTTTTGTGATAGTCTCAGTCTACGAACAGTCCCGGAGCCTCGGTTTGCCGTGTAGGCCTACCACGAGATACCGCTGGATTTAGGCTCAAAACCTTCCGATTATGTCAACGGTAACGTTAGCCGCTAACCCCCTGAACTGTATCCTACTTGTCTTAAGGGGTCTGAAAGGCATTTTGGTCAAAAATTCGATTTTTATTTTTTTTCACCAAAATATTTTATGGAATATCTGCTTTCATTTGATATTAATTTTAAATTAATCGGACAACTAGAAAAATTTTTATGATTTTTTTAGGTGGTGATGTTAGGGATAAACACAGTACAATATGTCACCCATTCGAGATTATGCATATCGGTTTGTTATAGTACACAGAACTATTTCTTTCCGTTCTTATTTCTCTTTGTATTTATACTACACATATGGATGAGCTTAAACATATATTTAGAGACCTGGCTGATCCAGAACGTTTAAAAAAGTGTCTCCATGGTAAAAGTCAAAACACCAATAAGTCGGTACACTACATAATTTGGTCGCCCATTGCTAAAACTGTTTTTGTTTCCCTACAAACATTGAATTTAGGGGTTTATGATGCAGTTTCATGCTTTAATAGAGGTTACTTAACCAGGTGCTTAGTGTTGAAACAACTAGTCATGTCGGAAAGAACTGTGCTGAAATTATGTTGGGTATAGGCCTAGATATGAAACGAGTGCGGAGAGCTGAACAAGCAACTGCAGAACTACAGAAAGGAGCCGGCAGAAGAGACCAATGGCAAAAAGGAAGCTGGAAGAAGAATTTCAAGCTGCTGAAGACCCAGATAAACCTTCATATGTATCAGGACTTTATTAGGCAATGCACACAAATTCATTATAATGATGATTAATCTTAAATTGCTGTTTTCCGAAAATGTTTATTTTTCATACAAAAGACCGATTGTCTCTGGAACTACTAGATATGCAGAGCTCACATTTTCTGTACATGTGTACGGCAAAAGGGTACAACTTTTAACACAGGGATTTTTTGATAAAATGCGCCTGTAACGGGAAAAAAATTATAATATTAATTTTTTTGAAGTGTTAAACATTGCATTGGATTAAAATTTCTAAAATGGCTCAACATAAGCATATCCTAAAACCCCTTGTGTTAAAGTTTCTATTGAGGGCCAATCAATCAATGGTAAAAGTTTCAAACAGCTCAGTTAATTAGTGTTTGAGAAAACGAGTCATGGAATCTAGTAAATTAACATGGGCGAAATAGGGCTTACAAACGCCCCTTAAAATTGTTTTTTTTTCAAGGACCTTTTTACTGTAAATCGAAGGAAGTGAATTTCAAGCAGATTTCATTTCGGCTGCAAGCGTGAGTCGACGGTGTGCAAAGTCGATCACGTGTACTTCACGGTTTCTCGCCTGTTGGAGGTTTAACACAACTGGCGGACAGGTTTTCTGTTTAGCGCAAATGTAACCCGCGTTCGCTTCAACGCGCCATTTTTTAGCCAGATCTGCGGCTTTATAATACGCTTCTGAAGATCACATTATTATTATTAAATGACGTTTAAAACGTAACGTTTAGTGCCCATCACTATAACGTCCGTCTGTATCCTACGTGCAGGCTGTCGTTTGGCGTTATAACAAAGACTTCAAGCTGATTGTGATTCCTACATGTAATTACCGACAACACGGTATGCGTTCAATAATTGATCAGACAGACCCCAAAGCACCGCCTTCAAGCCCCGCCCACATTTATCGAGCGACTCAAGCCCCTCGCAACCATTCCCGTTTTACACGCTCTTTCTCACTCTCTCACTCTCTCTCTCTTTCTCTCTCCCCCTTCTGTCGCTTGTTGTCGTGTAATCCTTCATCCCGGTCGGAATCACGTTTGTTGTTTCCGTTGTTACGTCGGATTGAATCCTTCATAAAAATCTTTGAAACGACTTCGACCCGGCCCGAGCCCGACAAACTTTCACGACTACCTATTGCGACTGCTAAGTTATTTTTAAAAGTAGCTAAATTGTGATATTTAAAATTTTGTTTATCAAATGAAAAATAATAAATAATTCTATCGTTATTTCTCCTCTTCACTTTCTCACCCTCTCTCTCTCTCTCTCTCTCTCTCTCTCTCTCTCTCTCTCTCTCTCTCTCTCTCTCTCTCTCTCTCACACACACACACATACACACACACATTCATACAAAATACATTTATTATATACGTAACTTATTCGCAGATAGCTTAGAGGGACTGCAACAACTAATGAATAGAGTGACAGAAAGAAGCCGTAGATATGGTCTCGACATCAATATTAATAAAACGAAGTTAACAATTTAACGATTCTATCTAAGAACAAGTTCACAAACTGCACCCTTAATATAAACAAAAGGCCAGTTGAACGTGTAAGCCAATTAACATATCTTGGTACTATAGTCAATGAACAATGGGACTACTCTCAAGAAATAAAGAGCAGAATTGAAAAGGCGAGAGCAGTGTACACTAGAATGAGCAGTTTATTCAAAAGTCACGATTTAACAATAAAAACAAAGATGAGTCTTTTAGGCTGCTACGCATTCTCGGTCCTCTTCTACGGTGTAGAATCTTGGACTCTGACTGAAGCCACAATTAAAAAATTGGAATCTTTCGAATTGTGGCTTTATCGTAGAATACTGAGCATTTCATGGACAGTACATATAACTAATGTTGAAGTTCTTAGAAAGATGGGGAAGTTATTAACAAAGTGAAGATAACAAAGCTTCAGTATCTGGGACATCTCATGAGAAATGATCAGAGATTTTACTTGTTGCAGCCCATACTACAGGGAAAAGTAGGCTACTTGGAAAGAGAGGAGTTGGGCGACCGAGAATATCATGGCTGAGAAATTTAAGGACCTGGTTTGACATGAATACAACTGACATATTCCGTGCAGCAATACAGAAAGTTAAAATAGTCTGTATGATATCCAAAATCCGATACGGATAGGAACTATCAGAAGAAGATATACGTAACTTATGTATTTTAATTATTTCTCTCTTGGCCGTATCCGGGTCCTAACGATGACAATAATTTTTTCGAAACGTCGACATAAGTGTTTAGCTAACGATCGAAGCTGACAAAACCTTCCACAGTGTATTAAGTGACTGTCACTACTAACTTCTAGTGTCACTTTTTTTTGTTACCTGTGTCAGTGTAAGCTAAGTAGACCTACGTAAAATGGAAAAATTGCTCAATCGATTCGTTGTTGATCTCACGGGAGACTTGTTTTGGGTGACCATAACATCTGTTATCATCATCATCATCATCATCTTCAAGGATTAAACCAAGGGTGGTTTGTTCCGGTCTCAAATAGGCAAAGATTACAGCTGGTCACTCCAGCGCTTCCTCGGACGTCCCACACCTCTCCGTCCCCTCGGCTTATAGTTCCATAGTTGTTTGGGGATGCGCCAAGGCCATTCCTTATTTGAGGCAATGTAGTAGTAAATATGCCCCCTGGATATGTTACTAGCATAGCGCAGGGTAAGACGTATGGTGGGGCTGCCACCTTCAGGCTTAACGTCCAGCCCGATTTTCTGTCTGTGTGTTCTCCCATAAACTGGCTGTCTTACCAGACTAAAGAGACCAGTTTTCCCTGTTGAGATATCCATAAGGATCTTGCTGGTTTCTCCTAACCTTCCACATCCTACGTCGTTGACCAATGGAAGGTCATCCGTCTTTAGGGGCAATTTCTCACCCCAAGGGCAAGAGGGTGCCCTAACCTGTACTTGACAAGTAGAGGAGGGACAGCTTAAACCGCTGTCACTCGGTCTCCAGAGCCGCGTTAGCCACCTGTAGGTGTTGCCCATCTCCCACCACTTGGATGTGCAGCTGGATATTTCCCTTCATCAAGGAATGAGACCATAAGGCATTACTCATCCTCTCCAATACTTTGTGGGACAGATCTGTTATATGTTGAAAAATATTGTGATTACACTATAGACACATCCAAAAACGCCAGTTGGAGCTTTAGTTACAATTATGCAACCAACATACTGATTAGAGGCCATGGTCTAAATCTGTTAGAGTAGAGTTATTATTATGATGATGATGATGATTATCATTATTATTATACTTTATGGTGCGGAGAGCTGGGCTGATCCATTCAAACTATAGAAAGACGCATGGCAGCAGTGCAGCGAAGTGGCGCGATCAGAGTGGCTTGCTCCTACCGCACGGTTTCGGAGTCCGCGATTCTTGTCGTCGCGGTAATAATTCCAGTCGATCTGCTGGCAACAGGCTTACAGGAGGAAGGCCAAAGTAGATAAAGTACAAGCTCACAGAGAGGCGAGGGCCCATACTATGGCCCAGTGGCAGGAAAGATGCACCTCTAGGCTCATAAAGCAGTTGATTGAGTGGACTGATCGCATACATAGAGAGATTAATTATTTCATAACAAAATTTCTAACTGGTCACGGTCTGTTCCGGACTTACCTTTATAGGATGGGAAAACAGGAAGTAGACCATGTGCACCACACGTTTTTCACCTGTGATACATGGAAAGAGAAGAAGTAAGCTGTGGAGAATATAGGGGGACAGATCTCCTCCAATAATATCATACAAATTACTATGGGCTGAGAGAAGACCATTGGGATTAGGTAGCAGCCTACATAGAGAAGGTTCTAAGGCAAAAGAAGTAAGCAGAAAATGGTCTAGCTAGGACCATAGCAGATAACGTGGCCCCGCTGAAGGTTTAAAACAGATGAACGTCCACGTGGACGAAGAACAAATTGCATCATACTGAAGTATTGCAAAAGCTGACCCGAGTTGGATCCATGCCTGGTGGGTGCGAGTCTTACACGCCGCAGGAGTGCGGACCCTCTCGCAGCAAACAATGGCATCGCCGTGAACTATTGCAAAAGCTGACCCGAGTTGGATCCATGCCTGGTGGGTGCGAGTCTTACACACCGCAGGAGTGCGGACCCTCTCGCAGCAAACAATGGCATCGCCGTGAACTATTGCAAAAGCTGATGGGTGCGAGTCTTACACACCGTACTTCCTGCGACGAACATTAGTTTTCCACTTTCCCTCGCTAAGAAATATTATTACTATTATTATATTTTTTTCAAGTGCTGTAGATTGTAAATTTACTTCGCGGCTCTGACTAAAAAGCCTTCGTCCGGCACTTACGGTACGACAGACACGAACACCTCCCGAACAAAAACGAGCAGTAGTCCCACCACTTCGTAAAACCCAGCGAATGCAGGATTTAACCCTTACAAAACGTACACACTTTTACAGCTGTGTCGGTACAACCTTTCAAGTGAGAGAAGTGAATGATATTGTCAAAGTCCGAGGTCGTACGCAAGTTGTGACAATCTATTATGGACGGAGTCAATATTACCGGGCCGTGGTCGAATGCTTACATTGTTTCGCCCTTCTTCAGTAGAAATCGCGTTCAAACGGATCGAAGACCGAACGCAGGTCACAGTGAGGAATAAGCGAACTAAATAAAAAAACGTTTAGTTTTTTAGAAAAGGCCTTTGAGCGGATGCACTTGACACTATCCCCACCCCCTCCCCAAAGCTATTAAAAATTTCATTGAAATTACGTACTCACTTAAAGTAGTTTTTAAATTAATAAATTACCTTAAATCCGTCGTGTGACTTGGTTTTTTTTATTTAAAATGAAGCGTTTCGGAACATATGTTCCATCATCAGATTAATTCACTCAGTTGAGGTCGTTAAATGTTAAAATCACATTACTTTATACGACCATAACATTTAACGACATGAACTGAGTGAATTAATCTGATGATGGAACGTGTGTTCCGAAACGCCTCATTTTAAATAAAAAGCCAACTCCCACGACGGATTTAAGGTTATAAATACCGAAGTGACTTGGCTACCAATAACAATATGTATGTCAAACTTAACGTAGGGTTATTTCTAAACCACTTGCGCGTGTTAAAATAAGGCTAATAAATACATTTATAAATAATTATATGGGAAGAATCATGAATACATCGTTTGTCCTGTTAAAACGGAGAGTTCAACCTTCAAGCTAGTCTCATTCTTTCCCAGAAACTAGTCTGGTCGTCCTACCTCCAGGAGTAGCTCCTACTTCTTTGGAGGCGCTCTATAAGCAATAGAGTACCTGACCTGATTGAGTACCGGTTTCGTCATTATCCAATACGTGTCTTTTAACAGTACACATGGTATTATACCTCAAACGTGGCCGTAGTGTTCTGATAGACGATTCATGCTACGTCCGATTTAATCCTTAGCATTGGTATCCAAAACACATTTGCAAAGGTATGCAAATATTTATTATTTTTATTATTCCGGCTGTACAGTGTTTTCCCCTTTTTTCGGAACCAAAGATTACAGAAGTGACTGAATTCTTATCTTCCACTGCTGCTTGTTCATCCAAAGGTCTTCTTCAATTTCTCGTTCCTTCAATATAGTCTGAATTTGTCCAGGTGGTCTTTCTCTGTTCCTTCTTCCTGCTGGGGTCCATTCCATAACTCTCCTTGGGAATATTTCCTGGGCCATTCTTTTCGTGTGTCCATGCCATTGTAATTTTTTTGTTTGGATAAACTCAACAATTGAATTTTTCGAAATCATTCTGTCTTTAATGACTTTATTTCTAATTTTCTCACGTCTGCATACTCTTCCCGAACGTCTCCAAAAGTCCATCTCTGCTGTCATTAATTTTGTTCTTGTGTGTTTATTGGTAGTCCAGACTTCTAAGCGTAAGTCAGGATACTTCTAACTCTTGTGTGTAACGGCTGAAAAACAATACGCAAAAAAGAACGAAAAATATAATATAAGGCATTTGGAAATGGAATTTTCAGTTTTCGCAAGCTACTCATATGCCTATGTTGCATTCAAAACAATTTTACTGTTGGTTATGTTCAATCAACAGGTGCATGTTAATTGAATTTATTATCATTTTAATTATTTTTTACTATCAAACTCATTTGGATTTCCTTGCATAGAAAAAGCCGAAGCTTTTTACTGAGGGCAGTCCACTTCACGAGAATATGAATGGCAATCCAGGTCTTGTTAAATATTGTTCATTGACAGAGAGAGGGAGGGAGGGAAATGAAAGAGAAGAGACGAAACAACATGGGAGGATCAAATGTGTGCATAAGTATGTACATTTAAATATGTGGGAGGCGCATACATACCGTGTGAAATTTTGCAGACATAGTTTGCGGGGAATATGGTAACGACCTCGGTTCCATTACATCCTTACAATTAGACCTTACATCTTATTACATCTTTCAGTGAATTACTTCTTTAATAAGCCGAACCTCCTTTCCCAATCTGTCAACGTTTCCAGCGTGCTGTACAAGACCGCTATCTTTGAGCCTCTGGTCCCTCACTGGCGAAAGCGTTCTCTTCCACCCCTTGGACTGTTGTCAATCTGAATACTGTCCGGGCCCTCACCCTGGTATCACGAAAAGAAAAAGAAGAAAACAACACTTACACAGTACGCACGAAGTAGGAAAATGAAAGATTATCGTAAAAGCGTCGGCATCCAAAAGACAAGAGTCGGCCAAGAGAGACCCGACAGGAAGGACTGAAGAAAGGGATCCCATCCAAGACAAATTGAAGCAGAGTGAAAATCCAGCTGGGGTACATCGGGACTGTATCCACAAGATGTGGACTTCTGATGAAACTTACGTATGAAAACGCAATCAACGTTTCATATACTACTACTACTACTACTACTACTACTACTACTACTACTACTACTACTACTACTACTACTACTACTGCTACTACTACTACTACTAATAATAATAATAATAATAATCATCATCATCATCATAATAATCATGGCTCCGCCTTATTGTTATAATAATAAAAGCATTACACTTTTTTAATTATGTTCCCATCCACACACACACACACATATATATTCCGGTGAGGATCTAGCTAGGGTACATCGGGTGTGCTAAACCCGTATCTAACAGACAGGCGTGGACTCGTGATGATACTATTTTCTCTCATATATACAGAAGCGTGTTTACGGGGGGGGGGGGTGCGAACGAGACCGGACCCCCCCACCAGAGGGTCGAAAAAGGTTGACGAATTTTGTTAATCTCTTAATTTCTAGGCTATTTTATTTTAGCTGTGTTCGCTAATACTGTTTTTTAAATATACAAACAGGTTTATTACACAGCATTACCATATAGCCTACGTTTGAAATATAGGAAAATCAATTTAGTCAATAAGTATATTTTAACAATGTTTCAATAACTCGTACTTTTATTGTGTTATTATTGTTTACTTTAATGGGGCCGATTTCAGGATACTATCACGCAGTTTTCAGCTTTAAAGTTAGTAATGTTTATTAGTCTTAACTTGTTTTTCTTTTGTATGAAGCCGACCCGACCCCGGTCCCCCCCCAAAGCTAAATTCTAGATACGCCATTGCACATTGTCGTGTGCAGTAAAGCAAACAGCTGAACGTACACGTTCGTCGAGAAACAGTAAACGATATCACTTTAATCCCCGAAACGTTCTCCAATTCTAATTTCTAGCGCTTGTAATAAAGGCGGTCTGAGGACAACAATATCCGCGTGACTGGGACTCGGAGATAAACAAGGTCCGTGAAAGTGTGAACGTAATGTGTTATCGGATAACACCGCCAGCTGTGCCACGTCACGAAACAGCGTGAACCGAGTGCAGCAATAATTGTAATGACAATTTTAATTTACTCTGTAATTTTATTGAAACGGTTTCCATAACGACGTGTCCGATACGCTTAACAGTACTGCTATCGGCGTCGCAGATCCGACCGGAATATCAGTACAGGAAGATCTTGTGGACAACTAGTCTTACAAAATTAGTGTAAACGATATTTTTATTCGATTTAGCGATAAAAATCTTGCAGTAATTTTGAACAAAATAAAATTGTCGTTTAACGATATTTGGTTTCAGCACCGACTGTCGCATCGAATCTGGCAATGTCGCTTATTTCTCTTTATTTGCATCTAGTAAAATAGTTATTGCTAAAGGTAAAATGTAATCATAATTTAAAAAAATAATATTTCAATCAGCATATTGCGTGTTTCTAGACCTCAAACATCAGTAGTCATACAAGAATTTTATTTGTGAACATTTTTGCGTTACATGGTGACTTTACTTCCATGTTCCATAAAAGGAAATGGAAGTATGGTGATCGCGAAAAAAATCGTATTCGAGATAAGGGCTGATACTGATTGTACTACCCTCAAAACATGAAGAAAAGTCATTTTCCGAAAAGTGTGTGTCTATGTGTAGAATGTTTTCTATGGCAAAAGATAACTGCCGCAAATTCAAACAGAATCAAATCTGAATTGTACAGGACTCAGGGCTTATTTATTTTGGTGAAGATCGATTAAGAGGAAGGGGTAGTTTACCTGCGACATTTTACGCTTTAACAAAATTAAAGTACCTAATTTTGATAAATAAAGTATCTTGAAAAGAAGGTCGTAATAATCCACTGTAGAAAGGTAGATGAAATATCTATAAATGAAAAAGGTAGCTGAAGAGAGAGGGGGTAATTTTTTGTATTAATATTATAAATTTATTCAACCGAAAACTTAAAAATTTCAATAAAGTATTAACAACTGATATCTTTCCATGCTATGTTACCACGGATATGTAAACAAAGTAATTTTTCGTTTTCAGAAATTCACAGATAAGAAATGCTGGGCGGTATTCGCTTTCTTTCGCGTTTACTTATAGGTCTAATAAAAATTAACAAAGTTTACTTAAAAAAAAAGAACATTTAAAACTTTTTTAACCATTTTGTGAGAATGTAATCTTACTGACGAAAACAAATACGAGTCCTTTTTACTGGTTATTTAGTCCAATAATTAATTGATATAAATAAATGAAAAATTAATAGAGTAATAAAAGTAAAATAAAGTAATGGAAAATGAAAAATTATTTGTTGCAGCAGGGTTGACTGTTATGACATTTAGAATTGCACAACAAAGAGGAGGCTTTGCAAAACACTTCTTCGTAGTACACTTGTTTAAACAATTATACTTTTTGAAGCTTTGTCTTCCAACTAAAGATAATTTATTAATCACTTCTCGAACAGTAACCTCTTCGTTTCCTAATTCTGCAATGCTAATAAAATTTTCTGTACACAGATTTTACACAAGGCAGCGGTAAATCTTGACATTTACCATTTACTATTGGTAAAAATCTGAAATGCAAACATTTTAAAGGGATCTTCGGACATTTACCATCATAAAATGGTAAATCTTAAGATTTACCTTACTTCGCACTTTTACAGTAACTCAACATTTTTCTCTTCTGCTTTGTTAAACACCTGTTTTCAGAAGAGTGCATTGTATCTCGCTGTCTACTCTGTCCGTCACTGCGTTCCTGGGATTACTCTGCGGGGAGACTCAATGTGAAGACAGTTTGTACTGACGAAAACACGTCACTGCCCAAGTTGCCGGCCACCATAAAGTTTCACACATAATGTTCTCCGAATTTCTACATTACTGCCAGACATGTTCTCGTAAAACAGACTCGCGTAAAATGAATGTCGGATGAAAGCCCAGTCAAGACTATTTTTCGTGAAAGAATTTACAGCAAGATAAGAAAACAACACGACCAAGAAGAAAACGGTCCCAGGATGCGAAAGGGAATTTGACGAATATGCAGGAAATAATTGGTATCTCAAGTTTACACGGCCGGTACATACCGGGCTGTTAGGCCGTGGTCGGCAGCGTTTCGTATCCCACCTTCTTCAGGCCGCAGGTTGCTTTAAAGTGTCGGGTAACACTCGGCCTAAGATCTGCTGTAACCGTTTTCGTAACACTCTGTCGCTTTTTGCGGCCAGAAGAAGATGCCCGAGGGTGGGTTCGAAACGTTGTCGACAGCAACCGACCACGGTCTAAGAGCCCGGCATCCGATCACATTGAGAATATGAAAGTGAAGAACGCTAACGATCGTGCGAGAAGCTGAAGTCAGTAACGAAGTCGAGATGATTACTGTACAAAACGTATTGCTATCTTCAGTTCACGAGTCGCCGTGTCTGTTTCGGGAGACACAGGAACTCGATTTGAAGATGAAGATTTCAGTGGCGTGGCGTGTGTACATAATAGCTGTTGCCGATTGTGATACACCTAAAACTTAGCCTAAAAATTAATTCGAATTTTTCCTAGTACCAAGTGTTCTTTTTAGAGCTAAAATATCTTTTTAGAATATTTTTATCTTTCGCTGGCAGAAAAAGACGGCCCGGTTCAAAGGGAACTGACTCGATTTAATAATCGAAATGGACACGAATAATCGAATTAATAATAATAATAAAGACAGATAGAGAAACACGTAACTAAATGAACAAGACACAAATAGGTATGCAGGCCTAGTAACTGCTAGTATGTTCCGAAACGAACATAGCTGCTAAGCGAGCGTTTTGCCGGTTTATACAGCAGCAACATACTGTGTGGACGGATGCGTCCCCCTCCCGTTTGTACAGTGACAACTACAACGAGGTCAATAACCACACGCAGTAAAATATTGCCGCTGTGTGAGCCGGCAACACAAGACGATGCAAGTGCACAGAAGTAGGCCTACGAAAGCAATGCTATGCTTTTCTTCAAGTTCAAGTTTCTTCAAGTTTCCCTACTAATACTGTCCTGATTTCAAATTATACAATAACTAAACTATTTATTCTGTGATGTAATTAATATTATTATCTTTCTTCAACAACGGTTACATGGACGCCACGCTACTGGAAGATGAATTCTGCCGAAACGTCGACACAGCTGTCCTCAAATATACGCAGTATCTGCCTCGCTAACCCTTTTCGTCACTTGCAAACTGTTGTGCGTACTGTTTAATGAAATGATAAGCGTGCGGACTGAGAAACGGCTAATTAACAGCCAGTTCTGCACGATTACAGAATACCTACAATCCGCAACTTTGCTGCCGTCTATTCGAAATATTGTCAACCGTGTTTTTTTATGCTGCAAGATTTTCAATTTTCACGCGTACAATTTTCGTCCGACCGTAAAGTAAATCTGATCTTACACACGCGCGCGCGCACACGCACACGCACATATTAATACAATTACAGATAATAATTATATAGGCTGCAAACTGCGTTTTTATAACTATAAAAAATAAAATGTAACATGCAAATGAGTAATTAGTGACTGCGAATACGACTGTGCAATTATTATAATACAGTACAACTAACGACATAGCCTGTTACACAGGCCAATGCGGATCGCTGTGCATTAAAACACTTGTAGTGGAGAACAAAAAGAAAAAGAGAGTGTGTGTGTGTGTGTGTGCGCGCGCGCGCGCGCGTGTGCATTCATCTAGTGATACTTTAACCGTTTAGAGCAGTGACTTCCAACAGACACCTTTTTATGCGACCCGCGACCTTATCTTGGAAAACCAATTTAGCAATTAAATGAGCGATAAAGTAGGTCTACTGTTTAAACTAAGAATGGTCTTACAGGAGAAACCTACGGAAAATTGTTTCACAGATTCACTGACAAGCGTACAATAGATTTCACTTAATTTGTTTAATGTAACGCATATTTGATTCAGTGCTCTATTATTTTCATCATATTACAATCCAGTCTACTTCCTTCCATCCCTCGGCTAGACATAACAGACGCGCTTGTCCGGTGTTTCGTAATCAGTCGCATCTGTTATTCAAAGTTACATTTTCATCTTGTTATTTGAATTATCAGTCACTGTAATTCCAACTCTGTCGTGCTTACTACCTGTCGTGCTCCGGACGAGGCTTTTTAGTGTCCCTACCGTTACCGAGTCCTGAACCACGACCTTTTTTATATTATTATTCTTAACTTGATCAAAAACTGTCGGTGCCCTACTGATGGCTATATCATATTTCTTAAACCGCTCGTCGTAGTTTACGGCTTGATAATGGTGGAGACACTGAAAGACATCGTCCGGAGCACTGACAGGTAGTAAGCACGACAAAGTTGGAATAAAAGCTGTGTTTAAGAGTGTTCAGCTCGATTTGAACATTCCTGGTTTAGTGGCTGCAGCAAATCGACTCCAGTTTTCACCCTGAAGATGTTGTGTAAATATACAGCGTAGAACATCTTTTCCATATCTTCATTATTGTACTCGTTAAAGATTGTGCCGTCAAAGATAATACAGTAAGAATTGTTAAATGTGTAAATTACCTCTTTTTACTTATTTACAATTAAACACTGGCTTTTTTAAATTTTTTATGCTACCTGTTCAAAATTTATCGCTATGATGCGGTCCGCCAGTTGGTTCCTGAGTTTAAGTGTGGCTCAGGCGCTTTTAAGTTGGAAACCGCTCGACTAGACAGACAAGAGACAGAGTAGGTCTATTTGCTAAGCGAATTGATAGTGTGAGGTGAAGGGAAGAGGTTGATGAGCTATAAAAGAGATGGGGAGAAGCTTGTAAACGTTTGAAATCCAATGTATTGATTGCATTATAATGTATTGCTGATAATATAATGTAATACTAGTAAGCTCCCTGAAGTGTAGAGCTCGCTCACACTTTAGACATCCATTTCTGGCTCGTGGTGTTCCAAAAGATACAAATTGAGGAGTCAGATCATCGACAAAACGTCCCTTTAGTCAGATATTCGGCATGAATTGTCAAATATTTATGTAATTTTTATATATTTTTTTGACTTCAGTGTCATAAAATTTAAAATGTTCAAACCTGCTGTATGAAAACTGTGGTTAAAATTCCGTTTAATTTGGTATGCCACTTGGATTGTTGCGGTTTTTTGAACTTTTACACTTTTTGAGCCCTGCTGCCTCAAAATTTGAAATTCTTAAAACTGAACACGGTATTCAGACTGTGGTTGAAAATCTGACGTGTTAAGATTTTTTCAAAACTTCGACCTCTCATATTTTTGCTCCCATCCCGCCATATATTTGAAGGGGATCAACCTCAAACAATAGGACTGTAGGTTAAAGGTTTGTACACGAACCAACGCTTCTGGTGCGGCCATCGGTTGGTACACGAACTTAAGTGCGGCCCTCAGCCTCTTTTAAGTTGGAAACCATTCGTTTCGAGGCTGTAGTTTAGATACTGCTTTGGGTGCTACAAGTTTTTCAAATGGTTCAAGTATTAAATTTTATAAGACAATTGCAATGACCACGTTGATTTATGAAGGTGAGGCATTGGTCATGACAGATAAAAAAGGAAAGCGCCAAGATTCAGAGTGCTGAAATGCAGTTTCTTCGAAATACTTTAAATTATACATTGCTAGATAGAATAAGTAATGAAGATATCAGAGCAGAACTCGAAGTAAAGAACATAACTGAAATTATTGCAATTTACAGAAGACAATAGTGGGAATAACTGCAAAGGATAACAGATGATCGATTGCCGAAACCGGCACTGAATTATAATGCCATTAGTAGAAGAGACTTGGGTCGTCCGAGGATAAGATGGGTGCCGAAACAGGTTTATAAAACCTAATCTTTGTAGAGGAGAAGAAGAAGAGTTTAGATGCAATTTGCTGCAGCTTTAAGGGACATCCCCCCAAATTTCAGTGTAACCGACTACAACGCGAAGTCGCGTCTCTCGGTTCCATCACTCCACATACAACCTCCAGAAGAAAAAGAGTTTAGATGCAATTTGCTGCAGCTTTAAGAGACAGCCACCCAAATTTCAGTGTAACAACTACAACGCGAAGTCGCGTCTCTCGGTTCCATCATTCCACATACAACCTCCAGAAGAAGAAGAGTTTAGATGCAATTTGCTGCAGCTTTAAGGGACATCCCCCCAAGTTTCAGTGTAACCGCCTACACGGCGACGTAGCGTCTCTCGGTTCCATCATTCCACATACAACCTCCAGAAGAAGAAGGGTTTAGATGCAATTTGCTGCAGCTTTAAGGGACATCCCCCCAAGTTTCAGTGTAACCGACTACACGGCGACGTCGCGTCTCCCGGTTCCATCATTCCACATACAACCTCCAGAAGAAGAAGGGTTTAGATGCAATTTGCTGCAGCTTTAAGGGACATCCCCCCAAGTTTCAGTGTAACCGACTACAACGCGACGTCGCGTCTCTCGGTTCCATCATTCCACATACAACCTCCAGAAGAAGAAGAGTTTTAGATGCAATTTACTGCAGCTTTAAGGGACATCCCCCCAAGTTTCAGTGTAACCGACTACACGGCGACGTCTCGTCTCTCGGTTCCATCATTCCACATACAACCTCCAGAAGAAGAAGAGTTTAGATGCAATTTGCTGCAGCTTTAAGGGACATCCCCAGAAGTTTCAGTGAAACCGACAACACGGCTACGTCGCGTCTCTCGGTTCCATCATTCCACATACAACCTCCAGAAGAAGAAGAGTTTAGATGCAATTTACTGCAGTTTTTAAGGGACATGCCCCCAAGTTTCAGTGTAACCGACTACACGGCGACGTCGCGTCTCTCGGTTCCATCATTCCACATACAACCTCCAGAAGAAGAAGGGTTTAGATGCAATTTGCTGCAGCTTCAAGGGATATCCCCCAAGTTTCAGTTTAACCGACTACACGGCGACGTCGCGTCTCTCGGTTCCATCATTCCACACACAACCTCCAGAAGAAGAAGGGTTTAAATGCAATTTACTGCAGCTTTAAGGGACATCCCCCAAGTTTCAGTGTAACCGACTACACGGCGACGTCGCGTCTCTAGGTTCCATCATTCCACATACAACCTCCAGAAGAAAAAGAGTTTAGATGCAATTTGCTGCAGCTTTAAGGGACATCCACCCAAGTTTCAGTGTAACCGACTACACGGCGACGTCGCGTCTCTCGGTTCCATCATTCCACATACAACCTCAAGAAGAAGAAGGGTTTAGATGCAATTTGCTGGAGCTTTAAGGGACATCCCCCCAAGTTTCAGTGTAACCGACTACAACGCGACGTCGCGTCTCTCGGTTCCATCATTCCACATACAACCTCCAGAAGAAGAAGGGTTTAGATGCAATTTGCTGCAGCTTTAAGGGACATCCCCCCAAGTTTCAGTGTAACCGACTACACGGCGACGTCGCGACTCTCGGTTCCTCCATTCTACATATAACCTCCAGAAGAAGAAGAGTTTACATGCAATTTGCTGCAGCTTTAAGGGTCATCCCCCCAAGTTTCAGTGTAACCGACTACACGGCGACGTCGCGTCTCTCGGTTCCATCATTCCACATACAACCTCCAGACAAAGAAGGGTTTAGATGTAATTTGCTGCAGCTTTAAGGGACATCCCCACAAGTTTCAGTGTAACCGACTACACGGCGACGTCGCGTCTCTCGGTTCCATCATTCCACATACAACCTCCGGAAGAAGAAGAGTTTTGATGCAATTTGCTCCAGCTTTAAGGGACATCCCCCCAAGTTTCAGTGTAACCGACTACACGGCGACGTCGCGTCTCTCGGTTCCATCATCCCACATACAACCTCCAGAAGAAGAAGAGTTTAGATGCAATTTACTGCAGCTTTAAGGGACATCCCCCTAAGTTTCAGTGTAACCGACTACACGGCGACGTCGCGTCTCTCGGTTCCATCATTCCACATAGAACCTCCAGAAGAAGAAGAGTTTAGATGCAATTTGCTGCAGCTTTAAGGGACATCCCCCCAAGTTTCAGTGTAACCGACTACACGGCGACGTCGCGTCTCTCGGTTCCATCATTCCACATACAACCTCCAGAAGAAGAAGAAGAGTTTACATGCAATTTACTGCAGCTTTAAGGGACATCCCCCCAAGTTTCAGTGTAACCGACTACACGGCGACGTCGCGTCTCCCGGTTCCATCATTCCACATACAACCTCCACAAGAAGAAGAGTTTACATGCAATTTACTGCAGCTTTAAGGGACATCCACCCAAGTTTCAGTGTAACCGAATACACGGCGACGTCGCGTCTCTCGGTTCCATCATTCCACATACAACCTCCAGAAGAAGAAGGGTTTAGATGCAATTTGCTGCAGCTTTAAGGGACATCCCCCCAAGTTTCAGTGTAACCGACTACAACGCGACGTCGCGTCTCTCGGTTCCATCATTCCACATACAACCTCCAGAAGAAGAAGGGTTTAGATGCAATTTGCTGCAGCTTTAAGGGACATCCCCAGAAGTTTCAGTGAAACCGACAACACGGCTACGTCGCGTCTCTCGGTTCCATCATTCCACATACAACCTCCAGAAGAAGAAGAGTTTAGATGCAATTTACTGCAGTTTTTAAGGGACATGCCCCCAAGTTTCAGTGTAACCGACTACACGGCGACGTCGCGTCTCTCGGTTCCATCATTCCACATACAACCTCCAGAAGAAGAAGAGTTTACATGCAATTTATTGCAGCTTTAAGAGACATCCCCCCAAGGTTCAGTGTAACCAACTACACGGCGACGTCGCGTCTCTCGGTTCCATCATTCCACATACAACCTCCAGAAAAAGAAGAGTTTACATGCAATTTGCTGCAGCTTTAAGGGACATCCCCCCAAGTTTCAGTGTAACCGACTACACGACGGCGTCGCGTCTCTCGGTTCCATCATTCCGCATACAACCTCCAGAAGAAGAAGAGTTTAGATGCAATTTACTGCAGCTTTAAGGGACATCCCCCCAAGTTTCAGTGTAACCGACTACACGGCGACGTCGCGTCTCTCGATTCCATCATTCCACATACAACCTCCAGAAGAAGAAGAGTTTAGATGCAATTTGCTGCAGCTTTAAGGGACATCCTCCAAGTTTCAGTGTAACCGACGACGTCGCGTCTCTCGGTTCCATCATTCCACATACAACCTCCAGAAGAAGAAGAGTTTACATGCAATTTGCTGCAGCTTTAAGGGACATCTCCCCAAGTTTCATTGTACACGACGACGTCGCGTCTCTCGGTTCCATCATTCCATATACAACCTCCAGAAGAAGAAGAGTTTACATGCAATTTGCTGCAGCTTTAAGGGACATCCTCCCAAGATTCAGTGTAACCGACTACACGGCGACGTCGCGTCTCTCGGTTCCATCATTCCACATACAACCTCCAGAAGAAGAAGAGTTTACATGCAATTTGCTGCAGCTTTAAGAGACATCCCCCCAAGTTTCAGTGTAACCCACTACACGACGACGTCGCGTCTCTCGGTTCCATCATTCCACATACAACCTCCAGAAGAAGAAGAGTTTACATGCAATTTGCTGCAGTTTTAAGGGACATCCCCCCAAGTTTCAGTGTAACCGACTACACGACGACGTCGCGTCTCTCGGTTCCATCATTCCACATACAACCTCCAGAAGAAGAAGAGTTTACATGCAATTTGCTGCAGCTTTAAGGGACATCCCCCAAGTTTCAGTGTAACCGACTACAAGGCTACGTCGTGTCTCTCGGTTCCATCATTCCACATACAACCTCCAGAAGAAGAAGGGTTTAGATGCAATTTACTGCAGCTTTATGGGACATCCCCCCAAGTTTCAGTGTAACCGACTACACGGCGACGTCGCGTCTCTCGGTTCCATCATTCCACATACAACCTCCAGAAGAGGAAGAGTTTACATGCAATTTGCTGCAGCTTTAAGGGACATCCCCCAAGTTTCAGTGGAACCGACTACACGGCGACGTCGCGTCTCTCGGTTCCATCATTCCACATACAACCTCCAGAAGAAGAAGAATTTACATGCAATTTGCTGCAGCTTTAAGGGACATCCCCCCAAGTTTCAGTGTAACCGACTACACGGCGACGTCGCGCCTCTCGGTTCCATCATTCCACATACAACTTCCAGAAGAAAAAGAGTTTACATGCAATTTGCTGCACCTTTAAGGGACATCCCCCCAAGTTTCAGTGTAACCGACTACACGGCGACGTCGCGTCTCTCGGTTCCATCATTCCACATACAACCTCCAGAAGAAGAATAGTTTACATGCAATTTGCTGCAGCTTTAAGGGACATCCCCCCAAGTTTCAGTGTAACCGACTACACGGCGACGTCGCGTCTCTCGGTTCCATCATTCCACATACAACCTCCAGAAGAAGAAGAGTTTACATGCAATTTGCTGCAGCTTTAAGAGACATCCCCCCAAGTTTCAGTGTAACCGACTACACGGCTACGTCGTGTCTCTCGGTTCCATCATTCCACATACAACCTCCAGAAGAAGAAGAGTTTGGATGCAATTTGCTGCAGCTTTAAGGGACATCCCCCCAAGTTTCAGTGTAACCGACCACACGGCGACGTCGCGTCCCTCGGTTCCATCATTCCACATACAACCGATATTTCTATAAATCAGTTGAAAAACAAATAACTTGCTGATATACCAATTTTTAATTGTTCAAATCACTGCATTAAAACAATAAGGCAATCACAGTTATTTTTCTGTTACGATATGTATAAGCATCCCCTCCCACCCACAGATTAGCCCATCTCCGAAACAAAGTCTTTTTGGTGTTAGAAACAAACTGACTTATCTCCGGGCTTATTAGGCCGTGGCCCACTAACAGACGTTTCGGCCTTCCATCTGGAGGCCATCTTCAGTGCGCATACGATTCGATAACTGGCACGGTCTTCGCCAACAAAAGATTTGGCACAGTACTGTCGTTAATTGATGAAGACTCAATTTCCATCTCAGAGATATTAAAAATTTCATTTCTTAAAAAAGAACGTTTGCTTAAAACGTTCTTGAGATAAATCCTTAAATTAAAGTGCGAAGGGCTAATAAAAACTGGGGTTTCCAAAATATCTTCAGAAAAACACGTTTTGAAACTAATAATAAAAATTTAGAATCTATGTTATTCCTAATGACGTGAGGTTTATTACCTCTCAGATGAATAACGGTTTGATCAAGATAACAATATTTTGAAATCAGGGCTTCACCATATTTTTTCAATCCTTGTAGTTTACGTCGGTTTACTCAAACCTCTGAGACGAAAAAAGGATTAAAAATTTTTTTTTTTATTATTATTCCGGCTGTAGAATGTTTACACATTTTGTGGAACTAAATTACCGAAGTGAATGAATTCTCATCTTCCACTGCTGCTTGTCCATCCAAAGATCTTATTCAATTTCTCGTTCCCTCAATATAGTCTGAATTTCTTCTATCCAGGTGGCAGGTGGTCTTCCTCTTTTCCTTCTTCCTGGTGTGGCCTATTCCATAACTCTCCTTGACAAACTTTCCTGTGCCATTCTTTTCGTGTGTTCATACCATTGTAATTTTTTTGTTTGGATAAAATCAAAAATTGAATTTTTCACATTCATTCTGTCCTTAAGAACTTCATTTCTATTTTTCTCACGTCTGGATACTCTTGCCGAACATCTCCAAAAGTCCATCTCTGCTGTCATTAATTTTGTTCTTGTGTGTTTATTGGTAGTCCAAACTTCTGAGCGGTAAGTCATGATACTTTTAACAATGGTTTTAAAAATGTTGGTTTTAGTTTCTGCTATAATTTGCTTATCCCACAGGATTCCATTTAATGGATATGTAGCCATGTTTTTCAAATGAATTCTGGATTGTATTTCTTTGTCTTGCTTCCCAACGTCCGTAATTTATAAAATATATTTGTAAAATTATAAGGGAAGAATCTTGAATTTCTCATATTTGTCCTGGGGAAAAAGAGGGGATGCAACCTTCAAGCTAGCCTCCGCCTCAGGAACAGCTCGTAATTGCGCCACTGACACGCAGTCATAGACAACACATGTTTCTGGAACCTGCCCATTTGAATAAACATTTTGTAAACAACAGTCGGTACAAGTAATTTTTCCACAGTCCGCAATCCACACACACATACACACTGCGTGCAATTTCTTGTGTAAGTTTATTAAAAAATTTACATCTTCAATTAGTCATTACAAACGACGCGTAATTCGTCGGCCATATTTATGCTAATCACGGGTCGAAGAAATTCTCAGTTTTCGGTTCGTTAGGAGCCGCTTCCGGCCGCTGGCCAACTCACACTGGAATCTGCATAAGTGTTTCCTTTTTCCTAATTACTATGCAAACTTTCATTAATTCTACCATTTCAGATAAGTTAACCTAAACTAATTACCACCGCAAAGATTATTAAATTTAATTGGTCCTCTCGTATTTTTATCGATGACGAGTTAAAAACGACATTCCTGTGGTTAATTTCTTTGTGGTTGCTTCTGTAGGTAACCGACCAATTAGCTTCAGTCGGTTTTCTAATTTAATTTCTATCGATGCTTCGGTCACGACAGCGTGGACGGCGTTTTAGCGCGAAATAACATTGATAAGTGAAAACTATTCTTCTCACTGCGCAACACCGGTCAGCCGCGACCAGTGACTGATTACACAGCTGTAGCCTATTAGTACCTGGTCTTATTAACGCACTCTTACTAATTTGTTGCTAATTAATTTTAGAGTTAACAGAGATAGATCAAAGCGTATGCTTTCAAGTAACAATGGCCTCTGTGTGGACAGCACGGCAGAATAGTCTAATTATTTATAAATTGTTCCAAGCCACGGGTGTATTTGCCGGGGGGGGGGGGGGGACGAACGGGACAGCTCGCACCCAGAAATTTGAAAAAGTTGACGAACTTGGTTAATCTCTTAATTTTTAGGCTGTTTTGTTATTTTTTCAGCTGTGTACGCTAATAGGCAAATACTACAGGTTTAGTATATTATTACGCAGCATTAGCGTATACGCCTACGTTTGAAATATGAAATAGGCCTACAGGAAAATCAATTCAGTCAATAAGTAACTTGTAAATGTTTCAGTAACGCGTATTTTGATTGTTTTATTACAGTTTACTTTAACGTGACTGATTTCAACCACTTTAAAGATAGTAATGTTGATCAGTGTTAACTTGATTTTTCTTTTGTATGAAGCCGTATTTTCTTTGTATAAACTTTTACATTATCAGTAATTTAAATTGTAATAGTGTCTAAATTGTGTTCTGTTTTATTATAATTTTCTCGGTGTATTTAAGGAAAACAATATGTAAAAATACAAATTATTATGATGATTCAAAACAAGCAGTTTCAACTCCTTCACACATACACACATACGCGGGCACACACGCGCATCAACAAACACATTCACCCAACTAATTTATTTCTTGTGTTTATTATTTTCTCTTGTATCCGTACACAGGTCCTAACGGTAACCATAAATATTGTCCAAACGTCGACACAAATAATTTAAAATTTGTGTATTTTAATTGTTATCGAAATATAAAAATCTGACTCGCGTTTCACCAAATAAATCTGTATCATAAATATAAATTATATTTATGTCTGTAATTACTGTATTCAATATAATTATAATTCATATCGGAACCTCTGATGATACGGATTTATTCTGCGAAACGTGAGTCAGATTTTTATATACTGATAAAAATTCAAATACACTTGTAAAAGTAATCTATTATTAAATAATTTACCAAATTCCTTATGAAAATAAATACAATAAAATACTATAATCAAAATATAAAATAAAATCAAATATAAAATACAAACTGAACAATTCAGAAATTATCAAAATGAACAACACATAAATCAGAACAACAATAAAAAAATGGGCCACATTCACATATATAAATAATAAGACGACAAAGCTAAAAAACTATTTAAAAACACATACATTAAAATAGCATACAGAACTAATAATAATGATATAGAAAAACTAAATAACCCACACAAAAAAGATAATACAACAACCGATGGTATATACAAAATTGAATGCCAAGATTGCAACAAATGTTACGTAGGACAAACAAAACAACAGCTGAAAAAACGTTATTTTGAACACCTAAATGCATACAAAAAACCAGAAATATATATATCTAATTTGGCCACACATGCAATAAACACAGGACATGAATTCCCAGACATAACCAACATGACACTAATAGAACACATACCACACAAAGGCACCATAATGAACATATGGGAAAATTTACAAATACACAAACTCAAAACACAAAACAGACTAATATCTGAAAAAATACAAATCAATACAAAACATGACACAATTTTCAAATCACTCAACATCGAAAATACACAAAAAGCTAATATATACACCACAATCTCACAATAATAACCAAAAACCAACAGGAAACCATAACAACAACCATCCAAAACACAAGTACTCCACAAGATTCAAAATTAAGAAGGCTGAGGATGGAAACAATAGAATTCCCGAAACGTGTTCCAAATAAGGTAAAAACATCTAGAGGTGAAGAAATTATAAATATTAAATATATTAAATAATAATAATATATATTAAGATAAAAATAAATACTTGTTATTTGACAATCGTGCAATGGTCAGACAAATTCTGGCGAATATAGTTTTTACCGTTTTGCGTTTTGATTTCTGTTAAAATTAGAAAAATTTTACGAAATCAGAGGATAACGTAATTTGAGCAATAGAATTCGTCGTCGAATCCAAAAGCACACCAACTGCTGTATCCCGACGACAGATCTACGACGGTTTTAACTAATTAAATACAGAAAAATCAGAGAGCATCGCCATGCTTTGATATGTGCTTTCAAAGTATCGTAATATGTAAAAAAATATTAACTACTAATTACCATTTGATTTAAAATTCCCCTGGAACAAGTTAGCGATTTTGAATAACTGGACTAGAGTTGTCTTATAATGCAAGCAACGACGTTGTGAATAAGTTGCAAAAGTTCAACCTTATGTGTGGGACCATTAGGTGAACCCTTAAGTCAGCAAGTAAAATTCTACAAGGTGATGGCTCTTCCCACACCTCTTTATGTGTCGGAGAGTTGGACTATAACGAAAGGCCAGACCAGTCGCATCCAAGAGATTTCTCAGCCACGTGGCAGGGTATACTCTCCATGGTCATAGAAGAAACACAGATATATGGCAGGAACTGAATATCGTAAGTATACTCGACAGGATCGCCCAGTATCGGTTGAATTGGTGGGAACATCTCTGCCGAATGGATGACTGCCGCATCCCCAAACCCGCATCCCCATGGAACTATAAGCCGAGGGGACGGAGTGGTGTGTGACGTCCGAGGAAGCGCTGGAGTGACCAGCTCTAATCTTTGCCTATTTGAGACCGGAACAAAACATCCTTGGTTTAATCCTTGAAGATGATGATGATGGTTTAATCCTTGAAGACGATGATGATGAAGATATAGAATTCCATTAACGTATTGAATATTATTGTTGTACCCTTATCCATCACGTGACTTTGTTGCCTTAGAATGATCAACGTCCTACAAATACGACAATCTACCATCACAGATCCAGTACGCACCTGACAATGTTGATGTTAAAGTTGAGTATAACTGGTAAAGACAAGTGGTAGTTTTCCAAAACTGTGGCAAAACCAGTGATGCCAATCGGAGGAGGAAGAAGTACCTAAACCTAGAGTCGGCCTATTTTCAAATCGCATTAGCGACAAAAATTGATATTTAATTAATGGATTTTGTTTTCCATGACGTGTCCGTTGATTAACTAATTATAAATAATTAATTTATAAATAATTATAAACTACTGACTCGGGACACTGTTTCAGGCTACACGGTAAAAATTTTACATTCTCCCAATAAAAAATTAGTATTCCTAGTTAGTAGTATTATAATGATATTTAATATTATAATGATATTTCGGGGGGATATTTTTAAAATCGAAGGGACTTCCACATGCGAATGGAGTCTTTTTGTGTAGCATTTAGAGATTTCAGCATGAGGGAGTTGGCAATAGTGGAAAAATAGTCAGAATAATGGCTTCAGAGTTTAAGTTTCCGAGCACTGACAATTTGCCTTGTAATTTCTGTATTTAATCAAATTAGGTATTATATTTGTAAAACGGTAAGAAACAGGGGCGTATTTACGGAGGTGATTTTGTTAACCTCTTAACTTTTAGACTGTTTTATTTATTAATTTTTTTCAGCTGTGTACGCTAATATAGTAGTAGCTCTTTTTTAAATATACAAACAGGTTTATTACAACAGCATTAGGGTCTACGTTTGAAATATGAAATATAGGAAAATCAGTTCAGTAAATAACAATTCGGTCTTTTAACAATGTTTCAATAACGCGTATTTTTAATGTGTTATTACTGTTTATTGTAATGTGACAAATTTCAGAATGTTATGAAGCGTTTTCAGCCCCATTAGTAATGTTGGCCTATTTTAAAATCGCATTAGCAGCAAAAATTGATATTTAATATTAGCGACTTAGGCTTGATATTGGAGGAAGACATGGGGAATAGTTCATATACAGAGGATTACAAGTATTTAGAGGTGAAAATTACAGCCAGTGGAAAGCAAGACAAACAAATACAATCCAGAATTAATTTGGGAAAGATGGCAATATCTACATTAAATGTAATCCTGTGGCATAAGAAATTTACAGCAGAAACTAAAACTAACATTTTTAAAACCATTGTTAGAAGTATCATGACTTACGGCTCAGAAGTTTGGACTACTAATAAACACACGAGAACAAAATTTTGACAGCAGAGATGGACTTTTGGAGACGTTCGGCAAGAGTATCCGGACGTGAGAAAATTAGAAATGAACTCATTAAAGACAGAATGAATGTGAAAAATTCAATTGTTTATTTTATCCAAACTAAAAAATTACAATGGTATGGGCATACGAAAAGAATGGCACAGGAAAGCCAAGGAGAGTTATGGAATGGACTCCACCAGGAAGACCACCTATCACCTGGATAGAAGAAATTCAGACTATATTGAGGGAACGAAAAATTAAAGAAGATCTTTGGATGGACAAGCAGCTGTAGAAGATGGGAATTCACTCACTTCTGTAATCTTTGGTTCCGGAAAATGTGTAAACATTGTACAGCCGGGGAAAAAAGAGCCACGAAATATATGAAGTGATATCAAACGGGTAATACTAATCTCAACATTATTTGCCACGCTGACTTATAGCTGAGACCGAAGCTGGTCTGCAATGACAACAGATTTAGCAACGCGTATAAACAACATAATATGGGGATATTTACAGCTAAGTCTAAAGCTTTGCTGTAACGTCATTGAGATGCAACGTAGTAGTAGTGAGGTGTGAAATTAGTAGTAGACAACGAAAATGTGGAGCAGATAATGGAAGACAACTATTTAGGGGTAACGATAACAAGCTGTCCCCAGAACAGCCCGAGTCCGGCCCAATATGGTCCGGATTCAAACAACCCAAAAAAAAAAGAAACTGCGGTTCAATAAGATGGCATATTACAAAAGCAAACATGTTGTTAGGATGTGTGAGTGATTTTATGTTGAACAACAAATTTTTAAGTCTGGAAATGAAAGCAAGGGTATGTACAGTCCAGTGAGGCCTCAGCTGACGTAAAGAGAAGAGGCAAGACCAGACAACTAGAAGACAAACACAAGTGAAGTCATAGCCAGAACAGGGCGAGTTAGAATAACAAATGGCAGTATGTGTTCGGGAAAAGTGCCATGCGACAGACGTAAGGAACAGATTATTCAAGAGGGCTCGGGATAATCGTCCAAAAGGCAACAGACGAATTGGACGACCACGATGAGATGGGAGGATTGTATTGTGTAATATGGTTCGATATAAACGGAAGAATTTCCTAAATGAAGAGAAGAAGAAGAAGAAGAAGAAGAAGAAATAAAATAAAAGGTGCAAGGAAAAAAGAGGATGAGAAGGAGAGGACCGTATAAAAGAAGAAGCAGAGAAGAGAAATATGAAGTATAATGAGTACCGGATACAGAGAATCGCAAGGAAACTGGCACAGGAGACTGGAATGGACGTTTGGTTCTAGTGTATTAAGTTGAATAGGTTACAGAGGTGTAAAACAGCACGTGCTATTGAAGTGACTTGATACAATGGGGATGATAGGGAAATACACTGCGCACATGGGTTTTGTGCTCGTATGTATTGTGCGACTTGAAAATTTAGTCACCTGAAAATTGAAGTTAGAGCATTAATATTTTTACACTTTTATAATGTAAAAATCATTATTCTCCACCCAGTGGTGGATTATCCATAACGCTAGGGTATGCTGTAGCACCGGGCACCATTTCTGCTACAACATACCATGCATGCATACAGCATGCTGTATTTCTACAATTTCAGAAGAGGCACCATCCAGCACTAAATCACAAAACGTTTTGAAGATATAAATATATATATATATATATATATAAAAAAAAAACTTTAAGCTACGAGCAAAATTGCAAGAAAGAGGTTTTTTTGAGTTCGTTCGAATGAAGATGATACTACATGATACAGTACTACAGTTTGTCCGCTCAAAGTATTAAACTGGATTATTAATTGTAAAGTGATGATACACTTCCGGAGATATACATTGCTCACCGTCTGCTTTTGGCGATTCTAACAGCACTGGACTGCGAATCTGAAAGATCTTTTTCTGTATTAAAACGTATTAAAGATGGGTTGAGTTCAGCTATAGGAGATGAGAGATTATCTTCGTTATCAGGTTGAATATTCAAAGCGAGATAGATTGAATCGCTTGATATAGAAGAAATTGTACAAGACTTCGTTAAGGCAAAATCAAGAAAAAATGGATCGATTAATATTTTGTAAGCTTAAATACTACTATGCTCATTGTAATCACTATTTATCTAAGTATTTGTTGTAATAGGAGAGTTTAATGAAATAATTGTTAACTTTCGAAATTTTGTATCCCAACTATCAGTGAAAATAATGGATAACAGGTTGAATTTTGAATTGAGGGAGGAGGTACCAGTCTGATGGCAGCATGGGGCACCACGCGCTTCTAATCCGACATTGTCTCCATCATTCCACAAGCTTTTAAATTATTTTGACCATAAACAAAGCTATAAAAAATAGAAAAGCTACAAACTGTACTTTTCAACAGTTTATTGAAATTTAAAACATAACTCGTTTCGTATTTCCGTTGTTGATTGACGTAAGTGGATCTTTTCTATTTCAACTTGTAGCTTAATATATCAGTAAAGCGATAGAATACTTGACTTTTATCTGTACTCTTCATGCAAGTCAAAACAAAATTATACGTAATGTTTGGTTAAAATTTTTTCGAATTACGAAATGAAAAAGTTGGTCTGTAAGAAACGTATTGTTGTTAAAGACAGGTATATAAGCGAATGAAATTAGCAGAATCGATTGAATTTAATTTTGATTTAATTTTCGAGGGTCTGGTTTTACAGGTTTTGAAAACACAAGCGTTTCTGTCTATTACGCTCTAGCGTTAAGTAAACACTCGGCAGGATCTTGGGCCCGTAAGTATTACAAACACTCGGCAGGATCTTGGCCCCATAAGTATTACAAACACTCGGCAGGATCTTGGCCCCGTAAGTATTACAAACACTCGGCAGGATCTTGGCCCCGTAAGTATTACAAACACTCGGCAGGATCTTGGCCCCGTAAGTATTACAAACACTCGGCAGGATCTTGGCCCCGTAAGTATTACAAACACTCGGCAGGATCTTGGCCCCGTAAGTATTACAAACACTCGGCAGGATCTTGGCCCCGTAAGTATTACAAACACTCGGCAGGATCTTGGCCCCGTAAGTATTACAAACACTCGGCAGGATCTTGGCCCCGTAAGTATTACAAACACTCGGCAGGATCTTGGCCCCGTAAGTATTACAAACACTCGGCAGGATCTTGGCCCCGTAAGTATTACAAACACTCGGCAGGATCTTGGCCCCGTAAGTATTACAAACACTCGGCAGGATCTTGGCCCCGTAAGTATTACAAACACTCGGCAGGATCTTGGCCCCGTAAGTATTACAAACACTCGGCAGGATCTTGGCCCCTTAAGTATTACAAACACTCGGCAGGATCTTGGCCCCGTAAGTATTACAAACACTCGGCAGGATCTTGGCCCCGTAAGTATTACAAACACTCGGCAGGATCTTGGCCCCGTAAGTATTACAAACACTCGGCAGGATCTTGGCCCCGTAAGTATTACAAACACTCGGCAGGATCTTGGCCCCGTAAGTATTACAAACACTCGGCAGGATCTTGGCCCCGTAAGTATTACAAACACTCGGCAGGATCTTGGCCCCGTAAGTATTACAAACACTCGGCAGGATCTTGGCCCCGTAAGTATTACAAACACTCGGCAGGATCTTGGCCCCGTAAGTATTACAAACACTCGGCAGGATCTTGGCCCCGTAAGTATTACAAACACTCGGCAGGATCTTGGCCCCGTAAGTATTACAAAAAATTCATTACTTTCAGTGTATTATAATTATTGTTATATTGTTACGCCATTACAGAGCGTAATGTGTGTGTGTGCGTACGTGACACTTAACATGCGTTAACGAGGCTATTCCAGACCATACCCGTCGGAGCACTCTGTTCAAGGCCGCAATCAATTACGCTCTTGTGTTTTCGAGTAGTGTTGACGCGTATTATGGATTACTCTGGAATCTCAGCGGGGTATAAATATAAGCATTCAGCGACTCTTAGTTTCAGTTTAAGTGGCGATTTATTCAAGTGATGTTCGAAGTACTGTATTGTGGCGAAATGTTATTATTGTGCGGGACTCTATTAGTTGACGTTATTGCGTGTGGAAAAATTTTGCTCGGAGTATTGTACAAGTTGATTATAAACTGTATTTGTGATTAACTAAAGCTGGTGATCAGTGACTTCATTGGCGTCTTGTATTTGGTTTTCCACTGTACCAATGAGACCGTCGTCGTAACAATATGTTGTACACTAGAACCTCACTAATTCGTCACTTAAGGGACCAAAGAGGTGACGAATTAGTAAAGTGGACAAATTAGTGAGAGAGTAAGAAACAAACCCATTAAAGACAATATAAAATGTTTTATTACAGCACTAGCAATGTACTAATGTTGTGCTCGAACATATTTATTGCTGGAAATTTTCAAACTCAAACAAGTTAAGCACTGTAATTGAAAAAAAAATTTGTTTAATGATTGTGAAAAAATCTGGAATTTTCTTCTACTCAGTCTGTAGAACGAATTTTCAAGAGCAAAATTATGTGTTTGGTGCAGTGAAATTATTTTAGGCAGTTCTGCTTCATCTTGTTCTTCACACCACTTGATTTCTGTAGTCAATGATTGAATAGCCTCCGTATGAGAGATTGCAGGTTTTATTGGCTGGTCATCTTCTTCATCATTAGCTTCTGTAGGTTCTGTGGATACGTATGTAACAATTTCATCGTCACTAAACGTTTCGTAACCTACATCCGGTAAGACTATTTCACACCGATTTTTGACTTCGTCTTCATTCAAACTGTTAAACGCTGGTAGCGATTGGCAGCTATCTAACAATTCCGATGTGAGATCAAGACCTTCTCGTTCTGTAGACGTTGGTTGTAATTTAGATGGCCTTAACTTATTCCAGGCAGAATTAGAGTGTTTTCCGGAATATTTTGCCAGACATCAGCAATTCGACTGAATTTTCGGAAACGTGTTACTCTGTAACAACACAACACTTATTGTGCCGTGTACACAAGTATGAAATACCCATTCTCGGAACCAATAGCCTACATTCCGAAATCCGTTCTCCTGGATATTATTGGAACCCCGGCCACAATCAGCACGTTTGTGGTTTACCCCGACTATAATTAGAGCGTATATGTTACTCGCTTGTTAATAAAAAAAAGAAAAAAAGCTTGAATGGGTGACGAATTACAGAGGAAGACGAATTAGTGAGGTTCTACTGTACTACAATTTCAGGTCAGTGACCTTTATTTCATTATTTTGTTATTCTTTAAATCGTGCAAGAAGTAAAGACACGCACACGCGCGCGCGCGCAGATATAACTTAACCCTTCAATGCCAGACATGGAATCATGGCTCTAGCGACCACCACTAGCACTGCTTGCACTCACTATAGAAACGTACGAGGGTCAGTTGCAAAGTTCGCTGAGCGACATCTATGGCTCAATGGTAGAACTAAAATCTTTTGTGTGCTGCAAGACGTAGACTGTATTTCGTGTGAACAACCACGAATTCCCAGATACATCTGTCAGTTTATTCACTTTTTCCCAGCTGTTTGAATTGTTTCTGTCACGCGTGTTTTTAAAATGCACAAAATCAAACATCGTGTTGTGATGAATTCTCTGTTAAAAACGTTTTAGCGCCAACGGAAAATCAAAACTAAATTGTAAATGTGTTAGGAGATGCTGCGCCTTCAGAAACAACGGCAAGTGGGGCACACTCGAGTTTAGACGTTGTCGTAGAAGCAATGAAGACTATCCCAGCAGTGGACGTCTAAAAAGTGCAACAAAAAATGGCATTATTGAAAAAATTTCATAGGATGTTGGAAGACCACAGATTGAGGAGTGAATGAAGTTGCTGGAATCATAGACATCTCATACGAGCGTGTGCATCATACTTTAACTCAAGAACTTGATGTGAAAAAGCGTTGTCCCAGATGGCTGCCGCATCTGGAGTTGTCGCATTTTTTGGGGGTCCAGTGTGACCACGTTTTCAGTGCTCGTACGACCACGTTTAAACTCAAGTGCCTACTTACAAACTGTTTGTTTTAAACTCGCAGCTCCTGACATCTTTAGAATTTCGTTTTGAAATTTCCGTTGGCGCTAAACAATTTTTAACAAAGAATAACACCACGATGTTCGATTTTGTCCGTTTTTCAAAACACGCATGACACGTCAATTTTAAACAGCTTCTAAACAATGAATAAATTGATAGACAGATTTGAAAATTAACGGGAGTTCACATAAAATACAAATCTTGCATCACACGAAACATTTTAGTTTTACCGCTAAGCTATAGATGTCGCTCCGCGGACGTTTCAACTGACCCTCGTAATTTGTATTTTAATCGCTGTATTTATTATTCTAGCGTTGTGCTGTGTGAGGTGAGACTGACGGCACATAAACACTATATGAATAAACAACACCACGGTGGAGTCGTTTTGTTTGTTTTCGCGAATCCGACAAACGCGAACAGATTTACCGTTTTGCAAACGTTGGATGATTCAGCACGCAGTGACATCGTGGCAATATTAGTAGCGGGTGGAATGTCCCGTCAGCCCACTCCCTCTCCCTCTGCTCTGTTTCACACTGATTATTTAAATGTACTCCCGTTACTTGACGACATGCTTCTCACTAATGTATACAATTAAATATTTCACTGTACGTTCTACGCCGTTTAGCGTTTTACATTTGTTTCTCCCATTTACGTGCTTCGTTATCGATTTAATTTTTTTGCTTTATTTCAACTTACAGTACGAATAGCTTATGCAGCCACTGTTCTGACAGAATACAAGAGACAGTAGAGAGTCCGAACATAAGTTATGATATAACATACGACCATACGGGGAAGGCTGTGGATAATTTATAAAACGTGCAAAGTGATAAATATTGTAATAACGGTTCTTTGTACTTCCGGTCTCCGTCAGTTGCGACGAAACGACGTTTTTACCTGTTCTTACCCGTCAACCAGCGCCTCGCACTTTAACTTGGTCGTACTTTTAAGTACGAAATGCTTCATGTAACGATTTTTTTTCCCTACGCACCTTGGTGTTATTAATTCAAAAGTGACGGCCCGTGCTTATGTTGCACGGTTGCACAACCCCCATTAAATCCCGAATTGAATTTTAAATTATAGAATTATGAATACGACAATAAGTAATAATAGTGTTTGAAGCTAAATCATCGTAATTAATCATTTGCCGATTGAAAAGCGCAGAGCAGTAACTAAAAACCGTACACGCTCTTGCCGTGGTGAACATGGCGGCAAGTGTACACCAATTGTAACGCGTTTTGTATATGAGGAAATACAATGGAGTAGTGCTCTGGCTGGCTAGACTCGGTTTGATCCTATTGCAGCGGTATAGGCTCGCTTGGTGTGATTAGGGACTGCAAACCCCGCTTGTACCTCCCTGCGCCACCAGTCTGTTTGTTGGTAAATAACACGTGGTGGGCCGGGCTGGAAGTTCGTTGTTAGTGTCAGTTAAGTGTCAGTCCAGTTCATCGTTAAATGTAAATAATAGTACATATAAAGAATTAAGGTGTCATAGTGTAAGATGTTTATTATATTTAACTGGTAGGAAGCAATTAATTCTGTTGTAAACTTAACAAAAACGCTGTTCAGTTTACGTCATATTAAAGTAAATTGAAATTAAAGAGAGTAGGTAGGTCTACACCAGACCTTTCAATTTTAATCAAAGTGTAAAATCAGGTAACAGAATATTTAATCGTAAATTTAAAAACGATTCATACAATAAATATTCGTTATTAGGTAGGTGTGACACTAAAATAGCATTATTTTGCTTTCCTTGTGTATTGTTTGGAGGCGAGGAGACTTGGACATTTTCTGTTCAGAGAATATAACAATTTAATACCATCCAACCCAACTGCAACCCCCAAATTTTTCAACCACCAGCCGCCACTGTAATTCAAGCCTATGTACGCCGTCGCCGAGGGTTCGATTTCTACCCAACGTTACGTCGTTTATCTAGCGATCGTCAACAGGGCTGCGTTCTTCGAGATTGCCAATAAGAAATACCAAGTTTTCTTCTCAAATTTCAGTACAGTCACATTAACGTAGGAAATTCGAATTTCTCACAAACACAATCGGGATACAGTTCCAGTATTAACGATGACATCAGTCCGTTTTGATTTCCACTTGGTCGTACAGCACACTGTTATACAAATGCAAACGCACGGCTCTTGCGCCCCGCACTTTAACTGATCGAATCCGTCAGTCAGGACCCAGGTTTTTTACGAGGTGTTACTCCTCCCCCTACTCCTTCCTCATCACTTGTGAGATGAGGCCCCGGGCTTGGGACCGGCAGTGTTAAACAACACCGTTGGCAGAGTTATACATAGAGCCAAAGAGAAAATTTTGAAGAATACAATAGTATATCAGATAGTATACATATCAAGACAATAAAGCATTTTCTAAGTTCCATCTATACTGATATTTCTTTCGCAAGTCTGCAGAGAAAATTATTCACATGGCTTTGAAAAAGTGGTAATGACTTTAACAAATACCATCCAGTCTTCTGAAAGCCTTTTGATGCCCATGTAGCCGATGTTTTCCAACATCTGGTTGATGTAGGCCTACACTAGCCTCGGGAGCAGACTGTCATGCCTAATGAGCTGCCCTATCTAGGTTTATATACTTTCCCGTAACGTTTTCCACAGGCGCAGCTTTGGCTACTCAACAATTCCTCGTTCGTCACTTTGTCCAACCAGGGAATCTTTAGCGTTGGCTGGTAACACCAAAACTCAAACGCGAAGAATTTTAAAGTAAAAACCACAATTGAAAGAACATAAGTTTCTGTTAACTTTTAAATTACAGAAGTCATAAAGATAGCTTCTTCTTTTTATTTTTTAATAAATACGACAGAAGGATCAATACATTTACTGAGTTGAGACTGTCCTTGTTGCATCTTTGTGCATCAATTCAAAAAGGCATATGCTTCAAAACAAGATCATGGTCTGACTAAACACGTGGGTTTTTTAAAAATAACCAATCTTAAAGTTATTCCTTTTAAAATAATATTGTTTTTGTTATTAATAATTACAACGTATTTTATCAATAAGTACCTTGCCTACTATAATTTTTATTTTTAAATAAACGAATATAAATTTTGCATTGTTTTTTTAACTTGTTTCCGTCCCCTCTATTTTATGTTGCACTTTTCAAATAAACGTAAACGTGTAAATGAAAATTTATCAATTATCAATTTACACGTTTACGAACGAGGGGTACATTCTGTATACAAAAATTTGGAACAAAAATGGAATCGTTGTGTTTGAAATCAAGAGTAACCCTGCAGAAATGGCAACAAAGTTTTGGAGAAAAGCAGAAACCTTAGAGACAGCTGAATGAATGATGATTTGTAATGCGAGCGGGTGTGTGTGTGTGTGTGTGTGTGTGTCGTTGCGGTAAGAACAACGTTCGATATAAGTGACAGGATGTTGCTTTCTGTAGTAGATTAATGAAGAAATGTATAACGCTTACTATGTCCGTCGTGAGGTGGAAGCTTTGTCCTGGGAGAATAATGCAGCCGATGAAGACAGACGTGATGAATTATCATTTAAATCACGCGAATACGGAAACGCTGAGAAATACTAACTCGGTTATGGCAACCGTTCGGATAAATATTTTCTACGAGTTTAGTGTAAAACGCAGTTCACTAAAAGTGAAAGGAAACGTTAACTCCGCTTCTCAGAAAAATAAATAGATCATAACAGTTTATAGGGAGACAAATATTACTGTAGAAACGAGGATTTTTGCAACGGAATGAGGAGAAACGTTGCGACGTGTAACGAGCGAGAGAGAGAGAGAGAGAGAGAGAGAGAGAGAGAGAGAGAGAGAGAGAGAGAGAGAGAGAGAGAGAGAGAGAGAGAACAACAATGGAACGACAGATATTTATATAAAATGAAAATGTTTTAATACGTTTGAAGTTGTATACACACTTGAGGCAGTGCCTAAGATATCGTTACAATGGCGCATTTAAAAGTACATTTCTCGTAATGATATACCAAGCGTATGGTTTGAGTTATGGGGCCACACAGAACGCGGTTGTGTTATGACCAGGCTTTATGTGTCGCCTTAAACTCTCCAACGGCCGTAAACTTCCAAAACAACTTCCATTGTGCAACTTATTTTTCTTATTTTCACGGCGGAAGAGAACGCGCGTAATTGCTTACAATCAGAAGCCGTTCCGTCGTTTCTACATACTTCGTAACAGATTTGGATTTTTCTGTAAAAGTACGTTTTTAAGTGATTCCGTTTTACAGATCACTTGGGCATCCACCTGGGCAAACAGCTGGACGCTCGAACACCTTCGAGATGACTGGCAAGAGAGGGAGATAGACCAATAGCTTTCGCATTAGTATTCGCATTCGCGGCTTATGCGGCTTAGGAATCATTACGATGTTGGCTGTTTTCCACAGGCGGGGAAAGTACTGTAGCCGGAGATAGAAGCTGAACAGCTCAAGAACGAGATCAACGCCTGAGGCCAGGAGATGTTGGAGTGGAGCAGCTCCGATCCGATCAGGACCGGGGGCGTGACGGCGGTTAAGTCGATAGATAGACGAAACAAGTTCATCCCTGTCGAACGGGGGGGGGGCTGGGGCATAGGGAGGGCGGAAAAAATGTCCAGAAGGAAAGTCACGAACGTCTGGCGGGTGGATAGGGTCCGAGACGCCTTTGTAAACAGTAAATTGGTTCTTGACAGAGCTTGCTTCGTAGCCAGATGGTGTGGAGAGCTTCCGGTTGTAGGGTCGATCGTCGATGATTCACCTCCAGAGGGGAACTGCTACCAAATCCAACATCGCTATAATGGTAAGGCGACAGACCAAGGTGCCGCGTGCCATAACCAATGCACTGTGGGTTGTCAGTAACAAAGACAGTAGAGACCAGCCCACAGTCGGTGAAACCATTGGGATACGTGAAACGGCTTGACGAGCACACAAATCCTTAGATAACAGCTGCAGACAAGACGATCAAAATTAACATTTCACTGCACTTCGACTTTAAGACACTACATACATTGTACATAATATGTCACTTTTAAAGAACAGCCAATGGGCGAGTTCTTTACATGCAACTTATTCTGTCGACAATTATGCTTATTTTTATATATTAACAGTCTGCACAAATAAATTAAAAACAAATTTTACATATCGTCGAAAACCACTAGCGTTTATCTATGTCAACTGCGCTCGTGGTGCTTATACTGGCCAACACGAGTGTAACGGAAATATTTTCGATAACTAACAACCGAATAAATTCAGCGATCGTTAGAAGCTGGAAATTCGATCCTAGACGAGTCACAGGCTTTGCCTCGAATGCGACAGTGTGGTATGGAAACCGTACACAGAGATGGTCCCTATAGACGTATGGTCTGTGTGTCGGTAGAGACGAATGGTTCTGTCAGACACCCCCAGAAACGTTGTAACAGATGACAAGGAAAACATTATAAATCCCTCACTTTCCCTTTACTGAGGTTTTGCCTAATTGTGCAACCGTTGAATAATCTCAACAGAAGGAACCGTTGTTATAGACACTGTTGTATATTTTCAGTTAGTTTTGCTTTTGTAATCGCTGCTAGGGGTTACTGAAATAGTTGTTCCGTTTCAAAGTTTCCACTGAAAGAGAAATTCCTTGAGGCTTCCTTTCGCTAGTGAAAGTGAGTTTTGGCTAAACTCGTCACCCTTAGAAATTGTAAATAAGTTTCACTTAGTAAACAACTGAACATTATATAAACGGAGTGAAATATCCGAACGATTATCAATCCCAGAGGGTTGCAGTACGACATATTGTCAGTGACAGGCTCGTAGAATAGCTGACTTATTGTAAACTAGGTAAAGTAGAGAATGAATTTATAATTGTATGTAAAGAAGTTGTTAAAGTGTTTAAATTGAATAAAGAGTCAGTACTATAAAGTAATAAAGAATAGAGCCTCAGAAGAATTAATGTAAAAGGAAATTAAATGCACTTATTGTGAAATAGAATAATAACAGAAACAACTAGTAGCATTGCATTGTATCAAGTAATCTTCTGATGGTAAAATAAATTATTCGTTTGGTATCTTCTGAATTTTAAATTCTTAATCAGGCAACGTACTCCTACTAAAACTTGCTTATCCACTCGAGCAAATAGTAAACGGTCATTATCATCATACAGTTGGTAACAACACGTAGACTTAAAAATACTAAAACAGACCGTAGAACGCCAGTAAGCTCCAAATGACTGTCACACCCCAAAAAAGTATGAGCAGCCTGTTGTTTCTTGCGCAGCCGAAACGTGGAACCTGTACAAAAACAATGAAAGGAAATTGGCTGTTTTTGAGAACAAGATCTTAAGGAATTTGGACCGACAAAAGCAGAAGAAATATGGAGGTGAAGGAATAACAGAGAGTTCTGCGAAGATTGCACGGGGGGGAAATTGGAGTAACAGTGGAAATATCTGTAACATAAGAGAATGGAAGACGCTTAAAACTGGTTTGGATACCCCCAATAGCGGCACCAATCCCTCTCTTCAGCTTTACTCGGGTTTAACCAATTGTGGAACCGATCGTAATGTCATAGAAATAATATCAACTCCAAGCAAGCAGCAGCAGGAGCAGAAGTAGCGGTAATAGTAGTAGTATTAGTAGTGATAGTAGTAGTAGTAGTTGTAGTAGTAGTAGTAGTAGTAGTAGTAGTAGTAGTAGTAGTAGTAGTAGTAGTAGTAGTAGTAGTAGTAGTTGAGCGGTCATGGATACTTGAATACTTCGGATCTTACCTCCATAAAATGGGTAAAGCCTTGTCCGCACACTGCCTGTAGTAGTAGTAGTACTGGAAACAATAGTTACATATATTCAAGATTCAATGGAAGACATACGCGCGCGTACACACAGATTAAAATTTATAATTTTAACATATGAATGTACACATACATACAACAACAGTAATTTTGTGCTGTAGGAATGAAAAAGGAATTGAATAGCAGTGTTGTTGCTTCCCAAGTAGGCATAATAGATAACGAATTACGAAGACGAAAACACAGTCTTCAAAAATTCTTTGCGGAATTAAACAAAGTTCTTTGCGTTTATAAGATTCTCTTCCTTGCGTGTACTTATTTTATTTAAAATAAACTAAATCCAGGAAATAAAGTCATTTTTCGTCTAAGCAACGCAATTTTTCCTTAAGGTCATTAGACCGACTTGTCAACATAATCAGAGATTTGAACGCTGCTTAAAGTCTTGTAATTAGACTATATCTTGTTAAACTGTTTTATATCGCGTTGTGTCCTTACGTAGGTTACATTAAACGTTTTGTTAAACGTAGTCTTTACTCGTTTTTTTTTACACAAACAGGGCAGCCGTGGACCACGCGAATATCATTTCCTTTTCTTCTCCCGCCAGAAGGCCCTCATTCGCACACTATTCGCCTCCTTCCTTTCCACTCTCCACCCCTTCTTGTCTTATTCTCACCGCAGAGAACCTCAAGATTTTTAATTTTGTTTCTGTATGTATTTATATCCACACAGTCGTTCAAAGATATACCCAGTTTCATCATTTCCTCCTTGAGTTGTTTGGTGTATCCGTTCAGACTGGAAAGTTGCCAAATATATATGAACATTTGTTTATTTAATCTGGACCAATCCATCCGAACCATATGTCCAAGGAATCTTAGTCTTTTTTCTTTGGAAAGCCGTTTCCAGATCTTCCAGACCCTTGAACAGCTCTTCTTTGGGTATATGCCATCTTCGGTTTTCTTGGGGGCCATAAATTTTCCGAAGAATTCTTCGTTCAATTTTAAGAAGAAGTTCCAAATTTTGAAAACACATTGTTTCTACTCCATACATGATCACCGGCCTGATCGCAGTATAATGGTGGAATTTCGCACTTCTGGAAAGGTTTCTCTTTCTGTACAGTTCCCGGGTAAACGCCTTTGCTAATTTGAATTTCCTCATCTGTACTAGTTTATGTATTAAAAAACTTTTTTTGTAGAAAAGTCTAAGCTTTTCCAATGCACACAATATTTTGTGGCGTGGGCCCCACAGTGGTCCCGTAAGCAACTCACAATCGCAGCGCCTGTGCCGGCACATCCCTATCGCTGGCGGTAATACAGCGGTTTTATCTGGCATGACTTGGCTAGATAAGTAACAAGAGCATGCTACCACACACAGGTCACTAGACGGCTGATTTGTTTCTGGCGTTGGTGGAACGTGAGTTGTAACACACCGCACGCATAACGCTTCGAGAGAAAATAAAACTGTGCAATCTTTTCCAGTACACACACTGTTTAAACTTGAGCAGCATCTTTCGAAGGTTGTTGACGAGAACTAAACAGTCAGGGATCAACGTATACCAGTATTCCTCATGGCGTATAAGTCATCAGTAACGACACAACCTCATGACTCAAGAAAAATTTATGTTTGGGCGGGAGATTCGTCATCCTGGAGACTTGATGTCAGGATCATCTGAGACTCAGTCCCAAGAGCCACAGAACTATTCCTCGCAACTAGAAAACGAACTGCGAGAAATGAACCGCTTAATAAGAGGACAGCTGAAATTAGCCAGTGATAAAATGAAAACTCGGTATGACGCTAGCAGCAATAGTGTGGGTTTCCAAGAAGAAGATCAGGTTTGGTTGTTCATGTGAAACAAATGGAACCACCTAGAATAGCCGAGAGCGTCCTCGACCCGTATCCCGGCTAGTGTGGTAGGTGTTGCGCTTTTAAGTACGTTCCAGAGTACTCTACAGAACACTTGAGTACTCATTAAGTGGCGTGCACATTGAGAATGGAAGATTTCTATAAGGCGTGCGCTACCTATAAAAAGCCATAGCAGCCGGTTTGTCGGTTTAGTGGTGTTGAGCGATATCTTAAGCGCGGATCGAGTGTTTGTAGAAGTATTGCAGCAAAGTGTTGTTGTGTTATAATTAGTGCGGAATTCTTTATAGTTGACATTATTATTGCGTGTGGACAGTTTTTAATTGAATTGTTGTAAGAGAATATCTTGTTGATTACAAATTATTAATTGTGACAATTAAAGCTGGTTATTAGTGATTTCATTGGTGTCTTGTATTTGCTTTCCACTGTACCATACGACGATCAAGGAGACCCGTCGTAACAATATTGTTACGGCATCACAGAACAACCTACGTGTTTGTCGAATGTGCCAGAATAATCTCGATGTAACGCGTGTGGCGTAAGTGCTTGTCGACGCATTTTCGAGAGGTTTCTCGAAGGCGCCAGCCGCGCGGACTGTGTCAAGGCCGCAGTTAATTACGTAGTTCACACGACCGCTAAGACGCAATTAGGAAGGTTCTCGTCTGTGAGCGTGGGTATAAATGCATGGCGGCAGCGGCCTTAAAGTCAGTATTAGTGCGATATATTGACAGCGCGGTTCGAGAGTTATTGTCGGGCGAAATTACTGTGCGCGTTCAAGTGATTATTAGTTAAGTGTTGTGTTTTATAATCGGACGGTATAATTACAATTTATTGTAATACAATTGTGTTTAATATTAGTGACATTTTATTGCGTGTGAACAATTTTCATTTGATTTGTTGTAGAGATTGTGTTGTTAATTACGAACTGTTTAACTGTAAAAATTAAAGGTGTGATTAGTGACTTAATTGGTGTCTTGTACTTATTTTGTTTCCACTGTACCTACGACGATCGAGTAGACCGTCGTAACAGTGGTGTCAAAACTGTGATAAAAGGTTAACAGTGGAAACAGTGGGAGTGTGATTCGTAATTAATCAGTAAACATGGATCCCAGTCAGATGATGGAAGCTTTACAAACACTGCTGCGGCAGACACAGGAAGGAGCAGAAAAACGACAGTATGAGAAACGCAGACAGGAGGCGGAAGAAGTAGAAAAACGACAGGATGAAAAACGCAGGCAGGAAAGAGAAGAGGCTGAGGAACGTCAGAAACCATTTATGCTAGATCATAAGAAAGACAAAAAGAAGATCGAAGACAAGAAAAGGAAGAAAGAGAGGAACGATGTAAACGTGAAACAGAAGACACCAAGGAGTTAATACAGCAGCAAAAGCAGACACAAGAACAAACCGCTGCAGAGTTGGGTCTCCTACGAGGTGAGCTTAATAAGCATGTTACTAAAATATCGGAGGTACAAGAATCAATGACATTAAAAATAGCTGAAGTAGAAAAATCTGTTTCGATTGTTGAAGAATCGATGTCTACAAAAATATCTGTCATAGAAGAATCCGTATCAAATAAAATATCTGCAGTAGAAAACTCAATGGCAAACATAAGAAAACAAATTAAAAGTGAAGTTGAACAGTGCATGAAGATTCAACCAAAACAAATTTCTGAACAGACTGTACCAGTGATAAAGACAGAAAAAGACACGGAAAATAAGTTAATAGAGAAAGTCACTTTGCCTGCAGTAGGGACAGTTCATGTCAAAGCTCCAACCTTTGACGGAAGCAGTCACTGGGCAACGTACCTGCGCCAATTTGAAGCTGCTGCACGCGCAAACAATTGGACGGAGAAAGACAAGGCAGTTTCACTAGTTCTCTCATTAAAAGGACCCGCGGCAGAACTACTACAGAAAGTGCTACCTGACAGCCAGAACATCTATGCCGAGTTGATAAAAGTTCTAGAATTACGCTACGGTGACAAACACTTGCGAGAGGTGTACTACGCTCAGTTGAGAACAAGACGACAACGTTCCGGGGAGAGTCTTCATGAGTTTGAAGCAAGTATCGACAGATTGATTAGATTGACCTATCCTGAAGCACCAGAAGACTTCCGAATAAGGTTTGCGGTGCAGACATTTATTGATGGCATCGAAGATTGTGAACTTCAGCAAGTGTTACGAATGGCAAGACACCAAAATAGCTCAGAAGCTCTTGTTCACGCCCTACAGTTTGAAGCTGCCAAGTCAGCGTCCCGCTACATTAATAGGTTTGTGCCATCACGTTGCAGTCTGAAGATACCTATATCACATTGCCATTACGATGGGTGCAGGAAAACAATGTTGTCGGACAAACAATTCAAAAGTTCAAGAGAGTCGCAACGATTTGAAAAAGACAGAAGACCGAAATGTTACAACTGTGGAAAACGTGGTCATCTACAGGTAGACTGTTGGGAGAAGAAGATACCGAGAGAAGAGAGTGATCGCACCAATTGGAGAAGTAAAGCCCCAGAACAGCACACAGTTTCCAGGCTACATAAGACCAGTGGAAACTTGATTGTTAATGGATTTGCGGATGGTAAACCAACATCATTTACAGTTGACACGGGCGCAACAGTCTCCATTGTGCGCCCTGAATTAGTCAGTAACCGCCAGCCTCTAATTAGCTCTTGTACAATACAGACTGTGACTGGAAGCCCCGTCAAGGTGCTAGGAAAGGTAGACGTACGTGCACGCATGGGTCTTCTTGAGTTTAGCCACCAAATGCTCGTTGCAGACATTGTCGATGAAGTGATTCTTGGCACGGACATTATGAATGCCTACGGATTCGTTGTGGACTTAAGAGAGAATGTCCTGAGGGTTGGTCAAGAGAAGATAAAGCTTTGCATGGCTAAAATGACAGGGTCTACCAACCATTCGATTAAGCGAGTGGCATTAGTCGAAGAAAAAGTCAACTGGTCTGGGCAAGAGGAACCCTCCCTATTGCAAGCGGAAATGGAGGAAGAACTAGCAGAGGAAATAAAATAAGTGTAACGACAAAAGAAGTGATTGGAAAGCCAACTATGGGTGTCGAGACAAAAATCTTGCTTGTTCCTGAGCTGATAGAAACGCCCGAGAGCAAAGTGGCTGAAGATGAGGTTACGCAAGAGGTTGTTGACGAGAACCAAACAAACTTGGATCAGCCAGTGGTGTTTAGGTCATCAGTACATGACACAACGGGAGTGATTCCAGCAAAACTAGTGGTTGAGCGGAAGACTCGCATTCCTGGGAACGTGATGTTCGGATCACACGAGACTGAATTCGAAGAACGGGAGAATTATCTTTCGCAAGGACGTCCACCTAGATCGCCTGGTCGAGTATTACTTCGGAGACGGTATGCCAGTTCGGGACGAACAGGCTTAAGGAGGGGGAGTTACGGCATCACAGAACAATCTACGTGTTTGTCGAATGTGCCAGAAGAATCTCGATGTAACGCGTGTAGCGTACGTTCCTTGTCGGCGCATTTTCGAGAGGTTTCTCGAAGGCGCCATCCGCGCGGACTGTGTCAAGGCCGCAGTTAATTACGTAGTTCACACGACCGCTAAGACGCAATTAGGAAGGTTCTCGTCTGTGAGCGTGGCTATAAATACACGGCGGCAGCGGCCTTAAAGTCAGTATTAGTGCGATATATTGACAGCGCGGTTCGAGAGTTATTGTCGGGCGAAATTACTGTGCGCGTTCAAGTGGTTATTAGTTAAGTGTTGTGTTTTATAATCGGACGGTATAATTATAATTTATTGTAATACAATTGTGTTTAATATTAGTGCCATTTTATTGCGTGTGAACAATTTTCATTTGATTTGTTTTAGAGACTGTCTTGTTAATTACGAACTGTTTAACTGTAAAAATTAAAGGTGTGATTAGTGACTTAATTGGTGTCTTGTACTTATTTTGTTCCTACTGTACCTACGACGATCGAGTAGACTGTCGTAACGATATTTTCGTTAATGCTTGACCAGAAGGTGAGAAGATATTTTTACTTTGAAATCGCCTTTTCAAAAATCAACTAGTGTCAGTAGGAAGGAGTTGTTTCCTTTCTCCGTCAGCAGACAATCTGCCCGCGTTGAAATTTTTTTCTTTGACTGTGCTTGCAGTGCGTAGTTACTAATTCTGTCTCGCGTGCCATTGTATGATAAACCGAGTACCAAACCATTAGCGTACACAGTATTTTCTAGTAAAACAATTCTTAAACTGAATAATTTGCGATTATATTATTATTATTATTCCGGCTGTACAATGTTTACACATTTTCCGGAACCAAAGATAACAGAATTGATTGAATTCTCATCTTCCACTGCTGCTTGTCCATCCAAAAACCTTTTTCAATTTCTCGTTCCCTCAATATAGTCTGAATTTCTTCTATCCAGGTTAACAGGTAATCTTCCTCTTTTCCTTCTTCCTGGTGTGGTCCATTCCATAACTCTCCTTGGCAAACTTTCCTGTGCCATTCTTTTCGTGGGTCCATACAATCGTAATTTTTTTGTTTGGATAAAATCAAAAATTGAATTTTTCGCATTCATTATGTCCTTAATGACTCCATTTCTAATTTTCTCACTTCTGGATACTCTTGCCGAACGTCTCCAAAAGTCCATCTCTGCTGTCATTAATTTTGTTCTTGTGTGTTTATTAGTAGTCCAAACTTCTGAGCCGTGAACCGTGATACTTCTAACAATGGTTTTAAATATTTTGGTCTTAGTTTATGCTGTAATTTGCTTATCCCTCAGGATTGCATTTAATGTAGATATAGCCATCTTTCCCAAATTAATTCTGGATTGTATTTCTTTGTCTTGCTTCCCATAATTTGCGATTATGATTTTAAAAAAAAAATATTGGCAATCAGAATACACATTCTATTACCCAATCTGACGATCATTATATATATTAATGTGAAATGCAACTAAAGTTGTTCCGTCCAGCGATGTCACCTCGTGGTTCGTAATGTCGAATCGCCAAAAACTTTTTAATATTTTGTTGATTTCGGGCTGTAGATGTGGCACTAGCAGCAGGTCAGGATGGTCGTCAAGTCTCACATGGTGTCCGGTACTTCGTTAATGAATCACTCCACGGGCATATGGGATTCACAAGGGTGTAGTTAAACTCATCCGCGTTAGCCCTCGGAAACTCTGAATGATGACTACTTAGATTTGATGTCGCAGCCCCGGAGTTCGATTCCAGTTTGAGAACAGTATAATAGATAATTGGTTGATATCTGTAAATAGATTAGATTTTCTGCCTTTCAGCCAACTGTTTTCTTCATATCTTATTTTTTTGTCTTTCCGTTGTATGCAGTGTTCCCAATCGTTATGACAGCGGCTTCCAGTCTAAACGTTTATTAATATCAGCAACACGATATCATTATTTGAAAAAGGGAACGTGAAGATTTCGAACATATTAAAGTAGTCACTTTCAATTTGTACAAGGCTAACTGGTTTTTGCGGCTGCAACAAAAATTTTCTTACATTACTTTAATAAATTCCACTGGAAATATTTACCTGCATTAGTTGAACACACGTCTGACTGACATTTTGATTAAACCGTTTGATTAATGCTTACGACCGAGTTGATTGCGAGATTCTAATTGATCAACTCAAGAGCAGCTGTCGCTGAGCGAGCTTTCAGAACTAAATAAATTCGCTCTCACTTAATGATACGAATTTAGCTTGGAGAGACTTTGTATAAGATTTTTGTTAGGAGTATCATTTCTTGCGGAATTGACACCTGGGAATTGAAGAGACAGGAAAGTGTTCAGCTGGAGTAATCGGATGTGCGGATGTGGAGAAGGGCGATGTAGACAATTTGGACACAGAGGAAAAAGTTGAGGTCTCAAGAGAACTAAAAACGGAAACGAGAGTTAATTGACAGATTCTGAAAGGGAACTGTTGGAGACAGCTGTACGACGGTGGGAGCTGGAAGGTACGCGGTCAGTGTCCACAACGTTAGGGTATGCTGCAGCACCGGACACCTGGGCATCAGCTGTCAAAGGGGGCACCATCCAGCTGAATTGACTAAGCGAAGCAAACCTTATGATCACATTACGCAAGTGTTTGGTTTTCTTACGCAGTTATTAACCATGGAGCGTGTCGAGTTGGAAAATCAAAGAGACAATTATTAAAATTGTCGAATGATTTGAATAACGATCTTCTAATAGAAATGAAGCTCTTTGTGCCACGAGTAAAATTTGCAAGAAAGAGGTTTTCTTCTTTCAAATTATTCGAATGAAGAGATAGATTCCATGATACTACAGTCTGTCCGCTCAAACTATTAAACTGGATTATTAAGACCAGCAGCAAAACTTTTACAGTAAGCCAATCACCAATAAGCTAATTTTATAATTTCCATGGCGAACTACACCCTGTGGAACAGCTGTCGGGCTGTGATCCAACATTATTAAAATTATGGTTGCTAACAAAAAGCTGGTTCATGACAGCAACCCCGTCAACACAAACTGTATAACAACTCAGAACAAGAACAAAAACAGGCGTTTCGGTCGTGCTTCAGTGTGGAGGAAAGAGGAGGTGGTAAATAGAGGCTGATTATCCATAACGCTAAGGTATGCTGTAGAACCGAAGCAAAGCTTATGATCACATTGTGTCGAGCCACTGCTTTCCTGCACACTGTAGAAGGCCGTCGGGGGCACGACCGTTTGTTCTTGTTCTCAGTTTCTATACAGTTTATGTTGATGGAGTTTCTCATCATCGACCAGCTTTTCCACACCAACCATAATTTAATAATGTTGGACCACGGCCCGGCAGTTCTACAGGTGTAGTTTGCCATTGGAAATTATAAAATTAGCTTATTCGTGATTGGTTTAATGTAAAAGTTTTGCTCCTGATTTTGTTTTTGTTTTTGTTATGTTGCCAATTTATAATCTACTCTAACGTTAAAGAATATTAAATGTGAAATCGACTTGAAGGAGGTACCATCCAGTAGACATCTAACCAGAAAGATGTTACTGCATTACTTCCCATAGACATTTGAGCAGAGAGATATCTATTCTAGGTCGAGAATTCGGTACTTCTTCAGATGTCGACGAGTGCTAGCTAACGTGGTGTCTGGCAAGTCGCAAAGATATTTTGCTGCGTACCGATGGACTTCGTCAGATACCAGGATGTTCAGGTCTTTACGAACGGCGCGTTCGCTAGTGCTCGTAGCATGTTGGAATGAGCTTCCTGAAGACGGTTGACACTGCTCTCCAGAGTTGAATTCCGTACGTCCAAATAGGTTTAAGAACGGTCTTATATAATGCAGAACATACGCAAGTCGCTTGGTAATACTGTTCTAATGTATACAAATCCTTTCATCATTCAAAGTCACTAATAAATAAGAATTACGTATAGTAATAAGCAGTCTATAGCCTACCTGTGTGTATTTAATACAAAGCGTACATGTTAAATACATGTTTTTCTTTGCAAGTAAATCGTGAAATTTCTTGCAGTATTTGTGTGTGTGTGTGTGTGTGTACACATGATTATAATCAAATTATAATTACTTCTGCAATTGGAATGTGCTTATTTTTTATCGCTGTATTTCAAACTTAAATACATTTCAAGGTTTTAAGAATGTTTCAAATATATATATTAGGGTGTTTCACGAACAAATGGAAATAATTTCAAGATATATTTTACTGGTGAAAATAAGAAAAAATTTATGTCAATATTGGTTCGGAAAAGCTTTATTTTCGAGTAGCTAGCGAAACATTTCGCCTGTTTTCTGCATCGATGAAAAAATGGGGCTGTACAAAATTCTTGGGAGATAAATTTTGTGGGTAAAATTTATGTTTTATATGTTTTTTAACGTAAACTTTTTTTAAAAGTTTGTCTCAGAACTACTGTAACTCCAGTGCTTTCCGAAAACGTTTTGTAAAACCTAAAAAACCGGAGTCAAAAAACACAATTTTTTAGGCTTGGCGTAATTTACTTCGTTAAATTACTAATGTAAACAAATAAAATTTCGAAACTAATTTTGTAAAGCGTTTAATTCTGAGAAAATTTATATACGTAAAGCCAATTTAAAGCGAATAAAACAGGTCAAAACGTGGCAGAAAAATGTTATAATTTTAAATAAAAATTTAAATCTCAAAGTCAAATTTCCTCAACTTGTATTGAGCCAATATACTATATTTATTACTCCCTCCCTAGCCAACACAAGAGAAGCTGAAAATTATCAACTCTTTATTATATTCATTAAATGATAAAAAGAATTGATGGGAATTGAGAAAGTTTTTACATAAATTAAGAAAATACCATAAGAAAAAATTTTTATTTTTCCGTTATTTAATTTTTTTATCCCTAACGATAAAGGCATGCAATTTTCCTTTTAATGTAGTTTGCTTTGAAGAATCGTCAATCATTCTGTCGAAGAGTAGCATTATATTAGTACCGTTTTTTCTTCCTATTTGCGATTTTAAAAGCTCCAATATACTCCAATGACGAAACGTCTCGAATAATGGAGAGTGTCGTTCTACGCGTTTCCCGGCAGCTGTGTGTTTGCCGCCTCGAGTGCTTGTTGACGCAAATTATGGAATGTCAGCCGACTATAAATAGACAACAGTTGTCGCTTAGAGGTCAGTTTATTTTGGGCGATTACTAAGTGCGTTTCAAGTGGCTATTAGTGAAAAGTGATTTTTGTGCGGGACTCTTAGTTGACATTATTATTGCGTGTGGACAAATTTAATTTTAATTATTGTACGAGTAAAATCTCGTTGAATAACGTATTGATTACAAACTGTGAATTGTGATAATTAAAGATGGTTTTACAGTGACTTCATTGGCGTCTTGTATTTTGTTTTCCAAAGTATTATACGACGATCAGTGAAACCGTCCTAACAATATTCTCAGTACGGTCTGGATCCGTGGATGTCATAACTGACCTCAGTTTTATGTAAACATTATATTACGATGTATACAAGATGACAGTGTTGCCAACGCAACTTGTATTCATACAAATTGTATTTTCCTTACAAACAACAATGTTAAATTAAACACTATTTCATTGCTGTGAAACATATGAACAAGGTTAGAAAACAATTCATAACGAAACTGACAACATTTATTTTTGTTATCAGTGGTCTAATAATTTGGCCAGGGACTGAAAAAATGAGTTTGGTTGGGTGTAAGGTATGAATACAACAGTTAACTGGCAGTTACTCTAACTTGTAACCACAATATCGTGGCAATGTCAAAGTCAAATACCAAAAACAACGCCAAACTTTAGATTAGGCTATCTGAGAGTAGATTACAGTCTACGATTCGACAGCAGACACACCTAGATTACAAAGCCTCGAGTGTATAAAATAAATGGAACAATAAACTATCGTTACGGATATGACCTCATAGAGTAATGTAGGCTCCTTTAAAACTGTTCAGCTTATTGAGGATTCTAATGTTGTACTTTCGATTTATCCAAATTATCCTGCAGTAATAACTGTTTGACCAGTGTGCTGGGCGTTTCGTGTGTTTTTAATACCTATATATCCAAGACACAGACTCCAAACATTTGAGAACTAGTGCTACAGAAGAATATTCAAGATAAGCTGGAGGGAGAAGATAACGAATGAGGAAGTCTTTAGAAGAGTTCAGGAGGAGAAGAGCTTTCTACAAAATTTAAAAGGCAGACGAGCTAAGTTTAAAGGGCATATACTACGACACAATGGGTTGGATAAGAGATATAAGGAACAATTGAAGGGAAGAATCACATAGGACGACCCCGATTAGACTACATGGAACAGCTTATGGTCGATATGAAAAGCTTATGGTGATATTGTGAGTCGAAAAGAAAAGCAGAGAAGGGTGAAGAATGGCAAGCTGCTGCCAACCAGCCTATGGGCTGCTAACCTAGAATAATATCCAAGACAAAACACATACATATCGGGAAGACTTGGCTATCGTAGTAAACGTAAACATAATTCTATCCGCTGATGGGATTGCAGTAAGCAGGAACTTGGGAACATGCTGGAAAGTATAGAGGGACTTAGGGAATTTTAATACGACCGTCAGCTGACAGAGTGATTAATGACGAGATGCTGAAGAGAAATGATGAAAGAGGGACACTTTTTAAACCACTGGCCATCCTTACATCCGTCCATCGCGAAAAGAGAAGCCGCTCGCTACTACGCCATTCAAACTGGTTCACCGGGACCAGACAGTAGTATAGGCCTACAGATTAAATCAAAGTAGGAAGGAAAATCTACAGAGATTAAAAGACCGTATTTTGAAAGTAAGTCCGTTAAGACCGTAACTGCAAGCCCATCAACATCTGAGTTGACGAAAAGAAGAAGAAGAAGTAATCATCGTGACCTTATCCGCTGAATCTGTTCCGCATTATCCAGTGAAGGACGTGTCTCAGACTTTCCGAGACCGCTGGAGAAGTTTTTAGTCATATTTCTTATCAAACTGGACAGGTTACAGGCCCAGTCACAAAATCTGGAGGGCCAGGGACTCTTCCTAGGGGAGTTACCATAATATAACCGATGGTCTCCTGTTACGGAGGCCAGAGGCTCGCCCTCCCCCTCGTCATTCTTCTTCCGAGACAACACCGGGTGGGTCTTGCAACCGTTGTTCCAACACTACACATGGTACTCTACCTTTATCCGTTCCTGCAGTCATTTTCGATATTTCGATTATGCGATTGTTTAGCTTCGATCTTTAGTGAATATCGCACATAATTTTATGTAGGTAAAAGAATTATACAAATTATAATTTCGTATGTTCCAAAATAGTTTGCTGGAGTTTGCAGTTGGTATTCTTAGTCCTTTTTTTAATGAAAAATGATTGTAGCAGTAGTAGCCTATATCACAGTTGCGTACCAAACGTTGATGTTGTTAGGTTAACATGAGAACTGAAATTACACGTGGAAAGCGATACGTGTGTAATGTAAAACTCGTTTTTTTTTCGGAAACTACGAAAAAAGACCAATTTGAAAGTAAGGCGGCCACCCAAGGGCCACCCCTTACCTACTATTATACGTGTCACTTTTTTTGTGGCAGAACTCGTTTTTTCAGCGAGTATGAATATTGGTAATATTCGTTTTCCAACAAGTAGGCCTACTCGTTTTGTGGCTAACCAAGAAGAAACGTCTATTATGTACAACGTGTAGACCGTACGTTGTCATTCCTTAATGCATTGTTTTTAGTGTTTTCCATTAATCATAAATATTTGTATTTTTCAGTTTACATTTGCTGTTGTAGTTTTGTTAATTTGTCAACTCAAAAACGTTAGGTTCTTTATTTTAAGTACTACTGTGTTAGAAGCATTGTATATACATTAAATACATTAAACGTTGCGTTTTCCTCAACCATGGCTTTTATTTATTTCAGTAGTAAGTTAAAAACCAAAAACCACTGTCACCTAACCTCACAAATGAAAACAACACGTATTTTCGCTTTGCATTAAAAAATATGACAATCTGCAGTTAGTAAACTCCTTTTCCACATCGTAATGTATCGATTCAATTGCATATTAAAAACATCGAAAATGTACTGCAGAAACGCACAAAGGTACAGTTCCCTACACATCTATCGGTCTCAGCCACTCGCCTTTCCAATGTTGACGGCGAACGGGAAGCATAAGTTCGGCCAGGGACATTCGCCTTCTCAGTTGGGGCCACCGGCATTAGAGCACACAAACCTCTTCTCCCGCAAGCTCAGAGCTACTATAAGGCCATCCCCCCCCCTACTACGACGATTTTAATATGAAACTTAGTAAAGCGAAAACTACAACAACGATGCGTAATGGAGGGAAACCCTGAAAGCGAAAACAACAATGATTGGGGAAACACTACATGATGTTGAAAAACGTATGTCTATTTGTATAGTACGCAATATTACAAAGTATGGGGGAAAATGCCCAAGCGAAACTAGCATTTAACAAAAGGAAATTTTGTTCACTGCAAATAATGTAACAGCTGGATGACCAAGAAAACATTAGTGAAAACCAGTAGCGTGCCGTCCATGTAACCGCTATTGCCGGCGGCAACAGTACTCATAACGGAAAATAATATTAATTGTATTACATATTAAATACTTTAGTTATTGAATAATTTGAAATCCAAACAATATTAGAATATTAGTAGGGAGACTTGCAGAAAAGCGTAGCATTGCTTTCGAGCTGCTGTGCGCTTGCACCGTCTTGTGTTGCCGGCTCAGGCATCGGCAATGTTTTACTGCGTACGGTCATTGACCTCGTAGTAGTTGTCACTGTACAAATTGTGGAGGGGAGACACATTCGTCCACCCAATGTGTTGTCGCTGTATAAACCGGCAAAACGCTCAGTTGACAGATATGTTCGTTTTCGGAACTGACGTGTAGCAGATACTACGTACCTGTTTGTGTTTTGTTCGTTTACTCATGTATTTCTCTGTTTGTCTATATTATTTTTAATTCGATTAGTTGTGTTCTGATTTATTCTGTGTAAGTATAATGAGAGTCAGATCCGGTTGAGCCGGGACCCTCTTCTTCTTCCAGCGAATGATAGAAAACCCTCCAAAAAGAACACTTGGTACAAGAAAAAATTCGAATTAATTTTTAGGTTAAGTTTTAAGCCTGCCACAACCGGCAACAGGTGTTATGTACCCACGCTATGCCACTGGTGAAAACATTGTTTTGGCTCTGACTTTCTATGGGCATAAACCGTGAAGCGAGTTTATGACTTTCCAAGCATAAATTTCATTTGAGCAGTGGTGATACAGAAGATTGTTAAAGATCAGATAGAAAGGAAATCTAACAAGTGAAGAGGTTGTTAATCACAGAGCTGGAGAGAGAGTAATATAAAAAAAACAGAGCAAGGTTAATTGGTCACATTCTACGTCATGAGAGCATGTCAAGTTAGGCCTACTTTTGGAAGGAACAACATAAGGGAGTATGTGGGATTATGTATCCCACATTCAGCTACATAAAACATATGGAAGACGTCAACTGCGCAGATTGTATTAAACTGAAGAGCTGAAAACAGGGGTAACCGGAGCACTGCCGCAAACCAATCCCCGGATTGCGCAACCAAGTTTAAAAGTGAGCCAGGAACAACATTTTTATTTTATGGCAGCGATTTTTTTGATGGGAGTTCAAAGCCTCACGTATGGTGACCGCCTATGCCCGGGATTAACATTTTCCCGGTATTTTCATCTGTGCCCATTCAGTATTTATCCGATATGTTATCAAACAAGTTTAAAAAGAAGCACAGATAGTTATACTCACATTATTTGTTCCCAATTCAGGCCTCAGACAAGGCAAACCCCTCTCAACGTCGTTGTTTGATATGATTCTTGAACAGTTTATCACGGACGGCCATTTAAACATAGAATGACACATACAGAAGCCACCATGTAATAGATACGCAGATGATGCGCCGTCGACAGCGAAGAAAGAGTGAAAACTAAAAGAAATGACGAAAAATACTTTTAGAGGGGCACACAAGAAGGGATTGCAGTTGAATATATCAAAGTGTAAAGTGATAAAAGAATATGTTGAATCTCGAGCGTAGGTGAAAACTATAGTTAACTACACATCCGGTGAAAAGGAGGTGAAGGAGACTTTCTGAATTTGGAGGAAGGGTAATGCGGAGCGTGTAAATGCGAAGAAAAGAAAGAAATCGAGCTAATCGAATAGGTGTGCTAAGAAGATTAATAATTTACTAAGAGCGAAGCTGTACTCAAACTGGCGGTACTGTATGGATATGAACTGTGGGCTATAAACAAACAAAAGCACAAAAAACGCTAAGAAGATGGGAAAGGAAGAAGTTTGAAGAGTATTAATGGGATAGGAAGACGGAAGGTGAAAACGTCGAGAGAACAAACGAGGAGAGGTACACAGTGCCTACGGCGAACCAGAAATAGGCACGGTCGTAAGAGCAAGGAAATTGGCGTGAGGGAAGAACTGTGAAGAGAGTAAGGGCGTGGAGGCCGGAATCCTCTTCGGAAGAAGAAGAAGCGAAGATTGCGTGGAAGGTGGCAGGACGCTGTTATGGCGGATTTGAAAGAGAAAGATATCAAAGACTGGGAGAGTAAAGGCAGGAATACAAAAGAATTACAAAACTTTCAGTATGAAAATTGTTTTATAGTAAAAACAGTCCGTGTGAACTCGTGGGTAACTAATGTATACAGTGTGAATGTGTTATTGAAGTGTTGACTGTTGCTTTCTCTGGTGGCGTACAAAGGTTTTGTTTCACTGTTCTCAGATTTCGATCACGTTATCCTTGTTGAACGAGCGAAACGAGTTGGCCGTTTTAATTTGACCGTTTCTCATTTCTCTTCCTGTTTGTGGTATATCTAACGATAACTTTTGAATACTTCAACCAATTTTCGAACCGTATGCGTGTTCGTGCGTCTGTTTAACACTCTTTTTTTTAGATTGATCACTCACGAACAGGGATATACGGGGCGGTAGTCAAAAATTTAAGGTGTCAAGTGTTTTGAAGAAAAGCAAAAATCCACGTGAAGTGTTAAAGAGAATTTTATCAAAAACCTGAATATAGTATTCAGATTTTAAAAAATTAAAATTATAGGACACTAAGTTCCAAAAATGGACCAACGTTTTTTTTAATTGTAAAAGTCTATTCTGGGTGTCGTAATAAAATGATTTTTAATACATTCATATGTACTGTATGCTTTATTTTTTTTTTAATTTTAAAGGCACCATGCCAAAATTTTAGAAAGATTGTGAAGTCTATAATTGTGACGTACAAAATTGTAATCAACATTAGAACTCGATATTTTTAATAATTTAACAGTACTAATATAAATTAATAGAATAACCTGAGACCCGTCGTCTGATTTTGTTTTTGCGTTAAAATGATGCGTTTCGGAACATATATTCCATCTTCAGATATAAATCGTTCAGTCGAAGTCGTTAGTTGTTAAAATCACATGACAAACATTTTATACTCACACACGTTCATATGCGTGCGCACCCTTTGAAGGCCGATCGGATACTTGTAATGTTTGCGATGTGATTTTAACAATTAACGACCGCGACTGAGCGATTTATATCTGAAGATGGAACATACTGTATGTTCCGAAACGCGCCATAAACGAAGTCACACGACGGATCTCAGGTGATGCTATTAATTTATAAATAAAAAATTAACTTATATACCCATAACAATATGTAGGCCTATGTCAATCTTAATATCTATAAACGCCCCTTACAAATTTTTGACTGTCTTCAAAAAGTTTGTAATAAGCCGTATTTGCATAAATACTTTAAATATTGTTATCAGTTATGCACATTTGTGAAAACTACTATATATATATAGATAGATAGGCCTACAGATATGTGTGGAAACGTGCATAAACTTAAAACCTAGGAAACGTTTTTTGGTTAACGATAAGAATCGTTGCCTGCATTCGGAAGACTTTACTCACGGCTTCAAAAATTAAATTTTATTAATTTGGCTTCATCTAGTGATAAGTGTATTTCGTTAAAAATAAAGAGTGAGTAGTAAAGGGGCCTTGTTAGTTAAATAGGCTATCACACAAATAAACAAGGTTTGATCAAAAAGTTCGTACAATCTTGCAGTTTCTACCGCTAATAGTGTCCGATTAAAAACGTTTTATGTGATGTTGGTACACATGTTAGTGGCGATCGTCTAAACGTTTATCCCTATTTGGTGCATAAATACAGCTAATCGAGTGAGTCATACTTAGGTGTATTAGGCGATTTTTAGTCGTTCTACAATGCAAGATTGAAGAACATGGATTAAGTTTTCTGTAAACTATAGGATAAACTGCTCTGTCCTGGTAAACGTGTTCAGAAGGCGAGACTGATGTGCGTGAACAACCGGTTTATAAGCTTCAAAGACAGCCGTAAATGAGTTGAAGATCGTGGTTGTCAGGTGAAGATTATGGTTTTATGGTTCCACGAAATTTCATCGCTGGGCGCAATGGTAAACAAAGAGTGCTTTCCGGACATTTTACGCTATTTGTATGAAGCTATTCGTAAAAAACGGCCAGATTTACGGAAGAATAATTTATTAAAACTGCAGCCCGATAATGCGCCTGGACGCACGTCATTGCTTGTCAAGAATTTTGCCAGGCTAGGCAAAAGAAAACGTCAAATGATGACACGGCAACTGCCGTAATCACCAGATGTGTCCCAACGCGAATAGTGATAATTTCCACGAAAGTACAACGTTTCGCGACAAAGGCGTAAAACAAAAATCGCTAAGAGAGCTTAAGGCTGTACCAAAATGTGCATGCTTGAAATAGTTTTAAGACTGCAAAACGGCTGGCTTAATCGTGTTACATTCGATGAGATTATTTTGAAGGGAGCAGTATAAGTGTCGATGAATGGAGGCATAACTTTTAAAATAAACAATAACTGCATGAACTTTTTGATCAAACCTCTTATACGCCGTCCAATTAAACTGCACTATTGAAAAAAAAAACGAAAAACACATTACAAGGAGGAGAGTTCTAGAAAAATTCGTTGACAGTCTGAACGACGCTTTGTTCGTGGTGGATTTCGGGTCTCAAAAGAAACATACAAATTGTTAGTTCTAAATAATATATTTATTGACACTTGTATAATGACAGGTATGTCGACTTTCATCTGTATCAACTAGTATGGCTGCTGCATTTTCAGTCTTTTCTAATAAGAAAAAAAGTTACCTATAAATATATCTTAAATTAAGCATCCAACGTACATGTGAATATAATATATATATCAATATATCTATTTACAATGCGTACTATGTTCAGACAATTAAAAAATAAATCTTTCAGACAAGAAATCATCCGCCTGAATTTGACTAGTAGTTCCTTATTCTACTTTCTACACTGAACAAAATTAATACAATTTCTGTGGTATAGTCGCTTCACATGACCCGTCCTGACGATTGTTACAAAACTCCCTTTAATTTTGAGCCTATTTATTTTATTTGGAGCGAAAGATTTCCCGTTCTTGGGGGGGGGGGGGGTTATAACACATATTCCGATCGCAACTACGCACGCTTGTCAATTGAACTGAACGAAACACGCTAATGAGTCTGATTAATCGAATAATTAAAATTCGGTTTTCAACGATAATAGTTGTTCAATAAAACGTTTTGATGACGCGCGAACTCAGTACGCAAAGGCTGCAGCATACAACTTTGCAGGTGGTACATGCCTTTAATACCTTCTTCTTCTTCTCCTCTTCAAGGATTAGGTTACATAAACCTGTTCCGACACCCATCTCATCCTCGAACGGCCCACGTCTCTTCTACCAATGGCTATATAGCTCAGTGCCGCTTTCGGCAATCGATCCTCCGACATCCTTGGCAGGTGATCCCACCATTGTCTTCTGTAAATTGCAATAATTTCATTTATGTCCTTTATTTCGGGTTCTGCTCTGATATCTTCATTCCTTACTCTATCTTGTAATGTATAATGTAAAGTATTTCGAAGAAACTGCATTTCAGCACTCTGAATCTTGCCGCTTTCCTTTTTTTTGTTATGACCCACGCCTCACTTGCATAAATCAACGCAGGTATTGCAATTGTCTTATAAAATTTAATCCTTGTGCTCTGTCTTGTTTTATTCCTAAGATTTTTATGAATTTACCACAAATATTCCTAAATTTATTTATCTTCTCTCTTATATCATATTCAGATTCATAGCTTACTGCACAGCCGAGATATTTGAAACGCCTCACTTGCTCTAAAGTGCTGTTGCTGATAACTATCTTAGTCCTCACTGGATACCTTTAAAGCCCATACCAGTCATATCAGAGAAAGGGAGTTTGGGAGGGATGCTGTGTTTATCCAACCTTGTTTAATATAGGCTTATACATTGACGACATGTTGAGAGCATGGAAATCCACAGCTTGTCAATTGAACAAGCTGCTTCGGGAATACAGCTTAACAAATCAATTTGATATGGGTTCCCTGCTATATGCAGATGATATAGTTCTTATTCAAGAAAATGAGGATGATTTGCAAAGAGCTATGTTTCAATTATAAGAAGTGGCAAGAGAGTACTCACTGACAATTTCCGTAAGAAAGGCCTTTAACACCTCTCGTGAAAAATACATATACGGTTTAATTATAAAGGCAAAATTTAATTTAACGAAAAATTAATTCGCTTTCTGTTCGTGGGTGAGCTTGAAATTCGTGCTTCATCGTATTTCGTAGTTGAATGTTATTAAATATTTCGTAACAAGGGCGGTCACGCGTACGCCGAGAGTGGAAACTAAACTACGTCGTCTTGGACTTCGCCCAATCGAAAACGGTTAACTACCGGTCGATAAAAAAATAATTAGGAAACAAAAATGTGTGTAATAACGTTTGTAAACAAATACAGTCCTCACGTAACATCGCTGTTTGCCCGAATAAATGTTTACTGTTTTTATAAGAAATACGTGGGGCCGATGCAAATATATTTCGGGAAGCAAGACGGAGCTTTTATCGATACCATGTAGGCTTACTTTTCATACACGATACCACATTAACTATTATTGAAACAACACAAACGTCAAACGTTTTTCAACTCAAAGCAAACCTCATTTCGAATTAGGCATCACCGATATGATATTCGATTCTTTTCGGTAGAGTTTACAACTGAAAACATTTGAGCATGTCACTTCAGTGATAGTACACGGATAACAAGCAAATTGATATGCACCGGGAAGAAGAAAACTAATTTTTTATGTAACTCAGTAGCACACGTCTATTTAAAAAGCCTCATACCCCCCTCGCCGCCAATAATTGGGCCTATTCCTCAAGTATGCGTAATTATTCTCGCGAAAACAGAAGTCAGAAGAACTAATAATGTCGAGCGCCCTTCTGTCCGACTTGTTGATTTCGCGGACACAGTACAAAGAGGCCAGCACAAACACGACTATACAAATATTTCACTCAATTTTTACTCACTGAATCTGTGGTTTATTCTTTCTTATTCAACGTGGGTTTGAATTATCGACGCCCAACTTCCGGTCCTGTTGCAACTTCCAACACTAAAAATGTCATCAAACGTGACAAGAAAATATTTACGGTCGTGTCGGGACCGACCGCGGGTCTGCGGCGCGCTCGTGAAGTTACTTCACATTCCCTCGGTCATGGAAGCGTCTATACCGATGTGAACACTTGCCATAAGTTACCATTACTTACTTAATCTAAATCTACTTATTACATTACATTACATTACATTACATAATGATACTATTTACAAAGCTGTATGTATATATACATAAATACAATGTGTGTGCAATATTTGATTAATTGTTAGTCATAGTCATGTAGTTCGTTCTACGTTTAAAGGTTACGAATCTGACCTACAGACAGAAGGAACGGTAATCTTCTTCTTACAAGAGGAACGAATCTGATTAAGGAAACTCGATACAATGGCGTTTTTGCTTAGTATGCGGTTGTCGATCTGCAAGAAATCGTTTGACACCACAAAATCATGTGAAAAAACTATTTAGTCCAATTAAAAAAATTACTTGATACAGGATTTGTTTAATTTTGTACATTTTTATTTCTTAAATAAATACGTTTCATTTTCATTCTCGTTTGCCTTAAAATCGTTTAAATGTCAGTTCATAAGCGTAGTCAGCTTTCGGACATAAACGTTCACATGTTTCTCAAAACTAACAGCTTTTAATTAAGTTAAGAAAGTTTTGTTAGTGGTTATAATCACAAACAGAATTGACACTGTTGGACACAACTATAGAAAAATTATTCCGATCCGATCAGTGGCAAGCATCAGTGTCAATTCTGTTTGTAACAGCTTTTAGTTAGTAAAAGACACAATCAGGGAATATCGTTTTTGTTTCTTCGATTCTCGGACTCTGCTTGAAGGCAAAGTCAACTCCCGATTCCCGATTCTCTCCGCAGTAACAAAGGGAATGGGATTCACGAGATAACACTGGGACTTTTTTTTAACAATCACGTACGCTAACGGCGAAAGAAAAACAATTCTAATTAATTAAGGATACTATCGGCTAAAATGAACTCGTAGGAAAATCGGTTCAAAACTTCGGTCAATGCCGGCATGGAATATATAATATTGTGTCATTAGCATCACCTCGTTCATAATAAAATTACTGTTTTTGTAAAAATAAAAATCAATTTCAAAATGACCTTATGGTTAGATTACTTCAGGCGCCGTTTGGCGAAGGAACGCAACAATTTTCAGGCCGTTTTTAAATCGTCTAAAATAATTTTTCCACAGACGCACGTTAAGTTACGTAAAAGCCGGTCGCCATATTGGAAACTTCGTTTTTTAAAAGAATTTTGTATACGCCGTGAAATTGATCGTGTCAAATTAATGCAGTCACCACACCTTGAAGGCCAGAAACTGACAAACACAATTTAAGCCGACCATTTAAAAAGTATTAAACGCGTACGACGTGACACACACACACACACACACACACACACACAAAATATCCGCAGCCAAATACATTAAACACGAACTGAAACATTTTTGCTCGAATTCATTGAAGCACATTAATTTTTACGATATTTTGACACCTTTGGAAACTGCAATTATGTACGTATCATACACGTATAATTTCAAACAATTTTCATTAATGCACAAAACGTCAGGTCATAACGAAAAACGATGTTTCCACCGTAAGGCCGTAAAGCACTGATTTTTAACGTACAATTTACATAACAGTAAAACCGCACGTGTTTAACCGTTTTACGACGGTGTGTTAAGGCGATCGAAACCGCGATTTCGTTTTATTTCCAGCGTTGATAATATAAATCGACAATGAACTTTCAGCGTTATTACTTCTAATATTGCACATTTATGGCTAACTATATTTATATACACAATCATAACGTTTTAGCCTATATTACTGACTTAGCATATACTTAAAACACAAGTATTCTCACACTGTATTTCGACGGGCGGGTTTATTTAATCAACGCAAGAGTACCCGCCTCTGACATTTCTCTTCAACCGAATAAATGAAATCGAACTTAGTTCGAGGAATTTTTGTTTTGCCCTAGTCAAAGTGAACTTGAAAATTTATGTAAAAACGAAAAGTAACGATATAAACAAATCTGTATTTTAATTAAAAATTGTTAACATAAGCACTATGCTATTTTTCTAGCCGACATTCATCACTGATATCGTAAAACAAAGATACAGCACAGTTAGAAAACAACGCGTTAATGACTCACAAAAAATTGTCCGAAAGTCTACAAAAGTTTTTTCACACGAATGGTATATGGCATCCGTCTGAGTTAACTTAATTTTATGAACACTACATAATTATTAATCGATTAGTCTATCTAATTTGCACGAACTCGTAATTTTTCCTTCTTATCTAACATTTCATGAAGAATACTTTTATTTACTTTTAATTTTACACATTACTTAAATAAACTGTTCTCAACCGTCAGAGTTCATTGGTTTGACGCCAGTTCCTCCATTTCGTCGTCGCTCATGGGTACGGTGCTGTGGTTGTACAACCCCTGAGCCATCAGCTGCAGCGCCAAAGGGTTTTTGGTGCCGGTGGCTTTCTTGATTTTGGCGCGTTTGTTCTGGAACCATATTTTTATTTGCGCCTCGTTGAGCCCCAGCTCGTTGGCCAGTTCCTGCCTCCGCCGTTCTGTCAGGTACCTGTTTTCCGAGAACTCGCTTTTCAGTCTGGACAGCTGTTCGCCGCTGAACGCCGTCCGCGGCCGTTTCTCTTCGGGCCTCTTCTCCTTGCGCTTGATCCGCCGCGATCTTGGCCCTGCAACACGTCATTGTTCTGTGTTAAACTATTGTTGACAGTACTTACGGCTAATCATATTTGTGGTGAATCGGTAGTTACCGATAAAGTTACGATATTTCCTCTGCTATTATGTTTCTATTGTACACAGAATTACATACAAATAGTCAGTGGACTATCTAGAATTTGGCTCGGGGGGGGGGGGGGTCGAGACGGCTTCATACGAAAGAAAAAAAGTTAAGACCAATCAATATTTCTATAAAAGTGGCTAAAAAACGCGTGATGAGATCCTGAAATCAGTACCATTAAAGTAAACAGTAGTAACACAATAAAAATACGCGTTATTGATACATTGTTGAAAGATACTTATTGACTGAATTGATTTTCCTATATTTCATATTCCAAACGTATACCCTAATGCTGTGTAATAAACCTGTTTGTATATTTAAAAAAGAGCTACTACTATATTAGAGTACATAGCCTAAAAATTAAGAGATTAACACAATTCGGACCCGTTCGTCTCCACCCCTATATACGCCCCTGCAAATAGTAATTACATACAATTACATAAAATATACAAATTAAAATTTGTTGTGAGACTGTAATTTGCAGTCCAGAAAAAACTACTGCAAAAGGATGTTTCCTTTTGCACCAGAAAAAACTACTGCTTAACACATGGACGAATGGAATAACATCAATGTGGGACAAAGTTGCTTACGGCCAAAAATGTAATCGGGAGGCCTACGTTGAAGAAAGCTGTAGCTAGATGATGGTGGAGGCGGAGGAGAAGGGAGTAGAGGGAGGACGAGAGAAGAAGACGACGACGAAGGAGAAGAAGAAGAAGTTGCGGCTGCTTCAGTTGTTGCTGATGATGATGTTGAAGGAGGAAGAGAAGGGATTAGAGGGAGGACGAGGGAAGAAAAAAAATAAAAAAGAGGTAAATTTATTATTTTCAAATTATTAATGGAACGTGGGCTGAAGCCTGGAATAAATAGCCTACCCCATTGGAGAGATCAAAAATGTGACTAGGCAGATAAGCGGAATAAGGGCAGACGAGTCAGCGGAAAAGAGTACACTACAGGATCAGTTTGACGAAGAGTAAGAAGAAGGAGAAGAGAAAGAAGAAGAAGAAGAAGAAGAAGAAGAAGAAGAAGAAGAAGAAGAAGAAGAAGAAGAAGAAGAAGAAGAAGAAGAAGAAGAAGAAGAAGAAGAAGAAGAAGAAGAAGAAGGAGGAGGAGGAGGAGGAGGAGGAGGAGAACGAGGAGAAGGAGAAGAAGAAGACGTTGCTGCTGCAAATGATCATGATATTACTAATGAGTAGCCACTTACATGGGGAACAATGGCCGAAACGACAGTACGTTAATATGACAAAAATAAACCATACACCATTTTATATGTTGATATACAGCATTTGATACAACAACTTTAATCGAGCAAAGTCCGATACTTTTCTTAGTTAACACGTTAAGACGACAGAAGTTGTATCGTACGTCTGCTACACCTAAAGCAACATTAGCTTATACAGATATTTTCATAAATTACTTATTGTGAACCAAATTGTCACAGTTTCAACTGGAAAGTTCGGCATCTGTCCGTCTATTTGTCTATTTGGGGGTATGTCTCAACGATAACTTTCGGACGCACCAACCGATTTTTGTAAAACGTAAACCCCGCAAACCATACTGCATTTTAGATTACTCCCACTGAAATAGAGGGGCCAGAGAGATAACTCGAGGGGTTACAGAATTTTGAAAAAAAATCTCAAAAATCGAAGTGGGGTATCGAATTGAAAAGAATTTTAACTACAACCCGAAAACTGTGTACGGTTTATGAAATTACGAAATTCTTGGAAATCGAGGTCCAAAAATGGGGCAAAATTTTATAAAAAACTGTAACCTCTATGTAGGGCATTTGTAAGACCCCAGCGGTCAGTGACAACACTACAAGATTTTTGCTTCCGTATATAGAATATACTTAACTTTGATGCTTGGTACACTTCTTCGTATACAAAAACGGATAAAAAGTACAAAGTATAAAACAAAAACCCGAAGTAAGGTTACCTCCATGGAGTGTTTCCCGGCCTGTACAGACGAAAAACTTTACTCACAGTTCCAAATATTAAAATGTATTGCATTTTCTCCAATGACAATTATATCTAATAATAAAATAGCGAGCGGGGGGGAGTAAGTCAAGTCCACGTCCCCGTCGTGCCCCCTGGGACCTTCTGTAGCCATGCTGTAGCTACAGATGCTAACGGACCTCTGTGAAGACCACGGATGGAATGGTGGAAGAGATCTGAATAATCCAACAGCAAAACGTGCGGAAGAGCTTTAGAGGAGCAGACCTCTTCAAAAACCTGGGTTCGTCTGGCTCCGAATGATAGCACCCAGTAATGGCCCCTGCCTAAGGTTACACGTGAAACCCGGTCAACGGTCTCAGAGGCATCTCAGTTTCCAACGGCAGAGACAGCGGAAGAACCTAGTGGCGTAAACCACGAAAAACAATCACTTCAGACTAACAATCCGATCTTATCTCTGAATTTAATTCCTACTTTTGCACTCTATACAATTTCAATTGCAGTGTGGAAAGTGGACTGAAGACAGGAAGAAGAGATTTAGTGAAAAGATTAAAGAATATTGGAGAAAAACAAAAGAACAATGAGTAAAGAATTGAAATTGCATGTGGTACTCAGATGGCCGATACAAAAAAAGTGAGCAATTTCTGCACCTCAGGGATCTTATATTGACGAAAACTTGTTTCAGCTCATATTGTTACCGATTTGAATGCGGCTTTTAAAAACCTAACATTTCAGCGTTCGATAAAGTAGAAATTACGACGAGTTGCGTACGAAAAAGTCCAATTCTAGACACGGGTCCACTGTAACACTGTCCGGTCTCGAAAGCCAAACGACCAACCCCGATGAAAAGCGTTTCATTGCATTATCTTGAATTAATAACACCTTTCGAATAAGTGTTGTATAAACCAGACGGTTTGACGAGAACTGAAACGTCCTTTTATTACAATGAGCGTACTAATTATTCCAAATTATTAACAAGTTAAAAAAAAAGATTAAATGTTTGAACGGGCGACGAAAGTTAACAAATATTTTAAAATCATCCTGGCGAGTAATTGTAAAACAGGAGAACGGCTGAGCACCGTAAATAGGACACACAAACCTAGTACATTATCGAGAAACGAAAATTGAGAAGTAATGAACCGTACTGGTCGATCGGTAGAAGCTATTTTATTTATCATTAGGAAATAGAACACTCCTGTATAGAATCATCTTGGAGCTAATATGTATCTATGGAATAGGTCTGTAGGGTACCATGCAGAGAAGCTAACAAAAGGCCCTACGTATTAATATGAATGGCCCCCTCGGTATAAAGTCAGTTCATATGTTAAAACGACGAAAGAGTAAGCTAGGAAACGGATATCAGTCATAGTGGAAACCTGTTCTTACATAAGAACACTTCACCCCTCGTCGACATGTAGGGCAGAAGACTGAAGAGGCATCTCATGCCACGTGTAATAAACAGTTGAAGACGGAAGAGACCTCTTCAGACACCACGAGCTCTGAAAACAGTACTTAAACTAGTAAATTTGCGTATACAATGTTTTAATGCCGATTGTTGATATAGGCCTATGTAAGTAAATATTGGTATGGAGAACCATACATGACTTCCATGTTCTAAGATTTATATTTAACATCATTTTCGAAATGAAACATTTCCTTAGAAACTATTTCCTTCTTCAGCCTTAACCACAGTGCAGTGGTCACTAACGTGTACCACCTCACGTTAGCGCACTCGATTTTCACTGATGATGGCAGTCGATGGCACTGCTGAAACGTCTGGTATCGCAGAAAACATTGGACCATGGCCAAACAGCCCGGGAAGGAATTTTAACAACAAACTATTTCTTTGTTGCCGATAACGTAGTACACATATAAAAATTATCCCCTCCCCCTTCAACTGCCGTTTTTATTTATAGATACTTTATCTACCTTTCTACAGTGGATTATTATGACCTTCTTTTCATGATACTTTATTTATCAAAATTAAGTACAGTATTTTACTCTTGTTAAAACATAAAATGTTGCAGGTTAACTAATCCTTCCCCTTAACCGATCTTCACCAAAATCAACACGCCTTGAGCACTCTAAAATTCAGGCACATATGCAAAAAATTATTTTATTCTGTTAGAAATTGGGCGAGTTATTGTTCCCCATAGAAGAAATTCTACACATAAACACACGGACACTTTTCGAAAAATGACTTTTCATCATGTTTTGAGGGTAGTACAATTAGAATCAGCCCTTATCTCGGACACGATTTTTTTCGCCATCACCATACTCCCATTTCCTTATGGAACATGGAAGTAAGAAAGCATTTTAAAAAACGTTTCATGGTTTACGAATACACTTTGAAATAAAACGTATCATATAAATGTAGGTCAGAAATTGACAATCGACAGAAGAGTTATAACTTTCCACTGTGGGGGATGAAGCTGAGGGTAGGTTGTAAGCGTAAAGATAACCACCACCAGCAGCAACAAGTAAGTTGATTAGCGACAATAAATACACTCTTGTTGACAATAAGAGTCTCAAGAGGGGTTTTCTGGCCCGGCTTCCGTCGGCTCCTATGGGACCACTCGCTGTAAATGAACCCATACGCCACAAGGGGACACAACCCCTGCCGAGTGCTACAATTGCAAAGTAATGATGATTTATGTAACATTAATGAACGATCTGTTGAACAAGTAGCCTGTGGAAGCGAAATATAAATGCGCAAGGAAATCGGTGTCAGATTGGTTAACTGTAACACTTTCGTCTATTTATCATCGGCAGACTGATGCTCGTTGTAGAGTAATCTCCAACCTTTAAACCCGGTAAGTTATGGCAAAACTATACGGGATCCGGGATCCCCGTCTGTTTAAATCATTATTAAGCGGCTCTATCTCAACTGACACATGTGTAAATTAAATTTTAACCCAGAAATGATTCATTCACTTAAATCGGTACTAAATTTAAAGTTAATACAATGGCACAGACGAGCAGAAAGCATACCAAACCTTGATTGTACCCGTAACTTACTAAATGAGATAACAGAAAATTAATAAATAAATGATTTGTGTTTGTCGTTAAATGTTCGTTTATTAATTTTATTAATATTAATTACATTATTTATAATCTTTATTATTATTAAAATTTATTTTTAATTATATATTATTATGATTATTATTACGCCCCGCATACACATAAATTGACGCTCAAGTTTTCTTAAGCTTCTGTGATCCGATTTCGCGGAGAATCATATAGGCCTAGGTGTCATTTGTTTTTCATAATGTTAAGTTCGTATTTTTCTCTCTTGCTTTCTCTGACGCATTGCATACCTGTCGATCAATTTTATCCAGTCCTGTACCTCTAATTTACCTCATCAGTTCTCCCTCCCCCCAATGGTTTTCATGGTCGCTCGTTTGTTTCAATCGACTACCACGTCGTCGTGGCTAATCGTTCAAACAGTCTTAGTCTACGCGATTTTCAATATTTTATCAATACGATGTCCACAGCTCCTCTACATAATGATCTTTTTATTTTTACACCACAACACTTGATGCAGTCCTAGTTTGATGTCGCTGATGCTCGTTTGTTAACGAGCCGTCCTCTTTCCTTCTGTCAGAACAACTACAAACCAGTAACACTTGCAGATTAAACAGTCAAATTTAAACCATACAGCTAGTCGATGTCAAATTAACACATGTCTCGTACCCGGATTATTTATGTACAGAATTTAAAAAAACCATGAGCAACATATTGACGACATGTTGAGAGCATGAAAATCCAGAGCGACTTCGGGCATACAGACAGCTTAACAAATCAATTTGTATGGGTTCCCTGCTATATGCGGGTGACATAGTTTTTATTCAAGAAAATAAGGATGATTTACAAAGAGCTATGTTTCAATTACAAGAAGTGGCAAGAGAGTACTCACTGAAAATTTCAGTAAGAAAGACCAAAACCCATGTAAACTTTAAAGGCAAATATCCGGTGAGGACTAAGATAATTATAAACAACAGCACTTTAGAACAAGTGAGTCGTTTCAAATATCTCGGCTGTGCAGTAAGCTATGAATTTGAATATGATATAAGAGAGAAAATAAATAAAATTTAGGAATATTTGTGGTACGATTCATAGAAATCTTAGAAATAAAACAAGACGCAGCACAATAATTAAATTTTATAAGACAATTATAATACCCGCGTTGATTTATGCGAGTGAGGCGGGGGTCATGACAAAAAAGAAAAGCGGCAAGATGCAGACTGCTGAAATGCTGTTTATTCGAAATACTTTAAATTATACATTGCAAGATAGAATAAGGAATGAAGATATCAGAGCAGAAATCGAAGTAAAGGACATAAATGAAATTATTTCAATTTACAAAAGACAATGGTGGGATCATCTGCAAAGGATGACAAAGAATCGATTGCCGAAAGTGGCACTGAACTATAAAGCCACTGCTAGAAGAGACGTGGGTCGTCCGAGGATGAGATGGGTGCCGGAACAGGTTTATATAACCTAATCCTTGAATATGAGAAGAAGAAGAAGAAGAAGAAGAAGAAGAAGAAGAAGAAGAAGAAGAAGAAGAAGAAGAAGAAGAAGAAGAAGAAGAAGAAGAAGAAGCAACACGCCGTCCAACTATAAGAAGCGATCGTTCGATAACAAAGATACGATGAATCGTCAGTTTCGAACTTTTGTTAGTATCGTATTATTATTTTTGACATTTGTTGTGAATATACAAATTTACTCCTTTTATAGACCGATTTTCTAATTCAGTTCTAACATAGAAAGTTCCTGGAGTAGGCAACATCTTTATACGATGGCTGTGATGGGTTAAAGACATTAGAATCTAAATTACGCACTTTTGCCATCGCAGGAGCTACGTTTCGACCATCCTAACAATCGGGCTAACTATAAACTCATACGCGTGAATAGCCTACAAGATATAATCAAAACTCTACCAACGGGTGATAGAAAGTCAAAAAGTACCATAACTATGGTCACATAGGACATGATCCGGTGTCGGATTAAGAGGAAGGCTAGGGAGGCTTAAGCACCGGGCCCAGCTTGTCAGGGGGCCCATGCCCGACCATTTAAAAATTCTTGTTTTCGAACAAAGAAATAAAATTTTCCAAGCAAGAGAAATGTTAAAAACCGCATTGACAAGGAGAGTAGGCTACCTGAAGTGCGGATCATGGATTTAAATGAAACTTGGGGACATGTTTAGGTTATGGTAAAAGCCAAAGCTGTAAACATTAACGCTCAAAATTTCCCCAGTTATAAGCTATTACAATTGTTTTATGTTGATTTTGGGACAAGTTAACACTGATGTTAGTGATGTATTTCCAAATATTTATAGCCTATAGCGTATCGATTGTTTCTCACTATTCCTATAGCGAGGCTGAGAGATCATTTTCTACTCTTAAAAGAATCAAGAACATGTATCGATCAACAATGCTTGATACTCGCTTAACTAATTTAGCAAGATTAACTATTGAAACAGAATTATTAAAAACATTGGATTTAGATGACTTAATAGCAGAGTTTGCCGAAAAGAAGAGCAGAAAGAAATATTTCAATTAAATTATTTTGTATTCTCTAATTTATTTGTACTGCTGATTATTGTAAAAAGTTCTGCGAAATAAAATAATAGAAAACAGTTTCAGCATCTATTTAATGAGTATAAAATAAGAAAAATATGTGAGTAAAAATACGGTTTAAGAACAATATTTGGTTTTTTATGTTTATTAAATGATCGTCTGAATAAAGTAAATTAGGGCCTATTGTGCAAAACGCGAAAATTTCATACATAGCCCTTTTGTATACATGCAAAAGACTAAATAATAAAAATGAATACTTACTATGAAAAAACACAACACTCACAAAACAACACAAGACACACTTACACAAAAACACTTGCACAGTACCAAGGTCAACAAAACACCGTTTTTTCTTGATTTTATTATCACTCGTTGATAGAGTATTATTTCTTCTTCTTCTTCTTCTTCTTCTTCTTCTTCTTCTTCTTCTTCTTCTTCTATGGCGTCACAGTTCGAAGTCGAACCTTAGCTTCCATAATCATCCGCCTCCATTTTTCCCTCTCCTTGTCGATTGATGTCCATCAATTGTTGTCGTTTTATTTTAAGTAAAGTATCAGCATCCCTCGCGACAGCGTCAATCCAGCGATGCTTGGGTCTTCTGACAGGCCTTCTATCCTCGATGTAACTAAACAGTACCTTCCTAGGTATTCGGTCGCCTTTCATCCTAATGATGTGTCCTGTCCATTGCATCTATGCAGTCGGATGGTGGTGGACAGATCATTGTCTTTATATAGCCTGTATAGTTCCTCATTGTGCCGCATTCTCCATACCCCATTGACTTGGATTGGTCCATATATTCCCCTCAAAATTCTCCTTTCAAAGGAGACATATTGACTATGTTAGTGGCTTGTTTGTTCAGAGTCCAAGCCTCGCTGCCATATGTTATCATAACTTTATATAATGTGACCTTGGACTGTCGGTGGATATTCCTTGTCTTGAGTATAGTTGTCAACAAAGCGTATGCTCTATTTGGGGCCTCATTTTCCTTATTTCATTTATTTCTTCATTATCTTCTGCCATGATCAAAAGACTAAATAATACATATGAATACTTAGTATAAAAAAACACACAACACTCACAAAACAACACACACACACACACACACACACATTACCAAGGTCAACTAAACATTGTTTTTTCTTTATTTTATTATCACTCGTCCATAGAGTATTATTTATTTACTTATATTAATCATGAATTAGTTTATAGTTAGCCTGCCGATTGTTTTGGTGGCCGATACTTCGCTCCTTATAATTTTTCTGTAATGCCAAACGTCCGTCATTTATAATCGAATTGGGGTAGATATAAGCGTATTCCCTAGTAGGGGGAAAGGGTTTGTTGTTCCAATCCAAGGATAGCGGCCAGACGCACTTAGGGTCTAAAGCCAAAAACCTTAACGGGTGACTGGCCTTATTATCTGACGGAACTAAAGGCGATCCAGAGGTAGACAACAAAAGGCCAGCGTTACGGAGACATACCTAAACCCTCCCTGTTAAGTCGACTAAAATATAACTCGAAGTATAAACGTGTGTATGCACATGAATAGCCGTCGTTACATTGCACGGGTTAAAAAGAAAGCGGGTTTCTAACGCCGACAAAATCACATTCTAACGAAAGACATTTCGATTTCACGTATACAGTCACGATTTCATTTTGCAAACAATTTTCACGGTAAACAAGTCTATTATGGTCGCAGGTAACTACGTTGTAACCGCTCGCTCCCGTCGTCGACCCCAAAATAACAGCGCCCAGTATTTGTATGACTGCTTTTAACACCTAGCGATAATTGGACCGATGTTTATAGAATTTACTTTCTTATTGAATTAGTCACAAGGAAGTGAAAATACATGAAGAGCGGATACCGTCACTCAAATCCCCCTCTCTCTCTCTCACTCTCGTGCAAACCGATATCTAGAGGCCCTAAATTTATATCCACGCTTTTATTTTTATAAATTAATAGCATCACCTGAGATCCGTTGTGTGACTTCGTTTTTGCGTTAAAACGACGCGTTTCGGAACATATGTTCCATCATCAGATATAAATCGCTCAGTCGAGGTCGTTAATTGCTAAAATCACATCGCAAACATTTTATACTCGCACGCTTTGGTATGGGTGCGCATTCATAGAAACGTGTGTGAGCATACAATGTTTGCTTAAAAACGAAGTCACAAGATTGATCTCAGGTGATTCTGTTAATTTATAAATAAAAAATCGGTATGGAGAACCATACATGACTTTCATGTTCTAATTAATTATAAAATTATTTTTAATATGTACACTCAGAACGAAACTAAATATATCAGCTTCCTTTTTTGGTAAAAATGCTGAGAAATATAATCAAAATACAAATTGTGTATAGTTGTTAAAATTTTAAAAACAAAGAATTAATTTAATTAAATTATCTTTTATTTAAACAACGCGAAAGAAAGCGAATACCGCCCAGCGTTTTCAATCTGTGAATTTCTGGAAAAGAAAAATTATTTTGTTTACGTATCCGTGGTACGATATTTTGTTTACATGGAACCGTATCAATTGTTAATATTTTATTGAAATTTTTTTTTAAGTTTTCGGTGGAATAAATTTATTGTATCAATACAAAAAATTATCCCCTCCCCCTTCAACTACCCTTTTCGTTTATAGATATTTCATCTACCTTTCCATAGTGGATTGTTATGACCTTCTTTTCAGGATAATTTATTTATCAAAATTCAGTACTTTACTTTTGTTAAAACCTAAAACGGTGCAGGTAAACTACCCCTTCCCCTTAACCGATCTTCACCAAAATCAAGATTTCATTACGGAACATGAAAGTATAATGGAAGTATAAAGTGATTTGGATACCAATAATAATATGTACGTCATATTTTACTTTTAGTTTTGATTACGTAACATTGGAAAAGAAGAATATGCAATACAAATAACAATACTTTTCTATGGAAAAAGACGAATAACAGGGTACGGGCAAAAAAAAAGATGACTGAGACAACAGTTGCGAATTAAGAACGCCGTCATAGAAGCGTTAATCATAAATAAATGCCATGGAAACGAGATTTCTGAGAACAACAGAGACCAGATCGAGAAGCGATAGAACAAAGAGAGGATATTTTTAGACAATAATCTAAACGCTGGGCCACAGTGGGAGGTTTGGACGTAGAACTTCATACGTCTGTTAATGACGGTCTCACAACAAACCCCCCTTCGCTTATGTGTTAGAATAAACGTATATTATCCGCTGGTGATACGTGTATATACCACAGTGCTTCGATATTAGCATCAGTTTGGGAATAATGGTCGTATCGCTTAGTCGCGTAAATGATTTGTTACAACGAATAAAAAGCGGTGGACCTTTAAAAAAAAAACCTCCAGCCGGTTGACACCAGCAGTCGAACGAAACAACACAAATCTTCTTCTTCTTCTTCTTCTTCTTCTTCTTCTTCTTCTTCTTCTTCTTCTTCTTCTTCTTCTTCTTCTTCTTCTTCTTCAAGTATTAAACCAAAGATGGTTTGTTCCGGTCTCAAATAGGCAAAGATTAGAGCTGGTCACTCCAGGGCTTCCTCGGCCGTCCCACACCACTCCGTCCCCTCGGCTTAAAGATCCATAGTTGTTTGGGGATGCGGGAGTCATCCATTCAGCAAAGATGTTCCCACCAATTCAACCGATACTGGGCGATCCTGTCGAGTATACTCATAATATTCAGTTCCTAACGTATAAACTATCTGTGTTTCTTCTATGATCGTGGAGACTATACCCTGCTACGTGCCTGAGAAATCTCATTTCGGCCGTTTGGATGCGACAGGCCTGGCCTTTCGTAAAAATGCGATTCTCAGACTCATAAGAAGTGTGGGAAGAGCCATCACCTTGTAGAATTTTTGATGTGTTCCTTTACTTGCTGACTTAAGGGTTCGCCTAATGGTCCAGCACATGAGACTGAACTTATGAAAATTATTCACAACGTCGTTGCTTGCATTATAAGACACACTGTAGCCCAGGTATTCAAAATCGCTAACTTGTTCCAGGACAACAGAAATCACAGTCAATTCTCGCCAAGCGCTGGAACGATCCTCCAAAATGGCGGCCTGTTTCTGACTGTGTATGTAATTCATTTGTGTAACATGGACGGCGAGTTTCGTCACGAAATTCGGGAGTTTTATTCTCTACCGCTTTAAATAAACAACACAAGATGTTTATCCAAACAAACGATTTAGAAAAGTGAATCTTATAAAGTATATACGTGCGCGCGCGCGTACACGATCTACTCGCGCCGATCACATCGCATCTTATGAAAAAGCAAAACATCTCAAGAGTGCATCTCTTTCTTTTTCTACGTTATCTAATGGCATTAAAGGAGGACTTGTTGAAAACGTTATACAAATCGTAGGTGCGGCCGCCATGTTGTAAACAAAGGAATCAACAACACATGTCAAAGCGCTTTTACATTTAATTACCGGTTTTCAATTTTGTTTACAAATCGTTACCGATTCCCGTCAAATAGACGCGGTGCACAATCACACACACACCACGTTAATTGAACAGTTAGTTATTTACCTTTTATTGTTCTGGCGGAGGTAACGCTTCCGACATTGTTAACGCTAACGTCATTTTAATGTCCACCACTCGCTTAATTCTCATAATTTATGTTTCTAATTTGATCGAACACGTTCGCCTTTTCGGCTGAAGGTAAATTCTCACACCGTTTTAGTATTTAGAAAAATATCCGAATTACCACACCTTAAAACAGATAAGAAATGTGTCAGTAAAATATAACAGTAAAAATCATCACCGTTTTTCAAAGGATTGATAAAATACCAGATTTATATGGCCTACTCCCCTCCAAAATGACCCCATTCACATTATAAAGAGGCCATGTCGGGAGAACCCATAAGGATGGCAATCCTACATAGATCACGAATTAAGATAACAGGAATCATAACACGGTAAGGTATAAGGTGTAGTGTTTCCAGACAGATACCCCGGAAGCTGTAATTCCTGGGAGGCCGACACCGTTTTAATGTACAGAAAAATATCTACATTGCCACACCGTAAAGCAGGTAGGAAAAGAATCAGATGGCAAAGGATGGACATAGGTAAATTGCCACACCGTAAAGCAGGTAGGAAAAGAATCAGATCGCAAAGGATGGACGTAAGTAAATTGCAACACCGTAAAGCAGGTAGGAAAAGAATCAGATCGCAAAGGATGGACGTAAGTAAATTGCCACACCACGACCGCGCAGGACTGATGGTATGTGTTGACCATTAATAAAGTAAAAACCTTTCGGTATGAATTGTTTCATTTGATTTCACAAATGAATTTTGAGAATACATGTTTGATAATGATGGACATTTGCTGTAATTTGGTAAAAAGAATATTGGTGCAGTAAAAATTTCATTTTTAAATTATATCTGCAAAATAATGTTCAATGCCAAACAGATTAAATACTAAATTTTGATAATGTGTTTCAGTTTTTGTTAGGTTACGTTAAACATTTTAAAAAATTTGAATAATTTAAAAAATAATAATTAATTTTACAGACTTTTAGACAAGATAAATAATACTTTGTGTGTGTACAGAAATTATCTATAAGTTAATCGAATACGGGCCGTAGTCCTCTTGGCTTTCGGCCAATCAGATAGCAGAACGCGCCCGGACGGTTGACGAATAACTGCGACAGTTTGGGGTCGCATAGTCATTTAATCACCAGAGGATCAGAACAGAAGACCATTGAAGATGACCGCCACATCTGCAGTCGAAACGTTTGGATCTATAAAAGAAGGGCCACGCCACAACAGCCCGGAAAGAAGGGCCACGCCACAACAGCCCGGAAAATAATTTTACTACAGCTGTTATAGTTTTCCATTTAATTGTAGCTTCGACAGGTTATTTACTAGCTGTTTGCCCACAATATCTGTTGTTATAATTATCAGCGGTCTTATTTCCACAAATATTAGTATATTAATCTTGTTGTATTGACCGGTAAGTGTAGGAGTCTATATTTAGTTATCTTCTCGCATTCAGCTTTACTGATAATAAGAACAAGTGTCGACGAACCGGGCGTTCTTAATTTTTTCAAATCTTACAAAACTGTATCCGGTTTATTTGCTGGATCAATTTATCAGTAGGCCTATGTACTGGCAAAGCATATTACGGTCTAACACTAGTTCCGTCTATAATTGCCTAATAAGTTCTGCTGTTTATGGGTCTATACTATGAGGATTCCCTTTGCTGTTAAATCATGAATTTTTAAGTATTCAATGATTTTGAATCGTAAATTATTAGAAGATATTTCCACAAATAAAGGTGTGAGACAAGAGTGCCCTATTTCACCGACACTTTTTAATATCTACATGGACGACATAATTTGGCGATGGACAGCTAAAGTTGACTCGGGAATAACCTATCACTTCAGCGAAATATTCATGTGAATGCATTGCTTTATGCAGATGACAAAATAATGATACAGAAAACAGAAGACTAGTTACTGTGGGCGATATTTACATTCAATAGCATCATACAAAACTATGGGCTACAGATCTCTGCGACAAAATTTAAAACAATCGCATTTCAGGGCAGGTATCCCATAAGAACTAAGATAGTCGTGAATAATCAGATTTTGGATCAGGTTAATCATTTTAATTAATTGGGTTGTAATATTGATTATTAATATGGAACTGATATTGATTGGGATAGTAAACTAACAAAATTTAGACCCATCTGTGGAACGATTCATAGGTACCTGAAAAATAAAACACGGAAGGATACGCGAATGAAATTTTATAAAACTGTGGCTGTCCCCACATTCCTATATGCTAGTGAGACATGGACGCTTGTTAAAAGGGACGTGCAGAGGATTCAGACAGCCGAAATGAAATTTCTAAGAGGGACGCAAAATTGTTCTCTCTTGGATCAGAGAAGGAATGAGGATATTAGACGCGATTTAAACATTGTATCATTGCACCAGAAGATTGAAGTCCACAGAAGGAGATGGTGTGAACACTGGAATCGCATGCCTGATAACCGTCTACCTGTGGCTTCCTTGGGTTATCACCCTACTAGGAAGAGAGATGTCGATAGACTGAGGAGGAGATGGATTCCGGAACAGGTCACCACTCTTTGGAGTGATGATGATGATGAAGTATTCAATGATAGTTAAAAGAGAGCATCGCGTTATTACGATAACCTATTGCTTCCGATACTCTAATACTGAGATATAGTTGTGGTTTCAACGTTCTGCTTATATTTATCGGTAGTAATATTCTGGTCCGTTGAATCAGTCCGTTCCTGAAAAAGAAAACCACCGTAATAACGCCTCGGACATCTACAATGGAGCAGATTTCACTTTCACGACTTTTTCCGGCAGTTTTATTATTATCCTATTTTGTTTATTCTTGTTGTCGCTGTTATATTATCGAATAAGGCGAAGAGGATAGACCAGAAACAACAAATATCGTCTTCAAACAGAGGATTCTGAAGACAGGTATAAATAGCGAAACACGATCAAGGAGGAATAGTTATTTATTATATTTTAGAAATTCTTTATGTTCGGTCCAAAAAAGTTCGATGCGTTTAATAAAATGCGTAAACGGTGTGTGTGCTTCATGGCTTTCGGTGGGAGAAGAAAACCCAGGGCGCTGAGTGATGACGTAAGGCAGACGAATGCGACAAAAACAAGATATTTCAGCACTTCTGGCTACCAGCTGTGTGAACCGGCCAGGTGATACGTACTTATACAAAAGAGCGTGTCTTTAAATGTCGTAAATTAAAATCGAAAATTATGGACGACGTCTCGTCCCTATACAATTTATATTGCGGTTTGAACAAAAGGCCTAGCGGACCGCGAATACGTTGTGTTTGTATTGCGGAGAGTGAGAGAGAGATAATCTGTGCAAGGGAACTATGGGGAGCATCATTCGTCAACGAGGTTAACTGAAGAAGGCAGCTGTCATCCGGCTTTTGTTGGTTAATGGATCACGACCCGGCCGATTCCACTTTCTGATAACATCATTATTGTCGCTGAATGAAACTTAATTTATCTGAAAATATGTACAACGTTTAACTTGTTCTAATATAAAATATACGAACGTTTGGCAGCAAAATATATAAAAATATTTGAAACCTTTTACCTGATCGTAAGGTAAAATATGCAAACCGGATAAATATGGTTATAACAAAATTAAAGGAGTTGCACGACAAACGCAGTGTTGAATAATTAGTTAATGTTGGAATAAGCGCGCGCGCGAGAGAGAGAGAGAGACAGAGAGAGAGAGAGATGAGAAAGTCGTTGAAACAAGGGAAGTGCATAGTTTACATAACAAAATGATAAACTGTCACAACACAAACTGTCAACACATGAACCATTAATTTTTTTAATACCGGTACTATATTTCTAGTGTGTGCTGACATTGCTTATTTTCTGTTAAATTTATACTGTTGGGGTCTCAGATCGGACAATGCCACAATGTATAGCGTAACACACAATGCGAAACAAGCTGTCTTCAAGCCTGTGTTTTGAATAATTAGTTAATGTAGGAATAAGCGATACTGTCTCTCCGTAATACTGTGTTTTGTAGGACATACGGCTTACAGCTTTGGGGAACTGCATCTAAATTAAATATCGCTATAATGGAAAGATTTCAGACCAAGGTGTTGCGTGCCATAACCAACGCACCGTGGTTCATCAGCAACAAAGACATCTATAGAGACCTGGACCTGTCCTCAGTCAGAGAAACCATTGCTATGTTCAGCAAAAGATATGTGAAACGGCTTGAAGAGCACACGAATCCTTTAGCCATAAATCTACTAGACAACAGCCTACAGACAAGACGTTTAAAGTTAACATTTTCTCTGGACTTACCTAGACTTTAACACTATAAATATATTGTACATAATATGTTACTTTTAAATACTCATACAGAGAACTAGTCAATGGACTAGTTCTCTCAATGCCATGTACTCTGTGAACAATTATGCTTATTGTTATGTATTAACAGATTGAATAAATAAACGTAAAAAACCAACTATTAATGTTTTTAATACTATATTTCCAGTTTATGCTGACATTATTTACTTTCTGTTAAATTTATACTGTTGGAATCTCAAATCTGGCAATGGTGCGTAACAACGCACAATGTGTATCGAACCCATATTACAAGGTCTATCGGACACAAAGCTACTGTAAGTGTATTTTGGGAAAACCGCAGAACCCGAATGAATCCATCGGGTAATGTAATTTTTCGACCGATGTTGAGGAAAAAAACCTTTGCACAGTTGGGTAAATAGTCTAAAATTTAAAATTTGGAGGATACGAAGCTGGGTGTCAATTTATTATTTGCAAATTATTAATGGAACGATGGCTGAAGCTGAGAATAAGTATCCCAGTGCAGGGATCGGAAACGTGACTAGGCAGATAAGCGGAATAAGGCAGAAGAGACAGCGGAAAAGAGTTCACTACAGGATCAGTTTGAAGAATAATAAGAAGGAGAAGAGAAAGAAGAAGAAGAAGAAGAAGAAGAAGAAGAAGAAGAAGAAGAAGAAGAAGAAGAAGAAGAAGATTTTCTAAAAAAAATTTTATATATACATTTTTTTACTTTTCTGACAAATTGTAAAATAAATAACTTTTTGCATAGACCTGTATATAAATTGACATATTTTTGACCTCTGGGACCTCAAAAGCAACCAAAAATATATTATTTAAGTTGAAACTTAAATAACTTTTTTTAAATTTGATTTCATGAACTTTCTAAATGTTCCTTTAAAAGTTACAGTTTTATACAAATAATAAATTCCAGTTATGCGCAAATAGATTAAGTTTAAATAGAAAAAAGCTTTATGGAATTGCGTAGGCCTATTAGATTGTTTGAGAAAAATATTCAGAAGTTACTACGGTGAGGTTAGGGAAGTCGGTGACCACCTCGAATTGCGAAAAATATATTTGTAAACTGTTATATATACAAAAACAATAATACACCTTCAAAACTATTAATAAACTGTAAAGCAAAATGACTTAACATAGTTCTAGGGAAAAAATACAGAAAGTAGCCGTAGGCTATTATTAGATATAGAAAATTATTCCGTTCGGTTACTTGTAAACTAGTTCAAAGCGCGGAACGTTTTGTACTGTAGAAAATTATATAATTCTGATTGAATACTTGACATAATTATTTAATAACTCGACGTAAATTTTTAAATATTTGATTTGAATATTTCTGCTTCTTATGTCTGGTTAAACAATCACTTTTTAAAATTAAATCTTTATAAGGAAAAACTGTGCCTCATTTTCTCTTTTTCTGTGCTCAATTAAAATTAATTTTTTGATTTATTGAGGAACTGACAGTCTCGTAATAACTGTAACGAACGATACTGTTATAGTCCAGCTCCAACACTCTGCCGCTGGTACTTTTATCGAGTATGTGATTATTCCTGTTGAATCAGGTTTTTAAGATAAATTTCACTTAATGTAAGAATTTTAAGACTTAATAAGAATACCAACTTCGTCGTGATTATTTGCTGACTGCTTCCTCACGAGTCGCGATTTAGGACTTGAAAATGGTGGAAACACTGAAAGGCCTCGTCCAGAAAATGGCACTTAGCATTTTAGCACGACGAAGTTGGAGTTACGGAGACTGCTAATTTAAATAACAAGATTATTAATAGGAACAGTTGTCCCGGTCTACGAACGGTTTCTGTCGGTGATGGTCCAAACATCTTTAAAACGATTCGTACCTTTTTGTAATTTAACGAATCTCCCAATGTAAAGACAGATTGAGGCGCGCGAAGTCGCTTTTGGCGTCGGAAGGGCGGCAGCAGAACGGTTCGTGGAAAGCATTAACCTCGGTTTAAAAACGCCGCGAGTGCGATACAAGCATTAAGTTGCGTCATCTGTTTTAAAGAAAACATAAACACGGTGCCAAGAATGCGGCTGCCGCTGGATATGTGTTACTGACACCTAGTGTCATGTCCTCATCATTGACACTGTTCCTAAGGGAAAAACAATACGAACCTAATGCACACGTGAGCATTCCGATACAATGAATGAGCCAGGAATAACTCATCATGATACACCCCGCGTTCTCGCGACATTATATTCACATCCGCGCGAGAGATTCAAATTACCAGTGAAAACAACGAAAATCATTTCGACCGTTTTTAGAAATATGAAACGCGTGCAACGAAATCCTGTCTGCAAGAATGAAGATAAAATAATAATAATAACAAGGCCAATTAACATTCCAGAACGTCTCAACTTGTCAGAACAAAACAAACGTGTATGAAATAAATATTGAACCAGGTTTGATACTCTTTCGTAAGAATGGTTTTAAATGTATAGAGAGATCGTTTCAGGTGGTGAGGATGGTGTCATGTTCGTCGCTTGGATTAATGTTGCAACAACAATATACTCCTGCTTAACAAACCGCTTTTAACCATAATATTCGTTTCAGGTGGTGAGGATGGTGTCTGTCAGGAGAGATGTTCGTTGCTTGGATTAATGTTGCAACAACAATATACTCCTGCTTAACAAACCGCTTTTAACCATAATATTCGTTTCAGGTGGTGAGGATGGTGTCTGTCAGGAGAGATGTTCGTCGCTTGGATTAATGTTGCAACAACAATATACTCCTGCTTAACAAACCGCTTTTAACCATAATATTCGTTTCAGGTGGTGAGGATGGTGTCTGTCAGGAGAGATGTTCTCGCTTGGATTAATGTTGCAACAACAATATACTCCTGCTTAACAAACCGCTTTTAACCATAATATTTGTTTCAGGTGGTGAGGATGGTGTCTGTCAGGAGAGATGTTCGTCGCTTGGATTAATGTTGCAACAACAATATACTCCTGCTTAACAAACCGCTTTTAACCATAATATTTGTTTCAGGTGGTGAGGATGGTGTCTGTCAGGAGAGATGTTCGTCGCTTGGATTAATGTTGCAACAACAATATACTCCTGCTTAACAAACCGCTTTTAACCATAATATTCGTTTCAGGTGGTGAGGATGGTGTCTGTCAGGAGAGATGTTCTCGCTTGGATTAATGTTGCAACAACAATATACTCCTGCTTAACAAACCGCTTTTAACCATAATATTTGTTTCAGGTGGTGAGGATGGTGTCTGTCAGGAGAGATGTTCGTCGCTTGGATTAATGTTGCAACAACAATATACTCCTGCTTAACAAACCGCTTTTAACCATAATATTAGTTTCAGGTGGTGAGCATGGTGTCATGTTCGTCGCTTGGATTAATGTTGCAACAACAATATACTCCTGCTTAACAAACCGCTTTTAACCATAATATTTGTTTCAGGTGGTGAGGATGGTGTCTGTCAGGAGAGATGTTCGTCGCTTGGATTAATGTTGCAACAACAATATACTCCTGCTTAACAAACCGCTTTAACCATAATATTAGTTTCAGGTGATGAGGATGGTGTCTGTCAGGAGAGATGTTCTCGCTTGGATTAATGTTGCAACAACAATATACTCCTGCTTAACAAACCGCTTTTAACCATAATATTCGTTTCAGGTGGTGAGGATGGTGTCTGTCAGGAGAGATGTTCGTCGCTTGGATTAATGTTGCAACAACAATATACTCCTGCTTAAAAAACCGCTTTTAACCATAATATTCGTTTCAGGTGGTGAGAATGGTGTCTGTCAGGAGAGATGTTCGTCGCTTGGATTAATGTTGCAACAACAATATACTCCTGCTTAAAAAACCGCTTTTAACCATAATATTCGTTTCAGGTGGTGAGAATGGTGTCTGTCAGGAGAGATGTTCGTCGCTTGGATTAATGTTGCAACAACAATATACTCCTGCTTAACAAACCGCTTTTAACCATAATATTCGTTTCAGGTGGTGAGGATGGTGTCTGTCAGGAGAGATGTTCGTCGCTTGGATTAATGTTGCAACAACAATATACTCCTTCTTAACAAACCGCTTTTAACCATAATATTAGTTTCAGGTGGTGAGGATGGTGTCATGTTCGTCGCTTGGATTAATGTTGCAACAACAATATACTCCTGCTTGACAAACCGCTTTTAACCATAATATTCGTTCATATTAGTACGTAACATCAGACAAAGGAATTTATGTTAAAAAAAATGTATACGGAGAAAGGAATTTATACAGAGGAACATATGAATTCCACTTAATGGTGATACAGTTTATCCATTACAGTTTCCTGATGACCAATTACTTTTGGCTCAAGATTGTGACTAGAAAATTTATACATACATACTACATGTACTAGAAAATACATGACAAGGAAATTTATACAGGGATATCAGAAATGGGGACTAAAGGTAAATATGAATAAAACAAAATACATGGTAATCGGTGACCTTCATCAAGACTTGATATTGGAGGAAGACACGGGAAAGACTTCATATACAGAGGAATACAAATATTTAGGGGGTGAAAATTACGACCAGTGGGAAGCAAGACAGGGAAATACAATACAGAATTAATTTGGGAAAGATGGGTATATCTACAATAACTGGAATCCTGTGGGATAAGCAAATTACAGCAAAAACTAAAACCAAAATATTTAAAACCATTGTTAGAAGTATCATGGCTCAGAAGTTTGGACTACTAATAAACACACAAGAACAAAATTAATGACAGCAGAGATGGAGTTTTGGAGACGTTCGACAAAAGCATCCAGACGTGAGAAAATTAGAAATGATGTCACTAAGGACGGAATGAATGTGAAAAATTCAGTTGTTGATTTTATTCAAAAAAAAAGTTACAATGGTATGGACACACGAAAAAATGGCACAGGAAAGATTGCCAAGGAGAGTTATGGAATGTACCCCACCAGGAAGAAGGGAAAGAGGAAGACCTATCACCTATCACCGAATAGAAGAAATTCAGACTATATTGAGGGAACGAGAAATTGAAGAAGATCTTTGGATGGACAAGCAGCAGTGGAAGATGAGAATTCAATCACTTCTGTAATTTTTGGTTCCGGAAAATGTGTAAACATTGTACAACCGGAATAATAATAATAACATCAGACAAAAACGGAACAAAAATAAAATTTAGTTACTGGCATAGAAGTCGCCAATATTTTCTATTGTTTACTTATATTGCAACTAGTTAGAAGAAACTATCAAGAAGTTTTATTGTAACAACTATTTTAGCAGTGTGTAGAATGTGCGCACTCCTCGCTATAGTTTACAAATCGCTCATATGTAATCAAGAGACAAACTATGATTACACAATTCTTGGGGTATCTCGCGAACATAGGGAAATAATTTCAAGGCGTATTCACGGATGCAAATTCGGATAAGACTACATATAAACGGAAACTCATAGTTTTCCAGTTACGCCCAACGAAACGTTTCAGAAAAACGAGGCCATACTGAAATTCTTGAGACAAAACGTGTGGGGTAACCTTCCCACCTGGATCTCTAAAGTGTATCTCAAATATTCTCCAAGTAAATTGTTGTAAAATCCCCAAAAATAGGAACCAAGGAAAAGCACGAATGTTTAGGTTTTGCATAAATTTACTTCGTTAAATGCCAATAAGGAAACAAAACTTAGCAACAAAATTTTTACGGCATTCACTTTGAAAGAACATTATGCAAGTAAAGTCATTTTAAACATAAAAAGTTTAAAAAATTTGATTATTATTTCTTAGCAAAACGGACCATAACGTGGAAGAAAAATGTTACAATCTTAAACTAGAACCTAAATTTAGTAGATACTGAAAAACAATCTGTAGAAACAACATTAACTATTTATACAAAAAAAAAACACATAAATGTAAAACTTACATTTACATAAAGTGTTCAAAATATATTCCCGATAATTACCACGATGGTTTATTTTTAAAAATTCAGTTTTCAATATGAAAGAATTTCATATTTTTTATGTAACTTAATTAACTTTTAAAGACACCTCTTAAACTGTTCTTTTATATATCTTTTCACATTTTTTGTTTATTTTAAATAGTTGGTTTTGACCCTAAATTTTTTGCAATGTCAAAAATACCGTTTAAAATTATAATATTTTTTCTGCCAGGCTTTCGTCCTTTTGTTCTACACAATCATCTGAATTTTGCGAAGCACCTCACAAATTAAAAAAAATAAACATTGTTAAATATCACGGAATCGTTAATTATGATTTTTAAAAGTCAACTATGATTATCGCTTCGGGTCTATGTTAAAATTGCTTAAAAAAATGAACCTCGAGTTGCTCACAGTTCATTTTGCAGTCTTTTATTGAGTCTTTGCAGTTTAACATTACTTGCAGTTGCCTACAACTGAATGACAACTGAAAATTTCCTCTCGCTTTAATGCCTTGCATACGTTTTCACAAAGTACGTACTAAAAGCTTTAGTGCCATCGTATTCTATGCAAATAACTTCAAAAATTATCATTTTAATCTGCGAAATATTTGAAAAGATCTGCTGTTTGTATAGAAAGTTTGCACTACGTTTATTGTTGTGTGTTTAATTAAAGCAAAAACATTATTGAAAATGTTTTTCAATAATTTAATTACAAAGTCATACTAAGTAATATTCGCAAAAAATAGTAATTGTTACACATTTGCGTAACTAGGATCTGTTTCTAGTGGGGGGGGGGTTAGACTAGCTTCAAGGTTGCATCCTCTTGAATGGTATCTTCGGTTGGATCCAGGATTCTTACCATATAATTTTATAAATATTCAATTATAAAAAATTTCTGTACACACACAATTATTATTTCTCGTATCCGAAAGTCTGTAAACTTAATTATTATTTTAAGAATCATTCAAATTTTAAAAACGTTTAACCTAACCTAACAAAAACTAAACCACACTGAGGCTGAGGACAACATGGCGGTGAGGCCAGAAAAGGAGGCGTGGAGGTAATCTGCCACGCCGTTTTAATGTTCAGAATAATATCTGAATTGCGACACCGTAAAGCAAGTAGGAAAAGAATCAGATCGCAAAGGATGAACATAAATAACTTGCCACATCACGACCGCGCAGTATGTGTTGTTTGCGTTATACTACCGTTGCGTGTCGTTCAAAGAAGTTGTCATCTGATTTAGTTTTAGATATTAAAATAACAGCTATCCTGCTAAAACTTCCTGTCGGTTTAATACCTCACACACATTTTCACAAAGTAAGCATCAAAAGCTCTATTGCCATTAACTCTATGCGAAAAACGTCAAAAATTTACAGTTTAATCTGCGAAATATTTGAAAAGGTTATTGCCGTCTGTATAGGACGTTTTTCACTACGTTTAAAATTGTTAGGGGTGTATAATTAAAGTATAAACATTATTGAAAATGTTTTCAATAACTAATCGTAAAGTCATATTAAGTAATATTCGTAAAAACAAATATTAATGGATATTAAACACAGTGGCGTAACTAGGATCTGTTTCTAGTAGGGAGGGGGATATGACTAGCTTCAAGCTAGCCTCACGGAAAGTGAGAAATCCAGGAATTTTACCATATATTTTTATGAGTATTACATTATAGATAATTTCTGTAGACACACAAAGGATTATTACTCGTGTCCAAAAGTCTGTAAAATTTATTATTATTTTATAAATTATTCAAATGTTTAAAAACGTTCAACCTAACCGAACAGAAACTAAAACACATTGTCAAAATTTAGTATTTAATCTGTTTGTCATTAAACCTTTTTTTGCATATAAACTTATGATTACAAAAAAAAATTACTGCACTAATATTCTTTTTACCAAATTACCTACACCAAATGCCCATCATTACTTATCAAACATGTATTCTCATAAATTATACAATGGGAAATAAATGAAACAACTCATACGGAAAGGGTTTTTACTTTATTAGTGGTCAACACATACCAGCAGTCCTGCGCGGTCGTGGTGTGGCAGTTTACTTACGTTCATCCTTTGCGATCTGACATTTCTTAGACTATCTGCTTTACGGTGTGGCAAATCGGATATTTTTCTAGGTACTAAAACAGTGTGGCAATTTACCTTCAGCCCATTTAATCAAAGGCCCACACCGACAGCGAAATGAAGACGACATGACGGGTGGATAAGCTGCAGTTGATGAGCTACAGTCAGCGTGGACAAAACGAAACAACCAAATTTTACTAATGGGACACTCTGATTGGTGCACAAAGACAGTGTCGCGAACAGTGGCGTGGCGTGGGTACATAATACCTGTTGCCGGTTGTAATATGCCTAAAACTTGACCTAAAAATTAATTTGAAGTTTTTCTTGTACCAATTGTTTTTTTTTTTCGAGCATTTTCTATCATTCAGGATCCCGGTTCAACAGCATCTGACTATCATTATACTTACACAGAATAAATCATAACACAAATAATAGAATTAAAAATAATAAAGACAAACAGAGAAACACATGACTAAACGAACAAAATACAAATAGGTACGTAGTATCTGCTGCACGTCAGTTCCGAAAACGAACATTGCTGCCAATTGTGCCTTTCGCCGGTTTATACAGCGGCAACACATTGGATAGACAAGTGTGTGTCTCCCCTCCACAGTTTGTACAGTGAAAACTAGTACGAGGTCAATGACCGTACGCAGTAAAACATTGCCGATGTCTGAGCCGGCAACACAAGACGGTGCAAGTGCCCAGCAGTTCGAAAGCAATGCTACGCTTTTGTTGAAGTTTCCCTACTACTATTGTTGGGATTTCAAATTATTCAATAACTAAAGTATTTATTCTGTGGTATAATTAATATTATTTTTTCTTATTTCCAGTACTGTTGCCGCTGGCAACAGCGGTTACATGGACGCCATGCTACTGGTCTTGATAGTGTCACAGTTTTAAGAACACATGATTACACCATAGTCGCTCCAACTGTTCTGCTTTTGCCTGAGGCAGTTATAACATCACCTCTTGTACATAAGCACACAAAGTGAAAACTCACCCGCGTTGATCAGGGCGAGTAGTTTACGCCGGCAGAAGTTCAGTTGCAGAGTTCGATTTTTCCGGTCAAGTACCGCCTCCTTCTCCTTCGTTTGTCGGGTGTTCAAACGGAGGAAGAAATTTTACGTTTCGTTCCGCGGAGAATAATTACGAAACGCATTCATCTGAACCAGATCCCGTTTTCACAATAACGTCCATCACTAACAGTCGATAAGTTTTATCGACTGCGAATCGACGCATAAGAGGTCGTCGATACTCGCTGTCCGACCGTAATGAGCTCGATATTAATTAATATGATTGATTGTTGTTTGTGTTCTATTATTACGTAGGTATACACAATGCTGTGCTCGCTTTTGTAGCACTTGATAATTAGACTTGTCAATGGCAATTAGCCTAGTTATAGCGCTGTGTTTGTCGTGGGGATCCATACACACACACAACGCCCGCGGCTTCAGTTCCCACACCCGCTGTTCTATCTGATTGCAGCATTATTATCTCTCGAGCAGCTCTTTAAGTTAAGCGTGTGTTAGTTGAGAGTGTGTTAGTCTTAAATCTAAAATAAGTTAATAACAGCGTGCTAAGTTATTGTACTCATACTGGAGTCAGAGTACGTGTCGTATAGTAGATGTACGATGTGTCTACCTGTTCCACTTACGCCTACATATCAAAGGTACTCATTACAAAATATAAGATTTTGGACATTCGCCATCGTAAGTTAAAATTAATAAACACGACGTTTCGACCTCAATAGAATCAGATGTCATGTTCAGGCGAACAATAAATTAATACAAAGATAAATCTAACAATAACAAATAGATATCGTCAAAGCTCCAAGCCTTAGTTATACAAATATAGGAATCCTTCTTTGATGAAATGGTGAATACTGTTTTACTATTATTATTTTAGCACTATATTTGTATAACTAAGGTTTGGAGTTTTGACGATATCTATTTGTTATTGATAGATTTATCTTTGCATTAATTTATTGTTCACCTGAAGACGACATCTTATATAGAGGTCGAAACGTCGTGTTCATTAATTTTAACTTACGATGGCGAATGTCCGAAATCTTATATTTTGTAATGAGTATATTGCGCCATCGATTAATAACAATTTTAAGAATCTCATATCAAAGGTAGTAAGGATTGAGAGATTACCTTTTAGATCTTGGTTTTTGAGACTTGACCGTTTAAGTTACGGTCTTACAAGATTTTCTTTTGCCACGTCCAGAAGTGTGTTCAGTCATTGTGGTATTGGACTGTAACGTTCTCTAAACCAGTGATGTAATTACGGGGAGGGGTCAGAACAATCAATCCCCTCCAGTGCTATTAAAAACTCCAAAAATTCCACTAATTACTTAAAGTAGATACTTAAAGATTTCTAAGTCAGTTGCGTGTGTTAAAATAAGGCGTATAAATAATCGTAAAATCAAAGAAATTGCAGTTTGTAAATTAATAAAATTAAGCTAAAGGTTTTTTTTAATAATGACAGTCACTCAAAACTTGGTAAATAACGTAGGCCTAGGAATTTGCAGCCTTATAAGAAGAAGAAGAAGAACAACAACAACTACAACAACAACAACAACAACAACAACAACAACAACAACAACAACAACAACAAGAAAATGAAGAAGAATGTATAGCATTTTTGTGTAGTTAGTTCCCATTTCTCTGTGCTAAGAGTGCTTCAAACTGGGACGTGATATCCAAACTACTATGATATAGCTTTACATCAGAGAGAAAACTCGCCAAAACAAAGCATTCGGATCCTAAAAGAAGTTAAGAAACAATCTTCACGTTAAATGTCACGTTTTCTTGAGGTAGCAGTAACGGGGTTTTCTTAAGCTTCGGGTACCGACACGTGGCAAGTAACAACACCGAATCATTCTTATCTCCGGTAACTGCAGCTTCTCGACACGAGACCTGTTGAAGACAACAAAAACGTAACCTCGGCCTGTCCGTGGTGCCACATTCCGTGTGTAAGGGGTAGTTGCCTCCCCCCCCAATCAACAGGAAATTGTGGTTTACTAACGAAAGTCGTCGATATGTATATACATATTACCGAGTGTTCCATCATCATCAGTCAGTTGGAAGACTGCAGGAGGCGCCAGGAGGAGACCGTAACGACCGCTGTATTCACTGGTCTGTAAAGGACTCTGCTTCCTCACACAAGACAGCAGTAGGAATTTGTAAACGCGAATCAGTCGTATACAGTGTTAGCTACTCTGCGACAGGCGATTTCCACGGATGTTGCGGCAACAGGCGTTTCTCCGACAGGAGAATGGACTTTCTTGTGTGACCTTTCTTGGCTGAACTCTTCCATCATTAAACGTTTGTTAACGAAAGGCGTAGTGGGCTGAACTGAAATGAAATAGTTTTAGTTTCTTCTTACAGAACTAAAAGAAGATTTTGAAGACCCTGGAAATAATGGTCAGAGACTCTGTGAAGTCGGAACGGGCTGTAACCTAAGAAGAAGAAGAAGAAGAAGAAGAAGAAGAAGAAGAAGAAGAAGAAGAAGAAGAAGAAGAAGAAGAAGAAGAAGAAGAAGCCATTTTGTGTAGCAAAATATACTACGCATTTTGTGTATAGCAACTGTGCTTTTATTAAAGTAAGGAAAGTAAAAAGTATCTGTGAAAGTATACCAAGTGTTTATTTATTGAATTAAAGTATTAATAAAGTGTTTTACCAAGTGCCGAGCAACCGTTCGATAAGTGGAACAATCATTTCCATAAGTCATACTTATGGTTCTCAATTCTAACCATATTACTCTGTATGGAAGTGAGTCATGGATAATGAGAAAGAGAGGTAAAAGGCCCATGCAAGCAGTGGAGACGAAATTTCTAAGATCGGTCAAAGGTTATTCGAGATGTATAAAATTATTGTATTCTTAAAGTAACATTTAAAATGAGTTCACACTCTTTAGATCTGCAAACACAATTTACAATCACACGTAATTTTGGTTTTTTTTTAGCAAGATGATATGTAGTAATCAGCTAACTTCACAATCGGAAACAATTGAATGAAACTTAATTTCCTCCCGGGCTGCTTGGAGATATATTTTTTTTAACATTGAACGTACGTTGGCAGAAAATACAACAAAAAATGGAAGCAGATTTGTGAGAAACGGGTTGGTAAGGGCCGGTGTTCGGGAGCTGATGCGGGAGGTGTTCAGGCGTGAGAACATCTTAACAGACACGTAAGAGGCGTTTAGAATAACTGTGCTGGATTTATTTTTATTATTAATAGTTATTAATAGTTTTTTGTGGAATTATTTTAATTTTCGTGACGCCAAGTGGACTCGACGTTTCCCACAGGAATACAGATTTCCCTTACCATTACGGAAGAGCGCGCGGGTGCCTGCTAATGTATGTGTGCCGCTATTATGACGTTGAATGCCAGGGAGCCCCATTAAACGTAATATATACTGCAGACGCAAATAAGCTACACTTGGTCTTGTTAATTGCGTGTTTCCCCAGCGCTGCGCGCCCTGCTCTCCGACATTCACAATTAACTGAATTACTCGGGCTTAAGTCGGTAACAAACGTTAAACAACCCCCCGTCGTCGAGACACAAACTTGGCCGTGCAAAGGGACAAACAAAAATTCCCTTTTCTAATTCAGTAGCAATTACACGGTCGTTTACACAAATTACAAACGCACGCGAGTTGTGGAGATGCGACCTGTCGTGTGCTACCTGTTCGCTCGAGAAAACAAATCTTTTAAAATAATTACTGCAAGCAATCCTGTAACGGCCACAATAATGATTAGCAACCGACTAATTGAACAAGTCTCTCACTTTGGCTACCTAGGGTATGACATATCATATGAGAACAATAGAGACATAGAGAATAAACTAAACAAGTTTCAAATGATGTGCGGCACTATAAGAAGAGCCCTAAAAAACAAGATGCAGAAAGATACGTAGCTCACGTTTTACAAGGTAAAGGTTGTCCCTATGCTTCTTTAATAAGAAAGAGAGATAAAAACCGCACACAAGCAGCGGAGATGAAACAAGATCGATTTGGAAATGAAGAGATTAGAGAAATGTTGAAAATATACAACTTAAATGAGAAAACAGAGTTGCATAGAACAAATTGGAAGGATGATCTGGAGCGTATGGATGATCGAAGACTGCCAAAAGCGGCAAGTAGATACAAACCAGCTGGAAGAAGAAGCGTAGAGAGACCGAAGAAGAGATGGGAATAAATCCTATGAAGCCGGAATAGATCACCAAGGCCTACACCTTGTTGGGGAAGAAGAAGAAGAAGAAGGAGAAGGAGAAGGAGAAGGAGAAGGAGAAGGAGAAGGAGAAGGAGAAGGAGAAGAAGAAGAAGAAGAAGAAGAAGAAGAAGAAGGAGAAGAAGAAGAAGAAGAAGAAGAAGAAGAAGAAGAAGAAGAAGAAGAAGAAGAAGAAGAAGAAGAAGAAGAAGAAGAATTACTGCAAACCAGCTATAATTTTTCTGTCAATTAAGTTTCATAGGTTTAAATTAGATATAAAGTGATTTTAATTAACATGTGTTGTACATTATGTGTTTCACTTGAGCTACGTATTTATAACAGTGGGCGTGGGGTTAGGCGTCGGCATATGTACAGCCTTTTAATGCTTTTGACATTATCGATTGCATTTGTAACCCCTGGAAGATTATTTTTAAAACTGAAAAATTGTAAGCAACAATTTAAGAAACACAATGACATCCACAAGACTAAGTGGACTGGCACTTTCGAGTATTTTAAACGACAGAGCACGAAGATTATACATCGGAACTCGCAAATAACGAGCTCGCTTATAACGAGAACTCGGATGTAACGAGCAACGAGATGTAACGAGATTTTTTTGGTTTTGTATCTTAGTAATGGTAATTAAATCGCTTTCAACGATTAGGATCACATTACAGACTTGGTTATAACGAGTATTTTATCGGAGGCTTGTTCGTGGGTTAAGGTCTAACAAAAGTTCGTTATAATACAATATTTTAAACATTCGTTTAAAAATCATTAACGCAATTTAGTGAAACTAATAATGTAAGTCATGAATTCGTGGAATAATTAAATAAATTACAAAACTGTTTTGATAGCTATAGATACAAAATTACTAAACAACAAAAATAGATGACTTTTTCATCTATAAATTAATTAAGGTTAATTAAGTTAATTAATTTCTGTGTGCGAAATATAATTTTGGCGATTCCATATAGATCGAAGAACAAAAAGACAAATAAATTATAGTGAATTTTCTTGTAAGTTAAATGTTATACATGTGGCATGCAAAGCATTGGGTTTTTTCCAGATAGCCGGCTGACTTTTGGTAAGTTTTTACTACACAGTTTTACTTTTACTATATTTTGCGAATGCACTGTACGCCAATACTCAGCAAAGAATGTTAGCGCCTAAAAAGTGTTTAAATAATAAATTTTACTTTTAAGCGTAGAATGTTAAACACGTTAAAATTTTAATGTGCAAAGCCTCTTCTATAGTACACATTTTTTTTTTGTGTATTCGATAATCACGGTATAAAAATTTAGGCTTGCGAGTCGATAACTCGGATGTAGCGAGCGCCCGGTTTTAACGAGCACATTTGTCCGCTCCCTTGAGTCTCGTTATAAGCAAGTTCCACTGTATTTGGAAAATTTAGTTAAAACGATTTGTAACGGACGAGGCTGGGGCTGGGGCTGGGTTAGAAACAAACACTTGGTACAGTTCTACAGATAGTCTTTAGTTTCCTGACAATGGTTTCATCAGTTACGGCAGCTTCAGAAGTTAGGTTTGAACTGAGAAAGATTTCAGATCTCTGAAATTATACCGAGTATTTATTTATAAAATTCAAGTATTAATAAGATGTATTAATAAGTACAGAAAATATGACAGAAACAGAGAGAAAAATAAGACTAGAATTTTTTTGGACATTTATATAGAATGGACGACAACAGGTTAACAAAACAGATCTTCAAATATGTGTGGGGAAAGAAGTCAACATCAAGTTGGATTAAAGAAGTCAAAAAGGATGTAGAAAAAAATAATGTAAACGCAGAAGAAGCAACTGAACAGTTTTTCGGGCAAAGTGTTAAAAATGAAAGGAGTTCAGGGTAGAGAGAGAAAAACGCAGGTTCAAAGTGGACTGAAGACAGGAAGAAGAGACATAGTGAAAAGATGAAAGAATATTGGAGAAAAAGAAAATAACAATGAATAAAGAATTGAAAATGGGATGTGCTCCTCAGATGGCGGATACAAACAGAAAATGGGATGTGCTCCTCAGATGGCCGATACAAACAGAAAATAGGATGTGCTCCTCAGATGGCGGATACAAACAGAAAATGGGATGTGCTCCTCAGATAGCCGATACAAACAGAAAATGGGATGTGCTCCTCAGATGGCGGATACAAACAGAAAATGGGATGTGCTCCTCAGATGGCGGATACAAACAGAAAATGGGATGTGCTCCTCAGATGGCCGATACAAACAGAAAATGGGATGTGCTCCTCAGATGGCCGATACAAACAGAAAAAATGTTGTACCAAGAGCCGAGTAACCGTCCGATAAGTGCAACAAACACTACCTTGGATTCCTTCAGTAAGTCATACTTATGGTACTCCATTCTAAGATTTTAAGTAGCTTAATACCGTTAGTTGTAAAATAGCTTATTGGTACATCAAACGAGATCTATAAAATTATTGTATTCTTAAAGTAACTTTTAAAATGGGTTCACGCTCTTTAGATCTGCAAATACAATTTACATTCACATGTAATTTTCGTTTTTTATTAGCAAGTTGATATGAAGTGATCAGGAAACATTTTATGTTAATGAATTCATTTATATTTTGTTTAGTTTTTGATTTAAGAAAATATATATATTATTGACTTTTTGAAACAAACTAGTACTTTTATTTTATTACCCTTTCACATAATGAGCACATAAAAAAGTTAGGATATAGAATTGAATACATTTCTCTCACCTAAAGTTAATTTAGGATTTTTAGGCATTTCTTTTCAGGAACGTAGTTATAAAATAATTCTATGAAGTCTTTGTTTTCCTATAGGCTTCTCGAAGCAAGAGCAAAAATTATTCCAACGTATTCCGTAACGATTAGAATACCCCCCCCCTTTACAGACCACGCGGTATCCTAGTTTATCAAGAAATATTGAGGCTTATTGTTTACAGTTCCGGAGTTTTGAATTCACGACGCTATTACACACGCGCGGTATATGGTCATCATCGTTCTATCTATTAATATTTCTAATTGGATACTCAATCAAAAATCAAAACGTTGCATACGATAAATATCGTTATCATTAGCACTTGAACGAACGCTTCTCCATCCTTCTCTCTCTCTCTCTCTCTCTCTCTCTCTCTCTCTCTCTCTCTCCAACTCTCCGTCTTACGAAAGGCCATATAATCCTGTTCCCTAATCAACATTTACTGTACTGTACTCCATCAGTGCTCCACGCGTTTGTATACGGCAGTGCAACACACGTCAGCCTAGGGTAGAATTTAAGAATGTTTTTGAAAACATGACCACTTTAAAAAATAATTTACAAGTACTATTTTACTTCCATGTTCCTTAAGGAAATGGAAGTATGGTGATGGCAAAAAAAATCGTGTTCGAGATTATTGCAGATTCTGATTGTTCTACACTCAAAACATGAAATAGGTCATTTTTCGAAATGTGTGTGTGTGTGTGTAGATTATTTTTACTTCCATATTCCTTAAGGAATGGAAGTATGGTGATGGCAAAAAAAATCGTGTTCGAGATTATTGCAGATTCTGATTCTACTACACTCAAAACATGAAAAAAAGTCGTTTTCCGAAAAGTGTCTGTGTGTCTGTCTGTCTGTCTGTCTGTCTGTCTGTCTGTCTATCTGTCTGTCTGTAGATTTTTTTTCTATGGCAAACGATAACTGCCGCAAATTCAAACAGAATCAAATAATTTTTTGCATGCAGCCCGGATTTGCAGAGTACTCGCGACCTATTGTTTTTGGTGAAGATCGGTTGAGGGAAAGGGGTAGTTTACCTGCAACGGTTTTTTTTTAGCAAGGGTAATTTTGTTTGTTTGCCAAACGATAACAGCCGTAAATTCAAACAGAATCAAAAGATTATTTGCATACAGCCCTAAATTGTAGAGTTCTCAAGATCTATTGTTTTTGGTGAAGATCGGTTGAGGGAAAGGGGTAGTTTACCTGCAACGTTTTTTTAACAAGGGTATTTTCTATGGCAAACGATAACAGCCGCAAATTCAAACAGAATCAAATAATGTTTTGCATACAGCCCTGATTTGTAGAGTACTCAAGACCTATTGTTTTTGGTGAAGATCGGTTAAGGGAAAGGGGTAGTTTACCTGTAACGTTTTATGTTTTAACAAGGGTATTTCCTATGGCAAACGATAACAGCCGCAAATTCAAACAGAATCAAAAGATTATTTGCATACAGCCCTAAATTGTAGAGTTCTCAAGACCTGTTGTTTTTGGTGAAGATCGGTTGAGGGAAAGGGGTAGTTTACCTGCAACGTTTTTTTAACAAGGGTTTTTTCTATGGCAAACGATAACAGCCGCAAATTCAAACAGAATCAAATAATGTTTTGCATACAGCCCTGATTTGTAGAGTACTCAAGACCTATTGTTTTTGGTGAAGATCGGTTAAGGGGAAGGGGTAGTTTACCTGCAACGTTTTTTTATCAAGCGTATTTTCTATGGCAAACGATAACAGCCGCAAATTCAAACAGAATCAAATAATTTTTTGCATACGTCCCTGAATTGTAGAGGTCTCAATGACTTTCGATTTTGGTGAAGATCGGTTAAGGGGAAGGAGTAGTTTACCAGCAACCTTTTACGTTTTAACAAGAGTAAAGTACTTGAAAATTTATTTAAACTTTTTGAAACAATGGTAATTGTTAAAAATAAAATAATTTTGTTGCCAGGCAATAAAATTATAATTTTTTCATTTTAATGTAATATGATATTTTTCATTTAATACAGCAATAAAAAGGCAGGTAAGACACAGCCTGGCTGTTTGGGTGAAAATGATTTTAAATATAAATCTTAGAAAATGGAAGTCATGTATGGTTCTCCATACCGATATTTTATATGGCAAACGATAAATAACAGCCGCAAATTCAAACAGAATCAAAAATTTTTTTGCATACAGCACTTATTTGTAGAGTTCTCAAGTCTATTGTTTCTGGTGAAGATCGGTTAAGGGAAAGGGGTAATTTACCTGCAACGTTTTTTTTTTAATCAGGGTAATGTTTTTCTATGGCAAACGATAACAGCCGCAAATTCAAACAGAATCAAATGATTATTTGCATACAGGCCTAAATTGTAGAGTTCTCAAGACCTTTTGATTTTGGTGAAGATCGGTTAAGGGAAAGGGGTAGTTTACCAGCAACGTTTTATGTTTTAACAAGGGTATTTTCTATGGTAAACGATAACAGCCGCAAATTCAAACAGAATCAAATAATTTTTTGCATGCAGCAATGGAGCAATTTGTAGAGTACTCAAGACCTATTGTTTTTGGTGAAGATCGGTTAAGGGAAAGGGGTAGTTTACCGGCAACGTTTTTTTATCAAGGGTAATTTTTACTTCCATATTCCTTAAGGAATGGAAGTATGGTGATGGCAAAAAAAATCGTGTTCGAGATTATTGCAGATTCTGATTCTACTACACTCAAAACATGAAAAAAAGTCGTTTTCCGAAAAGTGTCTGTGTGTCTGTCTGTCTGTCTGTCTGTCTGTGTGTCTGTGTGTCTGTCTGTCTGTGTGTCTGTCTGTCTGTAGATTTTTTTTCTATGGCAAACGATAACTGCCGCAAATTCAAACAGAATCAAATAATTTTTTGCATACAGCCCGGTTTTGCAGAGTTCTCGCGACCTATTGTTTTTGGTGAAGATCGGTTGAGGGAAAGGGGTAGTTTACCTGCAACGGTTTTTTTTTAGCAAGGGTAATTTTGTTTGTTTGGCAAACGATAACAGCCGCAAATTCAAACAGAATCAAATAATGTTTCGCATACAGCCCTGAATTGTAGAGTTCTCAAGACCTATTGTTTTTGGTGAAGATCGGTTAAGGGAAAGGGGTAGTTTACCTGTAACGTTTTATGTTTTAACAAGGGTATTTCCTATGGCAAACGATAACAGCCGCAAATTCAAACAGAATGAAAAGATTATTTGCATACAGCCCTAAATTGTAGAGTTCTCAATACCTTTTGTTTTTGGTGAAGATCGGTTAAGGGAAAGGGGTAGTTTACCTACAACGTTTTTTTAGCAAGGGTATTTTCTATGGCAAACGATAACAGCCGCAAATTCAAACAGAATCAAATAATTTTCTGCATACAGCCCTGATTTGTAGAGTACTCAAGACCTATTGTTTTTGGTGAAGATCGGTTGAGGGGAAGGGGTAGTTTACCAGCAACGTTTTTTATCATGCGTATTTTCTATGGCAAACGACAACTGCCGCAAATTCAAACAGAATCAAATAATTTTTTGCATACAGCCCTGATTTGTAGAGTACTCGCGACCTATTGTTTTTGGTGAAGATCGGTTGAGGGGAAGGGGTAGTTTACCTGCAACGCTTTTTTTTATCAAGGGAAATTTTTTTTTTTTTGGCAAACGATAACAGCCGCAAATTCAAACAGAATCAAATAATGTTTCGCATACAGCCCTGAATTGTAGATTTCTCAAGACCTATTGTTTTTGGTGAAGATCGGTTGAGGGAAAGGGGTAGTTTACCTGCAACGTTTTTTTAACAAGGGTATTTTCTATGGCAAACGATAACAGCCGCAAATTCAAACAGAATCAAATAATGTTTTGCATACAGTCCTGATTTGTAGAGTACTCAAGACCTATTGTTTTTGGTGAAGATCGGTTAAGGGGAAGAGGTAGTTTACCTGCAACGTTTTTTTATCAAGCGTATTTTCTATGGCAAACGATAACAGCCGCAAATTCAAACAGAATCAAATAATTTTTTGCATACGTCCCTGAATTGTAGAGGTCTCAATGACTTTCGATTTTGGTGAAGATCGGTTAAGGGGAAGGGGTAGTTTACCTGCAACCTTATACGTTTTAACAAGAGTAAAGTACTTGAAAATTTATTTAAACTTTTTGAAACAATGGTAATTGTTAAAAATAAAATAATTTTGTTGCCAGGCAATAAAATTATAATTTTTTCATTTTAATGTAATATAATATTTTTCATTTAATACAGCAATAAAAAGGCAGGTAAGGCACAGCCTGGCTGTTTGGCTGAAAATGATTTTAAATATAAATCTTAGAATATGGAAGTCATGTATGGTTCTCCATACCGATATTTTCTATGGTAAACGATAACAGCCGCAAATTCAAACAGAATCAAATAATGTTTTGCAAACAGCCCTGAATTGTAGAGTTCTCAAGACCTGTGGGTTTCGGTGAAGATCGGTTAAGGGAATGTGGTAGTTTATCTGCAACATTTTATGTTTTAACAAGGGTAATTTTTTCTATGACGAACGATAACTGCCGTAAATTAAAACAGAATCAACTACTCTTTTGCATACCTTTTTGAATTATACAGAACTCAAGGTCTGTTGATTTTGTTGAAGATCGGTTAAGGGAAAGGGGTAGTTTACCTTGCAACATTTTATGTTGTAACAAGAGAAATGTTTCCATGACGAATGATAACAGAATGCCGCACATTCAAACAGAATCAAATATTTTTTGGATGCATCCCTGCATTGTAGAGGACTGAAGGTCTATTGATTTTGGTGAAGATCGGTTAAGAGAAAGGGGTACTTTACCTGCAACGTTTTATGTTTTAACAAGAGTAAAGTACTTAATTTTGATAAATAATGTATCCTGATAAGAAGCTCATAATAATCCACTGTAGAAACGTAGATGAAATATCTATAAATGAAGAGGTAAGGTGAACGGGGTGGGGGTAATTTTCTATAAATGAAAATTATAGTTGAAGGGGGAGGGGAGAATTTTGTATATGTGTACTACGTTATCGGCAACAAAGAAGTAATTCTTTGTTAAAATTCCTTCCCGGGCTGTTTAGCTTTAGTCCAATGTTTTCTGCAAAACCAGACTTTTCGGCAGTACCATCGACTGCCATCATCAGTGAAAATCTAGTGCGAAAACGTGAGGTGGTATACGTTAGTGACCACAGTACTGTGGTTAAGGCTGAAGCAATAAGTATAAAGAAGTAGTTTCTATGGAAATATTTCATTTCGAATATGATTTTAAATATAAATCTTAGAACATGGAAGTCATGTATGGTTCTCCATACCGATATTACTTCCATGTTCCACAAGGAAATGGAAGTATGATGATGGTGAAAAAAATCGTGTTCGAGATAAGCGCTGATTCTGATTGTAGCCTACTACCCTTAAAACATGAAGAAAAGTCATTTTCCGAAAAGTGTCTCAGTGTAGATTTTTTTCCTTGGCAAACGATAACTGCTGCAAATTTAAACAGAATCAAATAATTTTTTGTATATGTGCCTGAATTGTAGAGCACTCAAGGGCTATTGATTTTGGTGAAGATCGGTTAAGGGGAAGGTGTAGTAAACCTGTAACGTTTTATGTTTTAACAAGAGTAAAGTACGTAATTTTGATAAATAAAGTATCCTGAAAAGAATGTCATAATAATCCACTGTAGAAATATCTATAAATAAAAAGCGCAGGTGAATTGGGAATGGGTAATTTTCTATAAATGAAAATGATAGTTGAAGGGGGATGGAATAATTTTTTAATGTGTACTACGTTATAGGTAACAAAGAAATAGTTTGTTGTTAAAATTCCTTCCCGGGCTGTTTGGCCGTGGCCCAATGTTTTCTGCAAAACCAGACGTTTCGGCAGTCCCATCGACTGGCATCATCAGTGAAAATCGAGTGAGCTAACTTGAGGTGGTATACGTTAGTGACCACACTACTGTGGTTAAGGCTAAAGAAAGAAGTAGTTTTCATGGAAATATTTCATTTCGAAAATGATTTTAAATATAAATCTTAGGACATGGAAGTCATGTATGGTTCTCCATACCGATATTTTTGATTCGTATTTCAATACAGCTTACTAATTTTCTAAGTCTTTTTTATTATTAATTTGTTTAACCCGTCAGGTACAGGAGTCGGGCGTTCCACGGAAAGGTGCGCGCGCCCGTGTGTGCGTACGTTTTTCCACAAAAAAAAAGAAAATAAATAACAGTAATTAGTGTCGCTTATGGCCGTAACTACCGACATTGTTGTAATGAAAATAAATATGTCAACACATACACTGTTTGTTTGTGGCGATAATTAACTCGCCTATTGTGTTATACGATGGTATTCTTCGCTGTCTCAAGTTTCAGATTACGATTAAACGTCACACACACACACACACACACGCGCGCGCGCGCGCAATCCACACGTTTACGAGGTTATCTTCTTGGAACTAACGTTTAGTTCCACGTTGGCTTCTTGCGAATGCATGAAGCAGCATTTTTTTAACTCCTTTGATTTAAAAATAAAAGAACACCTTGTGAGTTAGCGCCCAGTACTGTACCTTCAGACATTCGACTTTCGGATTTTTCGGACTTTATAAATTGATACCATTTAGTTTCGCACTACAGCTTTGGACTTCGTTCGAGCACTGGGGAGGCGTGAGAAAGTGAATCAGCGTTAAGACGTGCACATAGTTATTATTTGGTGTTCTGCCCTAAGGCAGGTCTTCAAATGGTAAAAGCTCTCCAAGCTGTCCTATCTCATGCCAGTCTTTTCGTTTCTTCGTAACACCTTCTGATTTTAATGCTGTCTATTAACTTCATTCTTCTACGCCCTCCTTCTTTTTTCTCCTTCTATGGGACCTCCATGGCAGTCGTAAGCAAGCAGTCTCTTCTTAAACAATGACCTAACCAATTCCTTTTCCTGTTTTTATTACCTTCAGCATTCTCCTCTCTTCCCCTTTTCTTCTTAAAACTTCATCACTCCTTACTTTATCAACCCACCTCACTTTTTTCATTGCTCACCAAACCCACATCTCAAATGCTCCTAATCCTTCCTCAGTGTCCACGTATCTGCACCATATAAAGCAACGCTCCACACATAACATTTGGTGCACATAGTGAGTGCATATTTTAGTTATTATTCCCGCTACTATGGTCTTTCATAATTAAGGGTAGTCTATTAATATAAAGAATGCAAAGCAAGCATAAGGAATATAAATGGCTAATTATTTATAGGCTATAATAAGACTGTTCCACAAATACTGTTTATAAACTTCACTAATGTACAAAGATGATTAATTTAGCATGTTACCGTATTAGGAATTTCTTGTAATAAGAGTGTCCATGCGATTTAAAAATTAAGCGAGAACAATATCCGAGTTCATTACAGTACAGTGTACAGCTCGTAGAACTATTCTACAAACTTACGTGCACAATACGCCTACAGTGGCGGATTATCCATAACGGTAGGGTATGCTGCAGCACCAGGCACCAGGGGGGGGGGACCATCCAGCCCTAAATCACAAAAACTTTATGAAGATAATAAATCTCGAAAAAATGTCCTCAATCCAATCGTCTTATCGTCGGCTTTTGACGATTCTAATAAGTAACTGTGAATCTGAAAATCAATTTCTGTACCAAAACACATTGAAGATATGCTAAGTTCAGCTATGGGAGATCAGAGATTATCTTCGTTAGCAAGGTTGAATATTGAAAATGACATACTTGAATCGCTCGATTTAGAAGGATTATACAAGACTTCATTAAGGCAAAATCAAGAAAAAAATCGTTGGATTAGTATTTTCTACGCTTAAGTACTACTATGTTAATTGTAATCACTATTTAGCAAAATATTTGTTGTAATTTGAGAGTTTAATCAAATCATTGTTAATCTTCGAAATTGTGTATGCCATTTATCAGTGTAAATAACTGATAAAAGTTTGAGTTTTGAAACGGGGGGGGGTACACCAGTCCGATGTCAGTATAGGGTACCACCCGTGTACGCATATTGTAAATACTTTCGGACAATTCGAGTTTCGAACACGTTTTCGGGACGCATTAAGGTCGGAAGTCGAGGACCTCCTGTTTTTTATAAACGACTCCATATTTCTTTACTTGCATCACTTGGTTTCTTAGCATTCCATTAATTCGTTATTTAGGCCTAAGTCAGTTCGATGCCGAATAAACCTTTTCAGACGTACTTCGGGCTCTGCGTCTCAGCTAACATCTTCAGAATCGAAATGTTCGATATCGACGAACGAACGAACATTTCGCTCAACACCTGTACACACGTGTGTGTTGCCGCAAAATTCGTTTTTTTTAAATAAAAAATTACAACAATATTCAGTATTGACTTATTGGTTTCGTCGTCCTGCATTTCCTTCAGAAAGGACTTGATTAATAATGTATTAAATCGTCTCAAGAGTTTATGTAAATTCAGCCGGTGGGTTCTGTTGATGTAGAAGCGGATAAGGGCATGTGTTGGCAAGCGGTTGACGACAAAAATTTATTAAACATTTGTAGAACAATGTGGAAACTGTGTCGGACGCTCTAAGAGCTTGTTAAAGTCCATCCCGAACAATGCAGATCGCTATCTGGCTGCAATGCGATTCTATACTCCAATGAGATATGCTTTATGTTAATCCCCAGCTGTATCGTTCACATTGTCACACTATTAATAATTATGATATAAATATTACGGTCGGGATCATACGTATGACCGGGCAGAATTATGTTCGCATTGTTTGCGTAATGACTTACGGTTGGGAATTACAAAGTAATTGTTGTTGGTCGTTGCGAAGCAAACACTTGGTGCTCTTCTTTTTCATCCCACGAGGATTTTCTTCTTTCGGAATTCCAGTCGTTATGATCTAAAGACGGTGCAACCGTTTCCTTCTGGTTAGCGCTGCTCATTTTCGTTTGGTGGCGGCAACCTTTGGTATCTACAGGTGCGCATCAACTTTGCCTTGCTCAGGCTTTTACCTTCCAGAATGGTCGTAATAAAGTCATTATGCCTTATGATACTTCCTATAAAATTTATCTTCATAGATTCCATTTCTTATAGTATTTTCTTTTTCTCCTGAACTTCCTTAATACCTTCAATATTTTCCTTTCACTCCGACTTCTCCTTATTCCAATGATGGTAGAGCCCGTACTGAACCTTCTTCTTCGGATGGCGCTACAGCCCTGGTTTCTTTCAAGCATCGCTGTGTCTCCCAAACTCTTGTGTTTATCGTTTTTCTCGCATCCACTACTACAGTACTATCCCTCCACCGCATTCTTGACTTTTCCACTGGCCGTTTTTCTCTTAGTTGGCCCCTATGTCTTCCGGTATTCGCAGTACAGCCCTGCTCATTGGTGATGATTCAGCTTTATACGGTGGGACAGTTTTGGTTCCTTGAGCTCATGATTGTACTGAACACTCCGGGTTCCTTCTTCGTTCACAGGTCCCCATGTCCTACGCAACACCTTCCGCTCAAAGTTGTCCACCGTGTTGCAAGATTTCTCTGTTAAGGACCAACTATCGTAGGATCCGACTTCCTTAAAAGTCCTTACCAGTTTCTCACACCCGTAAGAGCCTCACCGTTTCTAGGTCTTCCATTCGTCTAGTACCCAACATCTGTCCCTTCGTTTTTTCTCAAATATTCGAGTGTCGCTCATTTAATTCTACACGTGCTCCCCAGTGACGTAACTACGGGGGAGGAGGTATCAGGGGAATCATTCCCCCCCAACCACTTAACGTAGGCCTATCTCTCTCTCTAATCACGTGTCTTAAAATAAGGGCTACAAATTATTGTATACATAATTATACGGAAAAAACCTTGCATATCTCCTTTGTCCTGAGAAAAACGAAAAACGGGAAGTCCAACCTTCAAGCTAATCTCACCCCCCCCCCCATCAGAGCAGCTCCTTGTTGCGCCACTGGTCCTGGCTATCTTAAACGTTGGAAGGGCGTTAGTGTAGTCTACAATGCTGGGTTGCCACTGTTTGTGAGTAAACCCGACACACCACTCATCGTATCTAACTAGTCCAAAAAGCTTCTTCATTACTAGGAGCTCCAACACGCCCAGCGGCGTCTCTTCGGTCTTCTTTGCAGGCGCTTAAGTTTTGTATCCACATGTGACGGTAGGTAGGCCTATATTATCGTTTTGTGTAAGTTTTAATTTCCTTTTGAATTAACTTGAACGTTATACAGAATCTGAACAAACCGAGGGCTCTGCTGCCAATCTTCATAATACTATCTCTTATCTCCTGTCTCATTGCGTCGTTATCGTTTACTTGGCTGTTAATATCGATGCTGATATCTCCGAGATTTTTGTTCTGATCCCGTCTTCTCAACATTCTTGCTTGGGGTTCTTCCAACACCTTCAGTCTTTCATATCCCGCCGCAGCCAAGTTTCTGCTGCTTTGCTTCGGATGGCGATTAATAACGTATTATCACTTTCCCTCCCCGGCAGTTGTAATTCCCTAACGGACAGACAAGCGGCCCGGGAGTTGATAAACGTCAAGAAGAAACAAGATTAAAATCTTCTTCTCTTCATTTAGGACATTCTCCTTTTTGTAACCAAGTACATTACTCAATACAAACGCCCCATCGCATTAGTGGTCGTCCAATTCGCCTTTCGCCTTGGACGATTATCCCGGACCCTATTGACTAATCTGTCAACATCCATCCTGTCGACATGGTCGTTCCAGAGTCGTCGCCTTTCCTGAATCCTGTCGACTATGTCTGTCACACGGCATGTTTCTCGAACATTTGTTACTCTATCTCGCCGTGTTCTGCCTATCATTCTTCTCAATGACCTCATCTCAGCAACTTTCGTTTGTCTTCTAATTGTCGTGGTTTCTGGTCTTCCCTCTGCTCGTTACGTCAGAATAGGCCTCAACGTACTTTATATGTTATTGCTTCCTTTTGCAAACTTCAAAACTTATCGTTCCAGATAACGTCACCCGTACACCTTGATACCCTGTTTGCTTTTGTAATCTGGCAGCTTATAGGAACCCAACATCTGTCCATTCACTTTTTCTTGAATATTCGATTGTTGCTCATTTTGTTCTACACGTCCTGACCAGTGGCATAACTACGGGGGAGATGGTATCAGGGGAATCGATGTCAGTGAAATCCCATAATTACTTAACTTAGGCCTATCTCAAGTTGGATAGGAAGAGTGAGTTCGTGAGAAGAGTTATCTTTACCACAAAGTTTTTAAAACCTCGCAATAATGTACGACTATCAGAAACGTATTTTTATCAAATCAATGGCATTCCATACTTCACCCATTGGCATTGGCTACTCAGACCTAGGACTGGAACAAGAAGCTGGGACTATTACTCAGATCGCACTAATACAGAGATGATACGTACGTCTTATCAGTAAATCAGTGACAACGTATCCTCCGCTCACCGTAATTGTCTAGTCATACTAAAAAGTGGAAAATGAAGACGAGATATTCTTCAAATCGCAATCATTCTTGGCTGATACCCAAATCATATTTGAACAATCACTGGCACCCAATACTATTTGGCCGAATTCAGACTGATGACTACTTTATACTAGTAGTCACTCCATGACTACTCCGCTCCATGTTAGTAGAGGTATAACATAGTAGACTCCAAGAAAACCCCACGGCCGGTCTCGCGTTGTGTAAAACATTGCTGTTATTCGGTTATAATTTAATTAAACTGAAATTAATGAGGTACCTACGTTTTGATACACTGCCGTTAACAGTATAAAACATAGGAGAAATTATTTCATATCGTAATGTTCCAAACGACATCATTTGCCCGCATTCATCTGTTCCTTCCATTCTATGACTCATTGGGCGCGTGTAGTGTTCCAGGCGTACGCAGTAAATACGATTTTTTTATAGTAACGTTAATAAAGAAAACTACGGTAAAAACGAAATGCCAGAACTGAGAGCCGAGTTGTAAATTTATCAACAATATTATCCGTATTACGAACACGTAGGCTAATATTACGTACGCAATAATAACTTATAAATATTATTAGCACGTTTGACGCGCGCGCGTGCACGCGGTTTCGTAATTAGTGGCAACAAATATTTCCGATTATATGTATACGGGCTGACGGAATTATCCACGCTTCTCTGTTTACAACATTTTTGGCGTTTGCACAACGCGCAGACGCCAGAAGCCTGTTGTTAGTCATACCGTAAATTAATATTCCATTTGTTAACTATTTACAAAAAAAAAAATACCTGTTAGCACATGCATACGTGTAGAAATTAAACTGTATTCTTTGAGGTGTACAACAGCTGACAAATAAAACAGTATTTCATAAAGCGCTTTGTCTGCGGACACAATGGACTTGAGCGAAAGCCAATTTTGAAATGTATTGTTAGAGCAAATAATACGCCAGTTTACACGGCTTGAATATTTACAAGTGTAACGTTAGGCGTAGAAAAAGAAATCACCTGATAGGCTGACGCTCGCTCGAGTTCTCGGTTCGAGTCCTGCGGCCGCAACGGTAACACTTCAAGGTGGGGGGGATCTAAAAACGTTCAGGCAGTTCAATATTGTTTCCTTACTTGGAACATGTTTCGGTAATTAGATATTTTGTCCATCCTCAGCCATCTTAGTTTTTGATCTTCTTGAATACTTATGATCAGGTTGGTTGTTTTTAAGTCTACCAGGCCATAAACACGTCGTACAATCTTTCTTTCTTTCAAACTTTCTTAACGTTTCTTGTTCCTTGTTTGCTAATTTCCATAAACAACAACCGGTCTGGTAAGTGTGATGTATATTGGTTGTGACTATGGTATGATCTTACGATCCTTCTTTCAAACCTTCTTAGTGATACTTGTTACTTTTTTGTCAATGTCCATGTCTTGCGTCCATAAGTAACAACTGGTCTAATAAGTGTCTTATATATTTTTGTTTTTGTGTAGCGACTAATGAGTTTGCTTCTCAATATCTGCTATTGGCATATTATGCCCTGTTTTCTATTTGTATCCTGTCATATTTTGTCGTGTTTATGGACCCTCATTATCTATCATGTTACCCAGGTATCTGAACTTATTAACTGCATCAAATGAATTATTCTCTTTGAATAAATTATATAAATTTTTCTCCTTTATGAAGCAGAACTCAGCATCTATTTAATTTTTCTGATATTTACATAGAGTCCCATTCCAGCGGATTTTTGATTCAGCTCCTTGTATACGTTGTCTTGATCAACACCGTCAGTTTAAGCACATATTCGTCTATGTCTATAATGGCATAATATAGAGCAATAATAAAGAGAGTATTATTATTATTATTATTATTATTATTATTATTATTTACGATTATATAATTTTAAAAAAATCGTCTCTAAATCGAAGTTATTTTTCAACCTCTAAATCTTTTATGAAGTAAGTACCCGGAATAACGGATGTTGACAAAACTGACAAGAGAGCACGCGATGGGAATGTGTAGACTATAAGCCACAGAAAGACGAGGACAGCTCTCTACATTATGTCAGAACAGGAGCGTTACGGAGCAAGAAGAAGTGGTCGTTGTGAGAAACCTTGTGTAAAGGTATGGGCTACCGAATTCCAAGAAATGAGACGTAAGTTACTCTAAAATTGGACCTACTGAAATAAGTGTGCAATTTTGACAGCTCAAAACTCTATTATAAGCGATTGCACAAGTAGAAGCACGAAATGCGAAATTTACAAAACACTTATCAAGTCGGTGCTGACATATGCTTCAGAAACAAAAAATAGCGACCTGGACAATGACAAAAAATAGCGAGAGACTTCCAGGTTGCTGCGATAAGAACAATATTTAGAGGAATAGGCTACAAGAAAATGGAATGTGGCGCAGGTGCTATAATTATGAACTATACCATCTTTACAATGAGCCGGACATTGTCAGGATAATCAAAATATTCAGGCTAAGGTGGGTTGGACACATTGAGAGAATGGAGGAAAGACAGCCTACGAAACATATTTTCTACTACAAACCAATGGGTAGTAGAAAAAGGGAAAGACCCCGAAGTGGACTCAAAGACCAGATAGAGGAGGACCTCGGAAAGCCGAACATAAGAAACTGGAAAGCCAGGGCATGCAATAGGGAGGAATGGAATCGACTCTTGGAGCAGGCCAAGACCCACCAAGGGTTGTAGAGCCACGGTTGATGATAACCAATTTGCACAAGTAATACAGATAAATTACTAAGTATGTTAAAGGTTTACACAGGAGAGTACATCACGCATCATCAGATTTTCCGCGGCCGATTAAACAAAATTTTTACAAACCATTTCTGTAAAAAAAAAAAGAAAAAATTCATTAAGAAGTAAAAACAAATAAACAGTCTTAGAAAGTATTGAGCGTCCTCGCCTTGGGGATTAAACTTCGGTCGGCAGAGGGAGAGAGGGGGGTCGGCGATGCTTTAGGATATGCCACCCTCTAGAATAATGTACTTAAGCTTCGCTCCAAATTAATCAAATCCTTTACAATGAACATCGCTTGTTGGACAAGGGGTAAGTTGTAATTATACTAGCTGATTGTTTTCATAATAAACGGCGCGGTTTAGGATTGGGGTGGATTACAACGACCTGCGCAGCGAGCTCCGGTCTTCTAATCTTCAAAATAATTGGTTTGTTAAGCCTTTTATATTTCGCCACGGAATAAGTGTCTAAGTGAGAGGTCCTCTACGAAGGAAGATTATAAAAGGTTTTTCGATAAAGATACAGTTATCCGTTTTACGCATTTTCTCAAACGCTTTGTAAACAAATAATTGTACTTACGACCTCTGTTCCGTCACTCTATATAGTTCAACATTACAACCGAAATGGTAGAGTTTACAGAGGGGAGGAGGCAATTAACAATGATTATATTAACAACTACAGCAATAATGGTAATAAAAGTGGCAGTAATATTTAATATTGCCTATGCAGTTACAATAGTGATGGTAAACGTTTTCTCATATTTATTCACTACGTATGCCTAAAGTGGGCTCTAAGTTGTTTCATCACAATGGATTTTTTTTTTAAATACTACTGACGAGTGAGGTTTGTGAGGTTCAGCCATACACACGATTGTGTGGACGTTTCGACAAAATTTATTGTCTTCACAGGACCTGCTATACGAGCAACACAGCATAATTACTGTACGTTTGATGAGTGGTAATTGTTTACACTTAATAAGGGACTTAATCAAGGTGATGGGTTACCGGGCACCGTCTTTATTATTTCGGGTGATGAACTGATTTTCTCGAAACTTCGACGTAAATGTTTTTAAACTGTGCCTAGTTAATGACCAAACCTCACACATTCTTTCATTATTTCTTGTTGTTTCTCGCTAAGTTCTGTAGGCTAGATTTCCTGTTACTTTTCGGGGCTATTACTATTCCTTTCACCGCCCATTCAAGGACTATGAAATACACGCATGCACACACACACACACACACACACACACACGCACACGCACAGGTACAATAAATTATCGATTTTCACTGGTGTATTGGTTTCGGAGGTGCCCAGCGCCAGAGAAACCCCTTCGTCATTGTTCTCTTTTGTATAAGAGGGGGAGACATCTGGTGAGGGGGGGATATTTGTCCAAATCTAGGATTACATCAGTGCTTAAAACACGTTAAGGAGCATAAACTAGACATCAGTTCAGAAGTGTTTGTCCTGTTTATTGGCTTGTGACTTGATTTTGCATTTAAATTAATGTCAGCTGAAATAAAAAAGTCTTCTAAACACAGTGAGCACAAAACGACTCGACATATCAAGTTCAATAAAAATGCCTTAAAGACAACGTAACACCAAATTATTAAAAATGAAAAAAGATAATATTATAAAAAAATCAATATAAAAAAAATCTTTTCGTTAAAAAATTATACTATTACTGTATATAACAAATTAACAGTAGAGTATTGTTTGTATTTTTATTAACAATAAATATTAAGTGCATTTTATAAACCCATACAAATTAACACTAGAAAATTATGTGTATTTTTTATTAACAATAAAGATTAAGTGCATTTTATAAACTTAAAATTTTATTTTTTTTTAATAAAAATCTATTTTATTTTTTTTCATCAGAATATCAATTTTAGATGCATCAAATGTCGCGTTATTTATTTTATTTTTTTTTTGTAATTTCAGATGTACAAATCTCAAATCCGGGATCGTCATAGCTTTTAAACCCGACTCTACTGCGAGGTCGTTTCACCGGAGACAGTCCTATTACAAGAGAGCGAAATTCAACACAGAACTCGACCAGAAATCAGTTGCTAAATATTACAAGTCTTACAGCCTAAGTCCTCTCTTCATGCACACAAACAAAATGAAGAAACTCTCCCTTCATTTCCCTCTTCACACGGTTTCAGGAACTGTCTGTCAGTTTCAAAGCGTGAAAATCAAAATTCTATTTGTCAAGTTACAGTTGTGGGGTGGTTCGAAAAAACGGCAGAAGTTACTGCTTCTCCAACGCAGTTCTTTCTACGAACAACAGTATTAAAGGCAAAGAAATAGACAGTTACATTAATGTTATTATGAGACACGCTTTCTGATCCCCATACACATTTAGCAACATAATAATTACGCTGGTCTGAGCGATTCCATACAAACGCGCTTACAGTAGCTGGTTTACTTGACCAGTATTACAAGCTGTAATATATGCGCGCGCGTACGCGTGTCGTTTAAACGAATTACCATTCAAATAAAGTTTTCATAGGAGGAAATTTATTAAGATAATAACGCGTAATTAAGAACGCGCATATGCGGCATATACAAGAGATTTTAATTGCATATTAATTACAGTAAATAATTAAGCAGTCCACAATCCAATTTATCTGTCACGCCAAAGCTGTATTTTTCCCTTCAGTTAATACGTACTGTGGAAACTAACAAGTTTTACGTTTTTATAAAATCGCTACCGCATTACGTGAGCGTTCGAAGCACAAATAAGGTGATGTGGCTAGCACTACGTCTCAGCCGCCATTATTACCAGAGGAAACGGGTCCTTATTTCCGCACTCTAAATCGACCTGGGGACTGAAAAACGTGCTTCGATTTTCCGGTGAGGCCGGGAATCGAATCCGCGATCTCTGGATTAGCAACCCCTCCGACGACTGTTACTGGCGTTCTTCTTGCGAACGAGTCTTCTTTGGTGCATTCTTTTTATCACACAGTACTGCAAAAAATCTGTACACGTGGAAGCTGTTAACTGTTAAAAGGTCAAAGCTGTCATTATTAGTCAAATTCTTTTTATATTTATGTGTAACGGAGTGTTAGTGAATCCTATATTACTGTCCACCCTAATGTACTGGCCACCTGACCTGACGAGCCATCTCAGACACCGACCACACGACCAAGTTGATTTCTGATCGGAAGACTTGTCACATTAAGCCGTGTCCTGTGGTTCAGTGGTGTAACCAGAATCTGCTCCGGGGGAGGGGGGATGAGACTAACTTCTGGAGAAGATAAAACTAGCTTAAAGAATGGACTCCCCACTTTCCACAGGACAAGTGAGAAACTCAGGATTCTTCACATATAATTTTATAAATAAGTTTTATAAATTCTTTGCGTCTGAGTTTTTGAGTAAACCAACGTGAAGAATAAGCGTTGAAAAAAATATGGAAAAGTGTTGATTAGAAAGGTTTCTGACATTTGTCACGAATAATCATTTCACAGATGTCGTAATTCCTTTTATTTCTACAGTTATTTATTAGCCACATTTCTACACACGTAGGATTAGAAATTTGCCTACGTTGAATGATTATGGAATTTTATTATTATTATTATTCCGGCTGTACAATGTTTACACATTTTCCGAAAACAAAGATTACAGCAGTAATTGAATTCTCATCTTCTACTGCTGTTTGTCCATCCAAAGATCTTCTTCAATTTCTCGTTCCCTCAATATAGTCTGAATTTCTTCTATCCAGGTGATAGGTGGTCTTCCTCTTTTCCTTCTTCCTGGTGGGGAAAAAGGAGAAAAAGTCCCTTCCATAACTCTCCTTGGCAATCTTTCCTATGCCAGTCTTATCGTGTGTCCATACCATTGCATTTTTCGTTTCTATAAAATCAAGAATTAAATTTTTCAGATTCATTCTGTCCTTAATGACTTCATTTCTAACTTTCTCACGTCTGGATACTCTTGGCGAGCGTCTCCAAAAGTCCATCTTTCCTGTCAATAGTTTTGTTCTTGTGTGTTTATTAGTAGTCCAAACTTCTGAGCCGTAAGTCACTATACTTCTAGCAATGGTTTTAAATACTTTGGTTTTAGTTTCAGTTGTAATTTGCTTATCCCACAGAATTCCATTTAATGTAGATATAGCCATCTTTCCCAAATTAATTCTGGATTGTATTTCTTAATCTTGCTTCCCACTGGTCGTAATTTTCACCCCCTAAATATTCTATTGTATATTGTACAATATTGTCTATTATATTGTAAATTGTATTTATTGTCTATTGTATTATATTGTATTCTTCTGTACATGAAATCTTCCCCATGTCTTCCTCCAATATCAGGTCTTGATGAAGGTCACCTGTTACCATGTATTTTGTTTTATTTATATTTACCTTTATACCCCATTTCTGATTGTCCTGTATCAATTTTCTAGTCATGTCTTCAAAATCTTGAGCCAAAAGTAATTGGTCATCAGCAAACTGTAATAAATAAACTGTATCACCAATTATGGAATTTTGCTAAAATTTCTAATAACTGTTGACGAGGCGAGGATCGATATTTTGAGATGAACATTTAATAAGTTTGATTTAATCAAGTTATTAAAGTCAACACATTTCAAGTTTCCGCGGACACAAGTCAAATACTGGGATAAAGTTTCGATCACATGAGAAAGGCCTGCTGCAGTCACCACGTGTCACGACTCAGAAACCTCCGTCATCTGTAGTAGTCTATCTGAACAATTTATAAACAATATCTTACAGCTTTAACTAACGATAACATTTACATATATACGCTTCAATAACGTTGATTACTTCAAACGGTGACTGTCAAATAAATTATGTACGACTGTCAATGATGGACTAGCTTTCTCATTAAAAACGCTTTTACGTTTCTCATTAAGTAACATCGTGCTTGGAGATTCTACCGTGTTTAATGATACTAACGTAATTTTTCATGTAAATATTATTTATTTATTCGTGTAAACGAGAAAAAGATTTATCTCTTAATTTCCGATAATCAGTTGCTGTTAAAATCAGTGTGTTGATATCTGGCGTTCTGCGTTTTTAAGACTTATTTGTAACACTTGGATATGCTGTATCTATCTGAATGCAATAATAATAAAAAAATCACATGTTTGCTTACATAAATATAATGTATGTGGGGGGGGGCTCAAAAACTTCGTCAACGCCTTATGACCTCCAAACTTGGTCGCCATTCCTCTGTTTAACGCTTGCTCTTCGAGCTGCTACTATATTGGTGTACACAGGCGAGAATAATAAAACAGTATAAACTTTAAGAGATTAACAAAATTCCTCGTCAACTTTTTTGGACCTCTGGGGGAATCCGGTCCCGTTTACCACCTGCAGACACAATCATGCAGACATCATGCACCAACAACACAATCACGCAGACACCGCTCCCAGAAAGACTACAGCAGAAAAGCGATAACGAGCCATTGGAAAGAGATACTGGACGAAGCCGGAACAGTAAAACATGGAACGACAGAAAGGAGAATTGCTCTTTGTTTTAACATGGTGCCCCGTGTTGCCACTTTATGAAAACTTTTGAGTGTTCCGTTTGGCCTGAAGAAGAGCGACTCGATACCCATATTCTTTTACAAGCGCATCATTTATTTATATCAGACAAGATTAGCTCTAGGTAAGCATACGGTATTTGACTCGCTAAAGGCCTACTACTTCGTGAATACAACTATGGAACTGTATAGCCTTCGACATACAGAAACTGTTTATATAAACAAATCAGATTTTGTATAACACTAATGCACAACAAACAAGATGTTTTTGGCTTACTTGAAACACGTTTCAAGCGTTAAGCGGTTTGCTCGTCGTCAGTCATGTTGGTTTTCATTCTGGCGAATTATCTGCGTGGTGGTCGGTTTCTGCTATTGGCTTTTGGTTGGTTTTTATTTACTTTTGTTACTGCGATTAGATATGGGTGTACATTTGTTCCTCGAGTATTTCCAATGTTTTCAAAATACCATAATTAACTCTGTCCGGCTGTTATTTTTGAAGGTGTCTACTACAAAAACAACGGTAAGGAACAAATACGAACAAAAATTATAATAATTAATGATCAAATTGTAGAACAGGTGAGCCATTTTATCTACTCGGGAAACGATATTTGGGCTATGATAAGAATTATGATATTGAGGTTAGGTTAGGACAATCAATAGTATTTTTAGAAACACGATACGTCGAGACACACAATTACAGTTGTACAAAGCTACGGCGGTCCCTACACTACCCTGTGGCTGTGAATCAAGAAACAAGACAGTAAAATACAGGCCTCGGAAGAGCAATTAAACTTGCGTGTTCTAAACTTGATCGTGTAAAGAATGACGCCATAAGAGAAGAATTTCAAGTATTTAATTTGAACGAAAAATTAAAACACTATAAACAACGGTGGATGTCAGATTCAAGACTGGCCAAACAAATCAGGAAAAATAAACCTATAGGGCACAGGTGTGTGGGTAGACCCAGGCAACCTATAGGCCACAGGTGTGTGGGACAGGCAGCACCTTGTCTATGCGGCGATGTGAAGACGATGATTATTATAACAAATACCATTGTGTACGTTAATATAGTATTAAGTAATTTGCATATTAAGAAAAGAACTGTAGCAACAACAAGTGTTTGAATATAATAAATCCCCTTTCTACGATCATACAGACATAAAGTAGATATGAAACCCATTAGACATGATTAAAATTTTAAATCAGTTATAATGTTTTCATACGTAAGTGGGAGCTCGAACGGTAGGAGGGGTGAGTTTAACCGTTTAAGCAGACTGATGTCCGCCATTAGACAAACAATGCGCTGTCTACAGATAAGACATAATTGATTCCGAACAGCGACAGACCATTCGACAAAGACAAAGTTAACGACAGCGATACGTCACCCGGCTGATGATGTTCCGATATTTCGTTATAATTTTGTCGCCGCTACTTATGAGTTCTTCCGCCGGAGCTGCTTTTCTTGTCTCTAACGTTCTAACGTATTCTGTCATCGGCGCTTTTAATGCCGAGCGTTAATATCTGCATTTCAAATCAAAAACTATTCACGAAATATTGACTCTCGTAAAGACCGCTTCTCTACCTGAAAAGGGACCCCTTATGCTGAAAAAAGTTAAGCCTGTTTAAATACAAGTATATACAAAATTTAATGCCAAGACTGCAATAAATGTTGCATAGGACAAACAAAAAAACAACTAAAAAACGTTATTTTGAACATCTAAACGCCTACAAAAACCAGAAACATATAAATCTAATTAGGCCACACATGTGACAAACACAGGACATGAATTCCAAAACATCATGACACTAATAAAGCACATAGCACACAAAGGCACCATAATAAACATATGGGAAAATTTACAAATACAAAACAAACTAATAGCTGAACAAATAGAAATCATTACAAAACATGACACCATTTTTAAAGCACTCAACATCGAAAATACTCAAAAGCTAATATATACACCACAATCACACACAATAACGCCAGTATAAAATACCAAAAACCAACAGGACCCCATAAAAACAACCAACCAACACACAAATACTCCACAAGATATAAAATCAGGAAGGCTAAGGATGGGAACAATAAGATTCCCGAAACATGTAGCTACCAAATAAGAGAAAAAAACATCTTGAGGTAAAAAATTTATAAATATTAAATAAATTATAGAGCATCAAGAAATAGACTGTAGCAAACAGTGTTTGAATTAAACAGGCGTGTAGCTTAGTTTATCACATTACCCCTTTACCGAAATAATGGCGGGAGACTTCCTGACACCACGCGATACAAATACATAACTCTCGGTAAAAATTTTCTTTGGGCATTTGTATACGGTTATCATTGACGTTTATAAAAAATAGGAAACAACGTTTTTTTTAACAAACCGGAATGAAACTTATAGCCCAGTTATTAATTACCCGTATTCGTACAGAAAATATAATTGAGCTGCTTAATGCAAGCAAGTTTTGTGCCGAAGTTTAAGACACTGCAACCGAAACATTTAACTAGTTAAAGACACACTATCGGAGATTTCTTGGGCTCGTCGCGCAAAACATTTTTCGACGGCCATGGAGGATGAACCCTTGAAATGTATCGAAAGCGAGTGATGTCATGAAAGAAGAAGAAGAGAGAGCACGAGAAGACTGTCTAGGGATGGCAGAAACGTGGATGCGACGGTAAACGAGAGTGAAGTAGAAAATTTGTTTGCTATAAGAGACGGAACATCGAAAATACAATTTACAGAATTTATGACTTCGCCACTAATACTATGGAACGCGCGGCAAGATCTTGTGAAGGAAAGGACGAGGCAAACGCATTTGGAGTTGGCAAGGTAACAAAAGGTAGCGTAGGCGAAAGCAAGAAGGGGGTGGCGTTTCAGCCCTTAGATCTTGAAGATACTGTTATGCGATTGCTGTCTCGACCTCTCTCGACCATTACCGCAACGCCATGTATTATTTGATTTTTCATTAAAAAAGAAATGATTAAATAAAATAAATATACCTGTTTTGCCCCTCTCGTAACTTCTTGCGTAAATTAAGACGCGTTTCCAGGCGTACGCTTCGTCTTCGGAAGTAATCAATCCGCAGAGTTCCTCAAAACGTTAAAAAAACTCCTCGAAGTGCAGTTCAAATGTCACACTCACGTATGTAAACACAAACCGCCGCACAGAATACCACGTTGTTGAGCATTCATGTGAACTGTACTTCCGTACATCACACTCGAATATAAGGCAGATGTATCGAAGCACTCCGTAATTTCCAAAACTGGTAAATATATATTATATATTCTACCATGCACCTGTGTTTGGATACTACTCAACACGAATCTAAAATTATTATTTTATTTTATTTTTTTTTTAGTTTACGTCTGGACGTGTGTCTAGTTTTGGCTGCTTACTAGCATATCCGAACACATTGAAAGTACCCAACATGCATCTGAAACCGGGGGGAAACCCCGTCGTGATAAAAAAACTCGCCGTAATAACGAAATAATGAATGTCAATAAAAACTATTAAGTCTAATTAAACCATACCTATAATTCGAATTCACCAAGTATTATCGTAAAAGAAAAATAGCCTACATTCTTAGAATTACGTTCATTTGCTCACATTATTCTTGTATATATTTATTATTATTATTATTAATAATAAATAAAACTTTTAACAAGATTTTTTTTAATATTACACTGTTTCGATGTATGTAATATATAATAATATATATAGTATAGTATGTCTAGGTCTATATATATAGTATATATAATAATATAATAATAGTAGTCTATATGTAATTAATAATAATTCTTAAAATTACATTTTTTTTCGGCGAAATTTGTCAGCGTTTTACAAGTAGCCTAGCCTAAGTTGTTGGCTTGCGGGGAGCGTTGTGAAGAACTTATGCTGTGATCGACTAAATTTCGTACGACGAAGTCAGTAGAGAAAACTAATGACAAAATACTGGTATAAAAAATAACCAAGAGTCAATACGATGCAAATAAATTCAATTAAATAAACAAAAAACACATGAATACATTATTGACAACGTGTATACACGAATGCGTGTGGGCTGATGGTTTCATACGAGACAAAATAATTTGTTAAACATAATCACAGACGGCCTTTATCGTTGGGTCGTTAACAAGAGATCAATCATTCTTACTTATGAGTTACAGAGGAGAGAACTTGTTCATAAATCCGCTCCCGTATGCGATGGCAAGTATCCAGATATTGACGCGGTCACAACAACAATACTGCAGACTGTGAAGGAAAGTCGATTACGCGAGTAGTCGATTGTCGGTTTTTGATAGTATTCCGCCGAAAAATAAACTCAACAACAATTCCCGGGCGTTTGACATTTCAACGTTATAAATTGAAAATTAGCGCAAATCGATAGCGCATAAATAACAGCTTACTCTGTTTCAATACACAGCGTAATCTATTTATATAAATAACAGGTTTTCGTTGGTTTTGTCATTCGATAATGGTGTTTAGCGGGAACCGGCTCTGCTCCGTACGCGCGCGCGCGTGAGAGAAGCGTTCTGTATCCATCCACTACCCACACACCATGTAATTGGTGTTCACAAATACTTACTGTAAGACGGCAGTTACGACCGAGGTTTCAGAGCGGAAGGTCGCCCGACGGGTCCGGAATGAAACAGAGACCTTCTTGGTATGAAACTATTTTATCACAACCGAATCAAAATAAAGTTCGCATAACTGCAGTATTCCTTCTGCTGTAACTGACCCTAGACCAATTGCGTAACGACACCGATTCACACTCAACTTTATACTCTTTTTTTTCACGTCGTAAAATAATTTTCTTATATAATCCCGTAGCTCAAGCCGAACACAACGAACAACATTTGGCTTTTTTCTTTGAAAATTGTACGAAATTGAAAAGACGGACTCTGTCGGTTTGCGGTGGATTATACCGCTGAATTATTTACCTCTAGCCAAGATAAAAGGGAAAAGTATCTGTTCAGAAATGATGCCTAATGACTAATTACCCAATCCGCACCAAAATTGACTATTCGTGGAAACAAATCTTGCATACAAATTTCATCTCGTCAGTAAGCATGCAAGAGTATGGAGGTGTGTATCAGTCCGATGACACCGTCTTTTATGTCTTTGTAACCGCCTCCAAGTCTGATATTTTCCGGAGAATTCCCTTTATTCTGGGAAACACAGGTACCTGCTTCGCTTTATTCACTTTAAGCAGGTAAATAATCGCAGCGGAAATATTTGACGTTTTTATGATAACACAAACAAAAGGATGACAAAAAAGGGAACATTAGAAATCTAGCCTCACATCATACATGATTATTCCGTAATAAGACATCCACTGGAAGCGGTAAGTTATTGTGCACGAAAGAAGAGAGAATTCTACAATTACATATGTAGGTTTATGGAATAAATCTTCCAAGTAAGAAACCCGCCAGTTGTAATATTAGATTTACAGTAGGCCTACTGGTTTTTTATATTGCCGATTATATACATTTAATTACTTTCGAACGAAGATGTTAATACATTTAAGTAGGAATTATGTTGTGTGCGGGGCAGCAATGATTGTTGTTGTATTTAACCGGATTTCAGGATTTTCATTTTATAAAAAGATTAATTGGTTTACTTCTATTTGTGATGAGTAACGAATCGGAAGCTTCCCTTATCGCCAGCTTGATATGCTTCTACATAACTTCCTCCTGATACACGAACTGTCCTGAACGTTCGAACAAATATAAACCTTTAATAATTTAAGCGTACGTAGGAGGTCAGAATTCCGGGGTCGCGTCGTCGCCGTACGAACAGCGTTCCCGAGGGCATTGCTACGGGAAATGTCAATGTCGCAGCACTCGACTGCGTATGCAAGTTTAAGAAAACCAATGCAAGGAATGCAGTTACATAACGGCGCGGGGTAGAAGTGAGTCCGAACGCGGTCTCGGTCAGTTGCGACGAAACTAAGTTTTTACCTGTTCTCACCCGGTCAGTATTGGGCCCCGCACTTTCACTTGGTCGCAACTCACCGAAACCGTGCCAACTAACTTTTCTATTTGTGCGAGTAACCTCTTTCTTCTGATATTCTTGGTAGGTTAAGGTTAGGTTCGTTCCTCCTAGATTAGGTTGTGTCATTTAGTTTGGTTCCTCCGTTTACAAGTAAGAAGGAAGATCATGATGTTAGTGTCTTATAAATCTATTAAAAGCTACGTTTTAATTTTTCGGTTTTTTAAAAATACCACAACAGTTACATTAAGCGTTAGAAAAAATATTCCAGAAACCTTAGTAAGTGTTGTCAATTTTTCTCGTTTTGTAATTATTTACATTACTTTTATATCGTACCAGCTTACATAATCCGAATACTTAATTACTATTTGTACAGACATCGATATTAAAATCTCTGTAATTAAACGTCTACACCACGCTAATGAGGAAATCGGTGGAACCGTTCACAAAATGCTTGCGTAGACGACTGATTTTCAAGTCAGTAAACAAACAACACAAAAACAAGGAAAAATTTGACAATGAAACCGGGACTCCGTCTAAAATTGCCAAATATTAGACAATATTGCTGGTACACTTGAGGCTTGTTATAAATGAAAATAAAATAAAGTTTATGGCTGTGGGAAGCAATAATGATAATATTTCTAATATATTAATAGATGGATAGATATAATTTTGAAAGAGTAAAAGGCTTCGTATATCTGGGGACATACGTCGATGTTGAGAATAACTGCACAAAAGAAAGTTAAAGAAGAATTCTGGCTACAAATAGAAGCTATTACGGGCTGAATAAACGTTTTAAATCAAGACTATAACCACAGAAACTAAAGCCACGCTTTATAAGACATTGGTAAAGCCTGTGTTGACATATGGCTCTGAGTGCTGGGTACTCGAGAAAATTGATGAACAGAGGCTGGCTGTGTTTGAAAGGAAGATACTAAGAAAGATTTAGCCTATGGGCCAATTCAACAAGACGGATCTGGAGAAAGAGAAATGATAATGAATTATATGCTAAGTACAATTTGCCGATTTGCCAAAATTAATAGATTAAGATGGGCAGGACACGTTCAGAGAATGGATGACGAACGTACGGCAAAAAGAATTATGAAACACAAACCAATAGGGAAAAGGAAGATTGGATTGGAACAGATGGTTGGACCAGGTCGGCAGTGATGCGAGGAAGCTGGGCGCAGTGAATTGGTGGCGGATGGCTGAGGACAGGAATATGTGGAGGCAATTTCTTTTGGAAGCCAAGGCTCGATCTGGGCTGTAGAGCCAAGGATGTATGTATGGATGTAAGTTATGTATAAAAACAGAACAAAGACAAGAAACAATTTGACAAAGAAACCGGGACTCCGTCTAATATTGCCAAAGATCAGACAATGTTGCTGCGGTTCAGTGTCACAGTATTTATTTTTCGAATTTAAATTCCTCATTAATCACTGCGACTACAACCGTTTCCTACGACACCAAACATCGCATACGCAATGTAACACGCTACGCTTAAGCTTAACTGTTAATTTTTAATTTTCGTTAAATAAATGAAACACTCGTTCAACGATTAAACGCGGTGTAGTAAAAATCGGTTTTGTTAGGAATATTAATTCGCAAAACGCAAATCCCTTGGTTTGCAGAGCAATAAAAGGATGTCACGGGAACGAAACTTTCAAAAGATGATAGCCAATTTTGGACAGGGGCATCTTTTAGGAAAAGGGTTCAAGAATTTGAGGAGTTTCATGACTAAAAAGAAGCGGCAGACAGAAAACGCGCCTTCACAGAAGAAATGAATAGAATTATAGTCAAAGTTTGAAAGAAAGCTGGAAGAAAGAAAAGCGATAAAATAAGGAAAATCAGAAGTGAGGTTATTTCACGTGATCCATACTCAGCCAAAATTTAAGAAAAGTAATAATAATACTAATACTACTACTACTAATAATAATAATAATAATACACAATAAAATAATTATTAGACTATAATAAAGACACTTTATGGTATTTATATAGGCCTATAGGCCTAGGCCTATAAGCACTGCCCGTTATAAGTTTTCAAGTCATTGCAGTTTAATTAAGTCGCGATAATTATTTTATTTAATACTTAGATATATTTATTAAATTATTGTTTAAAATAGGTACATTACCGCATTTACATATTTATAGTACATAAGCACATAATGATATAATTAATTCAAGTATTTTGAAAGCGTCAAGTAGGCCTACCCAAGTGTTAATTAATAGTTATTTTATTATCATAAAGTAATTGTTAACCATTTCTGAATATCGGCGTTAAAATTTATTCGCGCGATGTTAATTCGTTGAAACGGCTGCATTGAGAAAGAAATTTCCTGTTTTATCTTAACAGGAAGTCTGTCTAATTTCCTGGGACCGCTTTGCTATATAAACTGTGCCAAGTTAAAAGCTGAAGTGTATCATCGTTTTCGTAAAGACCGTCGAGTAATCGACACGTGTGCCGCGGTTCGGGCGGACAAGTTTGCGCGGGGTGGAAAATGGTGGAAAGTTATTTTTCAGAAAACCCGCTTTTCCGATAACGAGGCCCACCTGTTCGCATCGTTAAAACGAGTCTTTAAAAAATTTAATTTAACCAATACGCAAGCTGTATTTACTACACTTTTCTGCAAAACAAAGTTAGAAACATTTGAACGTTATTTTCTTTCTAATTGTTTTGAAATAATCCTTTAGTTTACTAATTACTGTACGAAAGGTTTTTGTGACTTCCGGTCAATTAACAGGCACTAATTGTATCGACGTTTCGATAGTTTTTATTGCCGTCATCAGGACAAATTTTGATGAGCTATTATGACACCAAGAACACAACAATTAGTTTTCTTGTGTTAGATGTTTACACAAGTTATTTACTATGACTAAAAAGAAGCGGCAGGTAGAAAACGCGTCTTCACAGTAGAAAGAAATAGAATCGTAGTCAAAGTTTGAAAGAAAACTGGAAGATAGAAAAACGATAAAATAAGGAAAATCAGAAGAGAAGTTATTTCACGTGGTCCATACTCAACCAAAATTTAAGAAAAACTTAATACTGTAGTAATAATAATACACAATAAAATAATTATAATAAAGACACTTTCTGGTATTAGTATTAGCACTGCCCGTTATAAGTCTTCAAGTCATTGCAGTTTAGTTACTTAATTAGATCACAATAATTATTTTATTCAATACTTAGATAATAATAATAATAACTGATAAAATTTAGCTAGTTGGTAGAATCATAGCATAGTCTCATTTAGCAGCACGTCGAGTGGAAGGGACTTGTACGACTGAATTGGAACTGGTAGTCTAATTCAGCCGTATTGGTAAGACTAACGCGAAAGTTGTGTTTTTGGTACTACAAGACAATTGTCCTGATGATGACAATAAAAATTACGACGAAATGTCGACATATATAGCCTACGTTTAAAAGATTCTGTCTATTAGTTAATTGACAATGTCTAAATCTTTCGTAGTTTTAAGAAAATCAAAATGAATCTGCGAATAAGATAAAAACAGCGGAAAACAAAACTTCAACGAGTGGAGTAGACGGATTTTACAGTGAAAATTACTTTCACATGCCCTTGTAACAAGGAGTTGTTGCGTTCGTTTTAAATTCACTTATTGACATTTCTATATTTTTAAAATACCGTAACTAAGGTACAAAATCTTCAGAAACTAGAGATTTTCCTGAAAACTGAAGCACGGTTTTTTTAGAAGAAAATCGTTATACTTCCCAAATTAATTAATTGCAATTAAGTTTTGCAAAACACAACGTATTTTTATGCATGAACTTGAAAGTATATATCCATGCTACAGTTTTTATCAATGTGAAACTGATCTAAATATTCTAAAGTAAACAGCTAGGCCTACATGGATATATATGAGGTTCTTCTGGAACAATTTTTAATCTCTACCCAAATTGTGCATGGTATAGGCCTGTACGGTATACGCCTGTACTTAATTTTTCTTTTAACCATTCAAGAATTTAATTGATCAAATTAACTCAAATTAAACAAATACTTAAACGTATACAAAATTAATAAATAAAAATTTAGAGTTGATTCCTCTCCTCGCGTAACGGTCAGTAAGCGTACACTCATCAGTTTAACGTTAAATCAAGGCTAGACTTTACGTGTTACATAAATTGCACTGATTTAAATAAAACACACACAGACACAAACACACACAGTCTGGAAACACCTTGTCAACAGACGTTGGTAAAATGCATTAAAAAAACAAATTCAGAGACAAAAGGTGTGTAAAATTCTCAATCTTCTACTGGGGTCTATTTATTGTTCATAACCTAATGATATCGTTGATTAATGATCGGGAAACGTGCGTTTGTGTCCAAGAGTTCTCGAGAAACTTTAGACAAAAACGTACGTTTCACGATCATTAATGAGTGTTTCCGAATTCGTTTTCTGTAAATAGTAATTGTTTCGCAATATCGTGACCGTGAGTGCACGGTGTGAATATCCTGACTGTGAGAAATTAAGAATGTGAGTAATTTAAAACTTTATTATAAATCACATGTATGGTATCTTTAGGTTATGAACAATGAATATACAACAATAAAAGATTGAGATTATAGGTACCATTAGTAAGCAACAAGTGTGTGTATATTATAAATACATCACACTATCATTAGTGTGTAAAATTAAAAATAAACCAAACGTCTTAATAAAGCTTGGTAAAGTTTGCTATAAAATTCTAATGTCAGCGAACTTCGGCCTGAAAACAACGAATCCAGTTGTTTATCTGGTGTATTACGTCTGTTTTGTACACATCTAACGTCGTAATATAAGTAAGCCTGCTATACACACTTTTGCAGGAATTTTATAGGCCTACAATTTAACGATACAAATTGGTACAGGCTGTGAACGCACAGAGTGATTGTCACAAAAATATGTTCTTTTGAACGCGTAAATTATTTTTCACGTTTCACGGACTTAAAATCTGCATCGTCAGAATTGAGTACATCTTCAGTACTGAATAACAGATAAAATCTTTTCAACACGAAAACATTTTTTTTTATTAATTAAGTTGTGTTAGTGGTTATAATCACAGACAGAATTAACACTGTTGGACACCACTATAGAAAAGTATTCCGATTAGCGCTTTCAAGCTACACATCTCGTCATCAGATCGGAAATAACAATTTCCGATTATCAATCATCAGATTGTTATTTCCGATCTGGTGATGAGCTGTGAAGCTTGAAAGTGCTAATCGGAAAAATTTTTCTATAGTGGTGTGCAACAGTGTTAATTCTGTTTGAAAAAATATTTTATTAAATTTTGCTGTTTAATATTGTATTGGACAGTTTTTCGATATACTTTTATTGTCGGGTGTAAACCTACCGAATACAGAATTATACAGTGCAGTGTGAAAAAACGTATATTATTGTCGGAAAATGTATTTATTATTCAACAGTAAAGACATTACAAGAATAAAATGAGTAATTTGGGAATGTGTCTAACAGATTAGCATTTCCTATATTGATGTGAGTTATCTACGTATCGATTATTACAAATTCAAAGCGATTATTCACTGACACGTTCAGTCTCTTATGGTGCAAACGTAAGTGGGTTAAACCTGAGTCAGACAATATAGGCCTACATTCTGAGTAAATTATATAGGCCTACATTCTGAGTAAAATATATAGGCCCTATTTTAGTTATAACCCTGATACAACTTGTAGGAAGCTTTGGAATATTTAGAGTTAACATTTAACAACACGTACAGAATACCGGCGATTTTCCAATCCACCAACGCTCCACAGTTAAGTAACGAAATAAAACCAAAACCTAGCGATTTGGGCCGTCTAAAGCGACATCTCCCGAACACGTACAGTTCTGACAAACGAACGTAATTTCAAAACGTAACCGCGACGATCCGCACTTGTTCTACTTTTCCAATTTTTTCAGAAACAAAATCACGTTCGGAGGATATGTCACAGCTCCTCTGTGGGTACGTCGGGTCCAATTTTACCGCAATGTATGCACAACAGTTGTGTGGGGGGGGGTTGCCACCATCGTGAATTAATTTAGCAATAAAACGTGTTACTGACAACGCAACCAAATGTTCTACGAAAAGATTTTTAAATGGCGGGTAAGGGGCGCCATTAAATATTTTTAAAATGGTTTCAACAGTTTTTCACGATTCCGACATGAAAATATTAATTTTTCGGGTACAAACTAAAAGTACTAGCAAGCCTAAGTCATTGTCAAACAATGTCACTCGAACCGAACATTTCAACCTTCGATTCTGGAGCAACAGTAAAACTCAAACCGCTTTTTAATAATCTGTCTGTTTGAATTCTGTCCTCGCGCGTTGCGTAGCGCTTTACAGATGCTATCAATTGTACACACAGAAAATAATGTTTTGAAAACAGTGTTGCTTGAACCGCCCAGATGTTATAGTCTTACGTATACGACTAACTGAGGTCAGTTTTAACTTACTCCTATATTAACTTTTTCCTTCTTATTTGGTAGCCTATGTCTTCCAATTTAAACCGCGAAGCGCACACTAAAATTCTACGGGCTAGCACTGTGTTAATCAGTTATTATTGTTAAAGAAATAGGCATAGACCTACTTCATACGAAAAACTAACTCAAGAAAGCTGCTATTCATTGCGTTACAGAGTTATAAACTGTGTTTAAAAATATTAGTTTTAGGGTTGTTTGTTTATTTCTGTTATCTCAGTTGGGTGGGTGGATGTCATACTTTATTCAGATTATCGGATGTGTCTGTAATGCGTTCTATATATAACCAATAGACTGACTGGCATTATAACGTCATCGATCACTATTAAATAACTGACTAGGCCTACCTGTCACGTCCCGAGCCGAATTGTGGTAAACTTGCTTACAAATTTAGCCCATAAAGTAGGCCTATACTGGCCAGTATTTAAAAAAATGTAGAGGCCTACTGGAACTCTATACGGAAAGCTCACTAGTAAAGTAGGCAATAATTACAAGTCTACGTAGGCATATGAACACAGGGTTACCAGGCCGACAGCTACGTATGTCATAAACTACCATGCATAATTTTAAATCATTTAATTTTTTCTAACACCGAATATTCAAATTAAATATTGTCAAAAATAATAGCATTACCCATAATAGTATCGTCGAATGGTGTATGAAATTTGCACAATTAATAGTTCGCGTCCGCGCGATTGGCGTGTATCTGCATATTTTCTTATGTAAATGTTTTTTTTTTTGTATTAAGTTAACCATTACGAAAGGATTTTATGACACCGACGCGTCTAACCGAGAACAAGAAATGCAGAATTTAAATTAAGCTATTTCTTCCCGATTTCAAGTCGCCAAGGCGATGTGTAATACAAGGCGGCCGAACACCGGGGATTGGCAGCGAAATTGGTTCCAATTGAATATTACAACAAATAATTTGATTTTGATGTCATGTTGGTGTCGACTCCGTGCTATGCGAGAGCCTCGAACACCCTCGCACAACCCACGCACGCACACACACACACACACACACACACACACACACACACACCAACAACAAAGGATACACTCTTTCAAAAAAAAAAATCCCACCACGAAATTAGACATGTGTGGATTTAATTCCATTTACAATCCGTCTTCGTGTTTAATGCTCAATTACGGACCTAATTTGAATGGCAAATGTAATGGCAGTTTATTTCAAAACTAATTGTAATATTTTGATGTCTCTTGAGTTCTGTAGTTTTTCCACGCTATTTAGTCTACACTTTACATTGGAAGTGTAAATTCATAGTTTATTTTTTTTTTTTTTTTTTTTTTTACATTTTCCGGTTGGAAAAATTCAATATTGTATTTTCGAGAAAGCTAATATTATTTTAATTACCGGACGTCATTATTCTAATTAATGACCGTCTCACTTGGTTTCGTATACCGTCACACGATAATAAAATGTGACATTTATCGTATCAACGTTTCATCGCTTTCTTCCTGACCGTCTTCAGCTATTAAAATACTAAATCAAAGGTCGTTAGTTCCATAACCGAACTTAAGCATACAAATCGTGTAGTCAAAGCAAATCTGTTGATGAAATGTTTGAAATATCTAAAAGTAGACGGCTATTTGCTTGTTCTTATCAAGGCTGTAGGCCTACGGAGTACATAGATAATAATCTGTGCTCAGAAAATTAATAAATTTACAAACCTACAGTAGACGAAATTTTGTTTATTTATTTAAACCGCATTCGAAAGTTTACAGTACAACAAACCCATCAGTGCCGGATTTAAGCATAGGCTACATAGGCTGCAGCCTAGGGGCCCGCACCAAAAACAAAAAGACAAAAAAAAAACAGCCAACTTGCATAAAAATTATCTGGTTCGTGTTTCAGAGAACGGTAGAAGTTACTAACTAGAGGTAAAGGTGGTATTATGAACCAACAAGTCAAACCAAATCCTGACGAAAGTAGTAACTTATACTACAATCTTTTTATGATGCAGAAAAATTATGATTTACTTACAGATTTGTACAACGTAAATATTCCTAATACTTTTAGCCTATGTTATTTTTGAAAATATGCTTAATTTGTCATAATTACGATGAAATTGTTTTACTTTCCATTGGAAATCAGTTTCTTTTATTTTTCTTATATTTTATTTAGGGTCTTTTGAGCGTAATACAAAGACGAGTGCAATCTTTTATTATTATTTTCATTGATTCCAGAATGCCATTGTACACTGAGATACCTTGAAACCGTTAAGTTGTTTAACACAGTATTGAAAATTTACAAAAAACAGTGTATTTTAACTTAATTTGTACACTTAACAAATACTTTATTTGCAGTTCTGCAAGATACTAAACATTTTTCGTGGGAGGCACCCCCGGTATTTGTGGCGCCCGCACCACGTGTTCAACCTAGGGGCCCACTGACTCTAAATCCGGCCCTGAAACCCACTGCAATTTAATTTTTACAGTCTCAAAATAAAAATAATAAATGTATACAAAAGAACTTCAAATAAACCTTATCGCAACTCTTTGAAAAAACATTCGCAAATACGATATAGCCTAATAATTGTTGTTGCTGGCTCCTATACGCAACACTTGCCGAATCTCGCTGTTAGACGATTCAGATTTACGGAATTGTTTGGTGTAGTTTCACTTCGTATTACCGTAAACGGAAAAATAATACATCGTATGAATTGACGAAGAAACGACGAGACATATTGAAGGCTGTGGCGATATGCGTTGCTCGAGTTTGTTTTAAGATAACGTTTTTCAACGGCCAACTTAACAACGATGACGTTTATTCTAAAAAATGTTTGTACCAATGTTTAAACGGTTTTGCTACTTTAAACATTACGGACACTAAGAATAATGACAACATCTGCAAAAATGTTTCTGTGACTAGGAAACATACAAAGGACCTGACTGGGTGCAGTGCATTATTAGCTCTACGGAACTTGCAATGGTGGAACCCAAAAAATTTATTATGAATGTCCAGTCATCAGGATGAAGATTAAAGTAATTAATTGTAACACATAATTATATAATTATTAATCCATAATTTGTTGTAATTTTAGGCAATGGTATTATTTGTAATTCAATCATTTAAACAACCTAATGTATATTCTATTTTGTGCCTTTACAATAAATTTTTAAATTACTAAAAAAACAGTAAAAAACGATTAAAATACAGAGTAATAAATAATAAAAAATTGTTTAGGTGCCAGTGTTACTTTAAATGTAGTATAACATTGGGGTAACATTGGCAGATAATATAAAAAAAAAAGGTGAAGGGAAAAATTTTAGTAATTTTTATACTAGTAGTAAAAATATCAAAAGATGTAGGGTTATGTTATGATAGGACGTTTAAAACATACGAAAACCTGCCATTGTCCCCCCCCCCATTTTACCTTGAAAGTTTTGAAACGTACCGCTGAAGAAGAAAGGAAAAATGTAAAGCGGTCAGGCAAGGTAATAATGAAGAGATATAATATGAAGAGGATATAATGAAGAGATTGAGCCTGAACACGGTTCGTCGAAAGAAGGAAAATTGGATCTTTCCTGGGAGGCTGCCTGCTGCGGATACCTTCGAGGGAACGTTAGAACTGATTCTAGGGCTTGGAGTAAGAATTAAAGGAGAAAATGAAAAAACGAAAAAAATACTGAAAATCAACGACAGAGCGAAATTCGCAGATCAAGTCAGAGGGACAGAACACCAAATGGTTAAACATAAACATGTGTATCTGCAATAATATTAAATAATTCTATCGTGGGGTTAGTTGTAAAGTTATCCAAGTCCGCTTAGGTGAATTTGCGGAAAACTGAAATTAACAGTTTTCAAGTGCAATGAAAAATTATTACAGAGATTTTGAAGATTAGTTATTATTATTATTAATAGTGTTTTATATTGATTACACATGTTTTTAAAAAGGAAAAGAGAAATGAAAAAAACTGTTTGGCATTCGCAGATGACTTTCCTATAATTTCTGAACATCTGACCTCTGCAGTAACACAAGTTAATTTTTTAGAGGACATGGCCAAAAGAACAGGTTTAACAATTTCTGCAGAAAAAAAAACAAATTTCTCACGAACATTAAAAATGCACCAAAATTCCTGCTAACAGATATTGGTCAAATAAACAGGGTTAGAAAATTTAAGTATCTAGGGAAAATAATTCAAGAGAATGGTTTAGAAAATTCTGCTGTAGAAGAAAGGATTCATAAAATTGAAAGAGCATTTGGTATGACTAAAGATATTTGCAATAAAAAGTGCATATCTAAAAATGCGATAATAAGGCATTACAGTACAGTAGTGAGGCCAGAATGCCTATGTGTATGTGAATGTCTAACATTGAGTTATAATTTAGACAAACTAGAAATATATTGGAAAACGAATTATCAGGAAAATATTAGGCCCACGAAAAACTTCGGAAGTTGGAAATTAAGCAGTAATGATGAAATATATCAAAGTATAGGAAAATATAACAGAAACAGTGAAAAAAGAAGACTAGTATTTTTTGGACATTTGTATAGAATGGACGACAATAGGTCAACAAAATAGATCTTCAATCTGTGGGGAAAGAAGTCAATATCAATTTGGATTAAAGAAGTCAAAAAGGGTTTACGAAAAAATAATATAAACGCAGAAGAAGCAACTGAAAGAGAAATTTTTCGGGATAAGTGTTAAAAATGGAAGGAGTCCAGAGTAGGAGAGAGAAAAACGCAGGTTCAAAGTGGACTGGAGACAGGAAGAACAGACATAGTGAAAAGATGAAAGAATATTGGATAAAAAGAAAAAACAAGGAATAAAGAATTGAAACTGGCATGTGGTCTTCAGATGGCCCATACAAAATAGAAAAAAATTAAATTTGTTTTCTGTAAGTCTTTGAATTTGGGTGGTTTTACCACTAACTCCTCGATGTTAAATTTCTTTTCCTCTTCAATTAAGTCTCGACCGCTCTGTAAAACGAGCATTCTTGTACGCTATACCTATACTCTAACTGTAAGATATAATAATCAAAATGCACTGGGTGTTGAATTTCAATCTGCACTTTTACATGTTGCAAAAAAAACATCTTATTTCGAACAAATTTACAGTACGTCCACTTAAAATACAACTAACATACGACTTTTATTAAGATCTTCATATTCTTACTTTAAGTACAGTGGAACTCCGGTACTCCGAACACGAACCCATTCTAAGTAAGGTCGCACACGTATTGTTTTCCGAAAAAAGGTTTTATTTTATCCTTACCATACAAATCATTTAAAATAAAACAAAAAACAGAAAATTTCACATCAATATAACAGCTTTAATACAAACCAAAATAATAATTACTCGATTTAAAAGGTAGGTAAGACTATCTCGAGGTAAATACCCTTTTTAGGTAGGCTAAACGTCTACTTCTGAACAGACCATGACGTTCTAGAAGGAAAAGCAGCCGCTTGTCCTGTATATAAAATTATATTCGAAAAAGATTTATCTTTAATATATTCTCTTTGTTTTCTGTTTGTTGTAAACAATATATGTAGTCTAAACAAACATATTTAAATAATATATAGGCCTAGCACCGTACAAACCGCGCACACGCTGTTACACTTAAAGAAACAATAAAACGCATGACGGCTAGTTCATGATTACACAAGAATATAATCATAAAACACAATGATTACTAAAATAAATTGAAAGTTAAAAATACAGAAATAAATATTTTCTTACGAGTTGGTTTTAAAAAATAATTCCACATTTTCCTTCCCCCTGCAAACATTCTCTAATCAATTTTCGAAAATTATTTTTATTCTGGCAGATTTTACTGCGACAAGACAGTAAATCTGAAAGTTTTGACGCCAAATACGCACAAAAGGTTTTGGAAAACTGTTAAGACTCGGTTTCAGGACTCGAACATCTACCCTGCTTCTTAAGGGCCGCTCGCTATCTGTACGGTCATTGCCACTCATATCAAAGAAAATTTGCAATATTTTTTAAATATACTTCACTCGATATTATTTTAATGAAACAATTTAGTAGCAGAATTAAAGTTTTGACGGATTTTTCGGTATCCCGAAGGCATATATCTTTTATTTAACTATCCTTTCGAGTGGCAAAACAGGTGGCTACGTGATTAAGTATCTGAACTGGGAATAGGGATTTAAAGATACCAAACAGACTATTTATTGACTATGATTCCTTACACAACTTTAATGCAATTCTAAATGATAAAGTTATTTTCTGGATTTTTTAACAGTCTATTAAATTTCTTAAAACCCTTTGTTCTAACTCAGCGTTAAATCACTCAAACAGTTATATTCACTCGTACAACAGTTACCAATCTCTAGACCTGAGGCTCTCGTCTGACCACTAGTGTGTGCTACGCACTGCCTTCCTCTGAAACGGGCGCCTGTCTGAACTCTCTATCTCATATTTATATGTGCAAGTTGTTTATCTGAGTGTCTAAAACTGTAAGTAAAATTTTTTACTAGGCTCAAGTGTTGACAAAAAATCATCCCTTGTTACCCCTGGGTTATAAAAATGACAGGTGAAATTCGTACATAACTGTTTGCTCCGGATAACAGAGTAATATACGTACATAGGCTACTTGTTGACCAAAATGACGTCTAGACATTCTTATGTGACAAAATAGTATAACGGATTATTACTACATAGGATAATTCAATTGATGTAGTTGATACATTCAGACAGGTGGGTAACATGATATAAAATGAAGGGTCCATAAAAACGATTACACATAAGAGGATACATATAGGAAACTGTGCCAATAGCGGACTATTGAGAAGAAAACTCACTAGTCGCAACACAAAAATAAAAATATATAAGACCCTTATCAGACCAATTGTTACTTATGGAAGTGAGACATGGACATTGACAAAAAAAGGAACAAGTAACACTAGGAAGGTTTGAAAGAAAGGTCGTAAGGTATGTTTATGGCCCGGTTAAATAAGATGACGAATGGCGAATAAGAAATAACCAGGATCATGAATCAAAAATCAATCAATTTTAACGATGGAGTTTTTGCGAGGATCGGTCAAAAAATATGACTTTAAAATTTGTGTTATACTTTTCTGACCGATCCTCGCAGACTCTTCGTCGTTAAAAAATTGTAAAGAAATGTAAGCACTCGTTATTACTACATTCATTAAGCATATTATGCATACGATTCGTTAATAGCCTAGTAACAACATCAGACCCTTGGTATTAAACATAAGAATAATGTTAAGAGTAATAAATAACAAAAACTTGACGAATGTTTCGCAAGTTTTATATTAGGCATGCGAAACTCTGATAATTATTTCGATCTTTCAGTCCATCTTCAGTAGGCCTATAAGACTGTTACACTGTCTGACGACGTTCTGGAAGATCGGAACAGTTCTCAAGAGTTTTATAAAATAAAGCTATTTTAAAACAATTATTAAGTCTTTATTATACATTTTATTATACATAATAATATTAAAAGTTACAAACACTTTGATCAAACAATTGTTACGGGGTGTTGTTTTTTAGAAAGAATTTTTTTTTTTATGAAAATAATTTTGCGCTTCACAATTACAACTAGAACTTGTTTGTACACGGTATTACTGGAGTGATTCTATAAACTGTTTCATTATAGCCAACTTACATTTGGTCAGTGTAAGTTTCGCCTATTTCTATGCCCCCCCCCCGCGAGTAGGCCTAATATTCCAGTCACAGTGTTCCCTGCAGTCGGTTTTCGGTCTACTGATAACATATGCCTACCAGTTATTCCTATTATAATAATTATTATTTATTGTGATTAATTTTGTTGCCCACACGGCGTGGTTATTGTCGTAAGACGAGGGGCCCAAATTACGCAGACCGGAGCAAAATCGTGTCAAGTCGATGTTTACACTGAAGAAGTCTTGTGTAAAAATAAGGGCGAGAAAACCTACACTAAGACGTATTCCGCGGGAATGAGATCCGACACAAGAACGAACGGCGAGAGGTAACGAAAGAGCCACATACGGTGTATGACTATTTTATGCCTATTTTATAGGCCGACATGTCGTCTTCGATGGGTCGAATACCCACGTGTGTGGATCCCTCTCTGAGATGTCTTTCGAAGACTTTACCCAATTCTTTTGATTATTAGACAAAAATATTATTTTTATTATTGTTGTTGTTAAATCCTACCAGGTGTTAGCAACCAGCGGCACGCGGAACGATTTTCAGTGGTACACTGGACGACTTAAAGTATGTAACATTAAATAAATATAAATTATTAGATCGAGTCGTAACTATCGATATATGACATCTGCAGTAGGAACGATTCCAGCAACTTGTGCGAGTTTGAAAGTGTCCAGAAACACGCACGACGCTGAACAATCAACCGAGGAGAATCGAGCAAGGATCAGAATTCCGTTGGAAGTTTAGCTCGGATTTTAGTAAAAAGTATTCATTTTTCAAACACCGTGTGAACCCAAACTACAGAATAATGATTTCAGAATGTAAATCTAAATAAAACGAGTACATACTGGCACTAATGTAAGTACACTTTAATTTATTCGAGTCGAATAACATTAAATTAATTATTTCAGAAACAACGCGTAGGCCTATTGTTTTAAATTAGTTCCAATTCAGATAAGTAGGTTTTAGACAATAAGAATATTAAAAGATCAAGTTAACCTGTTACTGTAAGTTGTTCTGTAGAAAACATAACATTCCCAGTAGGCCTATAATCCGTTTTGAGTCGGTTTATGTTGACACTGTTTGGCGCAGCACGACCAAAAGGTTACCGACCTGTGCCCTACACCATTGTATGGTAGCCGCCGGGGGTTCGCCTATGTATCGTAAAATAATAATAATAATAATAATAAATAAATATATACTATCATTTTATTACCGAGCCAGTTATGAAAGCCTATTGTCACTGCAGTGATATACTATACAGTTAAATCCTCACAGTCGTCTAATGTCAGGTGTTCGGGGGGTAAGCCGTTCGGGGCATAAGCGCGCGCCTGTGTGGGCCTGATTACCAGTTCCGAAAATCCTCTAGGATTAAACGCTCGCTACGTCGGTAAGCTAACAGGGCGGTATCGATAGCCTGATAAGATTACACAGAGTCAGGCAGGTTCTTGCGAAAAGCAAGAGAGATATTCGAGCAAAAGCTTTGACGGAAAAACGTTAGCCTAAGTTTGAGTTGTTTGAGATCAGGCCTACGTAACGCAGCGTTAACTTGGGAGCCCGTTTGTTTTTCGCTGAAACCGTTCTGTTGTAACTGAAATTCTCCCGGGATAACAGGGACACAAGACACAAGAACGAAACGACGAGGTAACGAGAGAGCCACTTACGGTGTAGCCTATGCCAATTTTATAGGCCGATATGTCGCCTTCGATGGGTCGAAAACCCACGCGTGTGGATCCCTCTCTGCGATGTCTTTTGAAGACTTTACACAATTCTTTTTGTTATTAGACAAAAATATTATTTTTATTATTGTTGTTGTTATATCCTACCAGGTGACAGCAACCAGAGGCACGCGAAACGATTTTCAGTGGTATACTGACGACTTAAAGAATGTAGGCCTACCATTAAATAAATATAGGCCTAAATTATTAGACCGAGTCGTAACTATCGATTTTGCCCGCAAAAGTTCCGCAATCGGTCAACTAAACAGTTTCCAACAGACTACGGAATTTTGCAAAATAACAACCCACGCGCAACGATTCTTCTTAATTTTCATCCTGCGAAAATTCGACCAGGAAACGTACAAACGTTCAGAATCCGAAAACGTTTCTTATTTTACGGTTTACGGGATTTGTCAAAGACGTAGTCTTACCGCACTGTAACTGGACGCAAAAATCGAATTAACATAATTCTTACCGTTAATTTTGAAGCGGTTGTACTGTTGCAACCGAACAGGGCGGCTGAATATTCCAATAGCCCTGATTTTAACGCTCAAAGAGCTCCGTGAATGGCGAAAACTAATTGCCAGAAAATGTTACCGACCAGAAAATGTTACCGACCAGAAAATGTTACCGGCCAGAAAATGTTACCGACCAGAAAATGTTACCGGCCAGAAAATGTTACCGGCCAGAAAATGTTACCGACCAGAAAATGTTTTCCTGACAGTAGGCCTACGGGGAATAAATAAATAAGGTTTCGGTTTTTTAACGTGATTTTGTAACAATAATAAACTATTTCCGAAGTGTGCTTCTCGCGTCTACAGATTTGTTAAAGGCCTAAACCTCTTACCATACTTTTGGTGTTTATTTTAAAACGAGTACACAAAGCACTATATTTTAATAGGCCTTACAATAACAGGCCTAAACAGGTTCAACGGTAACTTGTAAGCAGAAGACACGTTACAAAAGAATTAAATTTTTTTTGTATTTTTACACTCTTATTACGCGTAGCTAGAAACACTTTTTAGCTACGTTTCGTAATTCAATTAAGAAAGTTGTGTTAATGGTTATAATCACAAACAGAATCAACACTGTTGCACACCACTATTGAAAAATTATTCCGATTAGAGCTTTCAAGCTTCACAGCTCATCATCAGATCGGAAATAACAATAATAGGACAATAAATATTATTGTTATTTGCGATCTGATGATGAGCTGCGAAGCTTGAAAGCGCTAATCGGAATAATTTTTCTATAGTGGTGTGCAACAGTGTTAATTCTGTTTCGTAATTCGTCAGGCGACCTAAACTTTGTTTGAATTTGAAAACACTTCAACCGTGAGTCTGTTATAAGCAGGCGTAGCCTATTCCACGAACCAGTCGGCCGGAAGCGCATTTGCAAAAATATTAATCTCGTATAGGCCTAAATAAATTAAATTTAAATTATTAAATTTAAACTACTACTACTAATAATAAACAACTATTAGTTTCCTTAAAAATAACCGGCACGCAGGTTTGGTAAAATTTGGTAAACATAATATAAAGACAGGTCTGAAAAGCTAACGTCGAACTTCCGAATAACGGAGTTCGCCGCAACCGCCTAAAGTTCACTGCATACACGGAATACTCCGGTAGGCCTAAAGGGTTGCGTATTTCTCTGAACGTTACCGACGCCAACCGGTAATATTTCCTTTTAAGTGAACTGATTTTTGTTGATTTCATAAGTAGGCCTGCTAGCAGTATTTGTTAAAAACATTGAATCTTGTTAAATAATTAGCAGATTTAATAAACTGTAATCTAAGAATTATTTTTCGCCATACTAAATGTGAACAAATATAATTTAATCTGAAAAATATAAATTCACGGTTAAATTATAAGGGTCCGAATATTGACGACTGATATTTAATTTAAAAAGTAAAACGGGTAAGCTTATTTAGGTACCGTTGGCAATGCGGTGAACGCGTCACGGGTCCGACGACGACGTTCCGTTTTATTATTCTGTAGCCTATAGCCTACTGGAAATAGTTTCCACGTCGGTTTTACTTCTGAAATACCAACGCGGGAAGTCCGAGGAACGGTGGAGGAAATTTTAAAACGGTTATAATCATTAAAAAAAGGAAATCGTGTTAGAATATCGGGAAGGCGTTTGGCGAATAAACCGGACTACACATATAAAATTACACATTATAGTAGGCCTATGACGTGGAACAAATATTTCGTACATATTTGTGTGTGTGTGTTACGACCGATTCAGTGCCTGTATTATTTCAACGCCAATCGGTCTTAACGCAGATGCCGTTGAACAGAATTTTTAACGGACGATTAAACGTTGTAAAACGGCTGACGACTCTGTGCGTTTGTGACTGTGTGCGCGCGCGTGTACGTTTAAAAGTACGAATAAATTAAACCTCAACAATAACTCGTAATCTGCATGATTTATTTACCCGTTTATTAAATGCTGTATCTCCGCTCTGACGCCGCCGGATAAAAAGACAAGGAAAAATATTATATTTTATTTGTTGCGTTACTTTTGGGCTTGTCTCTTATATAGACCTATATGTAAGCCTCTGTCTGTACAATTTTTACTTTTTTTTTAGCCATATATACAAAATTTGTTAACGTTAATTCCTCCTTCAAGTAATGCCGACAGATTTAACCGTAGTTCGCGATATTCAGTCCGTCGTTAACCATCGTTAATTTTAAGTAACGCGACGTATCGATCATTAAAAATCTACGATCGTCTTCGGGCGTAATAAGAAAATAAACCTAACATTAAAAACAAAAATTGGAAGAACGATTGCTTGTTGACGTTCGGGCAGTGGGCCCTTTAATAGACTAGGCTATTTTTATTTTGTTTTGATAATTCACTTGATTTTTCGTTTTAGCATTTTCGTCGTTGACTTACATACGGTTCTGGGTTTCGAACCGCTTCCGTAATCGCGGATAACTTACAGTTCGTAAAATAGTTTTGCAGTCAAGTATAGGCCTATGTTGATTCGCGACACTTGGCGACTTTGAAGCTAAACTGTAAGTGGAAATTTATTATTTTTATTTATATTTATTTATTTGCTTACAAATCTTTTGTATTTGTTTATAGGACTGCATCTGTTAAAACTAACTTTTTCAATTAATATTTAAAATCTTTTGCTTCTATAGTATTTGGAAAAATTAGGTTACACGCATTTCTGGTTTCAACAGAGGTTATTATTTATTTATTTATTTTTAATACCTGACGCCGACACAGATTTCTAGTGATCGAAACGCCTCGTGTTGGTTAAAATTTAACAACGGCTGTCAACGTTCTTTTCAATTACGATAATAGGCCTATAAAGTCGAAAATTCAGATTCGTCGGAATCTTGAAGTAAGCTATTATGAATTTAGGCCAGAAGTAAATTATTTATCACGGTATTCTCAAATATACCGACAAATATACTGGTTATAACCGTAAAAATACGTCAAGAAATAAGACAATATCTGCCTATCCTTGTTGGTTAAAACCGCACACGATTCATTATAACCGACAATTTACAACCACAAGGAAAATTTCAGTAATCACACAGTTAGGCCTAATGCCCAATGAACAACAAATACGAGCGGCTGGTTATTCTAAGGCGTAGCCTATTTATATTTCTACGATCGTCATACATGATTTCCAGGGTACATAATCGTTATCCGAATAGTTTCCACGCACTGTTATCCCTGATAAAATTTTAAACACACGGCTGACGATAACATTTTAAATACACAACGTTTCGACCACGGTTGATCTCAGGTGTAACAAGCAGAATTTCTTCTAACGGTTTTAAGACTAACCGAGTAAGGTGTAATAAGCAACAAAACGCCCGAATTGTCGAAAAATAAAATCGTTGCTCGAAAAAAATAACAACGAAAAAACAAACGGTTGTTCGTTGTGCGAGTGTTGTTCGGCTCAGAGAACTTCGGCAGTATAACATTTCCTCGTTCTATAATTTTTTTAAGTTAACCTATATTTTTATTTTACGGTTTGGTTTTGCAATATTTTTCTACGTCTTTCGCGTGTTGTTGCAAATGTCTCGTGTGGAGTCATCAGTTATAAGTCGTTAGATTATATTATCGTTACCCCAGGAGACGCCCGTAGATTATTAGCTGTCGAAACGTCGTGTAATTACAATATTAACGACTGTAATTGCCGTCCGGATAAGGCCTACTCTGTATCAGGCATAAGCCTACGTATATAGGCTATGTGTAGTTAATCTAATTTATTCATAACCGTACCGTATGTAAGGACAACATATTGCGGTAGATATACGCAAGCCTACATAGCTTACTGGTGTCCCCGCAATCGGAAAATATTTATTCGTTAAGCATTGAATTTTCCGCTTTTCCAATTAACACACGTTTAAATTGCGCCCGTAGTTCCTATTACTATGTGATGATCCTGTTGTTTGTTGTTTCTTATTGTTGTTGTTATTTTTATATTTAATATTGTATTGCTGTAGTTAATATCGTCCGTGTTATCATTACGTGCTGATAAAACAAATTCGTTTTGTCTTTACTAGTTTTCGCGTACGAATATTTAAATAACTTCGTTACTTAACGTTTCACCCCGTTCCTTTTTAATTTGTTACCGTGTTTTTCTTGATTTTTAGTTCTCTTCGTTTTCCTGAACAACGGTTTATTTAGAATCGGAAAGTTTAAAACGACCGAGTACGGTTTAGCTTAAGAGTAAAATTTTCATTTTTTGTTTTAACGGCACATTTGCGTAGGCCTACAGATTTCTTTTCGACAATTATTTTATTTATTTACTTCAGTTTCTGTACAAGCATTTTAATGCTCGTAAGCTTCTTATCAAATATAAAATAGGACTATTTGTGTAATCTTTCCTATTTAAAGTTGAAGCTTACCAAAATAGTAATTCTAATTTAGAATCACAACAATGTACTTGAACAACAATGAGTGTACGCTTACATTTCCTATTGTTTATTATTTTTCCGTGCTGCACAGTTTTTAACGGATTAATAAATATTCATCAGTGATCCACATATGGGTCTGTTTTAATTCACTGATGATTTTTGTGTATATTAAACTGTAAACATAAGCAAAGTTACCGAATTTGTTCGCTTAAAATTGACATAGAAGTTTAAGCATTCTTACCTGAAGACGGTCGGTCGGAATATCTGGTGCAGTAAACCCAAGCCGGCCAGACTTGTCCGTTGGGATCTTTGTCGTCCTGATTGGCGTCCGCGACTTTCTCTGCGCTCGCAGTCACCGGTTTCTGCGGCGATTTCACCGAAGACTCGACATCCGACTTCTTCGTCGAAGACTTCTCCAGTCGAGGCGTCTGTTGAGGTACCGCAGCCGGAGGACTTTTGTGAGATCCGTGACGAGTGATGACGGCCGACCTGCCGAATTCGGGTCGCAGTATGTTGTCCACAGAGAAGGTCAAGGACGACGAAGGTGCCGGAGGATGCTGGCGGTCGGGCGACGGAGAACGACTCGCCGGAACCCTTGGCGAAGGAGAGCAACAGCAGTTGCAGCGAGGTGCTTGTACAGTAGACAGAGAACCACACGACGAACTCGGCTTGTACCCGATTTCTGCGTATCGAGGATTCATTAGCGCAAGCCTTTGACATTCTTTTGGACTCTTTTGTGATGCAGAATTCTTAGCCGGGTTAAATAACCGTTTGTCTACAGGACTTTGACAATCGTGAGAATTTCTCGCAGAAAACAGTGCCGGAGATTCTTGAGGCTTAGAAGGGATCACCGTCGGCAGCCTGGGCAAGCTACCGAAACCCCTGTCAATGTCGGGGTACACGCTAGGAAGATGGAGATTGATCGGAAATCTCGGAATCACACCAAGTCCGTAAACGAATGAAAACTGCGGTACTTCCGGTTGAAAGGCTGTCGGAATACGCGGGTCAGAGGGGAAACCGTTTCGTCTGTCAGGACTGGAAGACAGGATGGGACTAGTCGGCGGAGAAGACTCCGTACTGTACGGACGATTTCCCGAAGGACTTCGGTGTGACAAGTTTGAAGAACTTTCGTTTGATAAAGGCCTGTTTGGTATCTTGCTTTGTTCCGGAAAACGGGAAATGAACTGCGTCCTGTCTGGTAAAAATCTTGGCCCTTCGTCAGGAGTACAATTGGAAGAATCAGCGCTTTGAGGTGATTGATTCTCTTGGCCTCTCAGTACGTCGTCCGGTCTCCTGCTGTCTGAAAGTTCGCTTGAAAAACTTGAAGTTTCTTGAAAAGAGTGGACGTCATCACGACTGTTGTGCGAAGCTTCCGTAGAGCACTGCGTGAGGAGGGCGATCTGGTGAAACGCTGATCGCGGCTTCGACGGTTTCGCGTCGATGGCATTCTCCTCTGACTTGGAGTCGTTCGGCTGTGTATATCCGGCGGAACTGCCTCCCTCGGAGCCGGGCCGGCGATTAGAAGTCGGTCCGGGGCTAGAAGCGTTATTAGGACTGCAACGTTCGGTTTCCAAAGCCATCTTATTATTCTAATTTAATTTAAATGTACATTATTTTGAGCAAATAACTAAAGAAAGTTAAAGAACACGCGATTGTAGACAAGCTGTGATTGATAGGACAGCATTTGATGATACGGCTGCCCCCACCGAGCGCTGGACCACACACGATGCCTCACGACCGGCTTTTAGTTAACACGACAACCGCTAGGGAGCACCACCTGCCGCACTATCACCATCTCTTTATCACAGTCATTACTTCTTAGCATTGTCATATGTTACTTTTGATAAATCTAAACCGATCATGTTATCCGATTAAAAATTTAAATTATGACGTTATTATTTGTTTACCCAATAAGATTTATACGTCACACTTTTCTTCGTGTTATTGTAAATACTGTACACAAACACTGATAAGACTTTATTTGAAAAAGAATTCAGTTGTTCATAGTTTTCACTCTAAATGTTAGCAGTAAATATATAAACCAATACGAAATTAAATAAAGAAATATTATTTTTAACAAGATAGAATTTGTATAAGTAACGATTTAAATTAGATAAATAAATACCTGATGGGACAAATATAAATTATCTTTTACTTTTCACTGTTCCGCAATGCACAGTTCGCCTAAAACTTCTTCGTTCGGTGAATTTTACTATTTCTAATCATAACAAACGTATCATTATGTAAAACAGTGCTGTAGATTAACAAAAAGTCGACAACAGTTTAATTAAACGATAAAAACGTTGGCACGCACTGTAGGTAATCACGAACACAGACACTGGCCGAGATAGAGTCATACAGGTGGGACAGACAGGCCTTGTCACTTGCACGCTCAGAAGAACGAAACGTCAGCTACGGTTTGTGAGAGTGACAGCTTAAACTAAGTCTTCACCTCAAAAATCTGTCGTGTCCTTTTCGTACCCGCCCTCGTCCCCCCTTCACCCCACCACAGTCAAAACCAGTTGGCTATGTTTGCGTCTATATTAGCCGAGAAGAACTGGCCGGGAAGGTAGGATTTTACGCGTCGGGGTGGTTTTTGGCACCGCCCATTTCCCCTCCGCGCATGCGAGGAGACGCGGCGGCTGGCCCCTCCTCCGCGGCCGGCGCTCAGACTAATCACGATATCAGTTACTAATTGGGCCCGTGGTGGGGGAAACCTCCCCACCTGAAACCGAATTTAACTCAATTTTGATGTTATTATTTACGTTTAGAGGCGTGGTTTTTGTATAGAGTTGTTCTGTTCAATAATATTGTGCTGGAAATAAATTGAAGAGAGATGAAAACATTTGGACATAAAGTAGAAAAAGACGTAAGTAAACGAAATCCGATGTTAACTATTTTTTTTTTGTTCTTTTTGGTTATATTTATATTAAATTGACTTCGATTGCTTTCCTGAGCTTATTATCACTTGGTTTCTGATTTGTCCTGAACGTCGCGTGCGATCATTCTCAAGAAACTTTTATGCAAATTATTTAGAGTCTAAAAGTGAGCGATAAAGTAATTAGACTGTCGCTGCACCGGCACATGCGCGCTCGTACCAGATCCATCTCTCTCCGCCTTGTAACAAATACCAGGTACATAAAATAACTCACGACCGTATTATTTTCTTATTATTCTTCTTTTTTTTGATGAACACTCCGTGAACACGCGTGTTATGAAAATAAATAAATTAAAACAATTGATTTAGTAATTTTTGAAAATCCGTTTTAACTGTTCATGATAGACCTACGCAGTAACCGAGAGACATCGATCTGCAGTTAACTGAGGCCAAACGATTTTTAAAGCCAGAAGACGCGGCTTCGAGATCGGTTGACGTTTTGAGTTAAACTCGTTAAACGAATATTTATGATCCCCGAATTAGGCGACGGGGCTCATAGGTAACCCTTGTTATTTCTGTTAGAAGTGCTTACTGTTTTTTTTCAGGTCAGAGTACCGCCATTTAACTACGTCCTCATCCCGACAAGCCGCAAAAAACACACACACACTCACGCACACAAACACCGTCTCAGGTGAACTAAAATAAGTAGGCCTACTGCTTGACTGTACAGACATTTTCTCTTGTTTTAATGTAATTTAACAGTTTCTAAATGCCGTAAGATTTGACAAGAAACCCTCGTAAGTGTTCACAGAAATCAGGATGAGACAGGAATATGGCTATAAAATTAAACAGCGTTTACAGGACGAAAGCGAACACTTTAACACGTCAACAAATTTATAAACGAAACATAGGCTATATTTAGGTCAAATAATTCAATAAATAATAGCCTATAATTGTAATTGTAAAAATAAATATAACTCTAAAGGCTAAATAAAAATAAATAACTTGAGAAAATCACGCTTTGTGGGCGACTGATTAGCCTACTTAGGCCTATAGTTTACTCTCACAGTGTAGGCCTATATAAAATTGTTGTTTCTGAATATTGACGGTAATTTATTATTTAATATTATTTATTAATAACTCGTTGTTAAATAATATTTTAACGAATTTAAATCTTAAATAGGCCTAATTTTCGATGATTCTATATTGCATGCCTTGTAGGCCCTACCACAATTATTACTCTGTAGCCTACCACAGTTAATCTCATCGTCAGAAACATGAAATAGGCCTACGCCCAATCCGTGATGACATGTAGGCCTATTTAGCGTAAAATGTGAAACGCGCATGAGAAAAATTAAATACCTTTTCAGATGAAATTAATTATTATTGTGATGAGGGCGCTCGCGCGTGTGTGCAGGCCTGTTAATTTTTTAATGTGAGACTATTTGATAGTCAACTTTCGCTGTAGGCCTAACAGTTAGGCTATACAAAAGGCCTATTGCATCGCGACGCTTTTTGCTATAGGCCCTACTTAACGTTCATTTTATAGTCTACTAATAAGTTATTCTTTGTTGTTAATGCCAAGGTGGTTTCTCGTCTCCACCTTGTCCATTCTACTTTCTTCGTCTAACTGCGCCTCTCCTTTCAGTGAAATAATTTTTCACGTTCTAGGGTGTTGTGTTCGCGGCGCGTCCGTGTATCGAACTGTTTCGACTTCGGAACGCTAACCTTTTGACAAAACTTAGGCCTCCTCCGTTGAAGCTTAACAACAACAGCTGGCTCGGGCACGGGCAAAATTTAATCAGTCTAATATTGTAGGCTATCCGAAGGGAAATTTTTCGCAGCTCCGGGAATCTTTTTTTTCTCTACCCGCTCCATGATAGCCTGTAGTCTAGTAAAAGCTTCGATATCCGACATCCTGTCAACGAGCACTTTGCCTCTGCAATCACACACACACACACACACATTTCCAGATGCCTTATTCGTCAACGAAGGAGACTATTCATCGGAAGTTGACAAGCGGTATCAGAAATGTTACAGCAGATGCCTATGCTAAGCTCTTAAAACTTACCGAAAGTCAACCACGCTACACAGAACAGGAAATTTTGCTCATTTCAACTTTCCTTGAAGAGTGATTAAGACTTACCAGACAAGCCAATTCTTTAAAAATAATTTAAAAAATTCGTATGAACTGTTTGAGGAATTTAGGCCTACATTAAAACCAATTTTTGTTGTTGTTAGGCCTATAACCTACGCAACGTGCAAATGGCAGTACAGTAGGCCTACATATTATGTATAAAATAATGATACGGATTTTTCGTATTTGTTCGGTGATTTGTAAGCGTTGTTATTATAATATTTTTTTTTGTTTAAAGGGATTTTTATTATTTGTTAGACTGACAGGCATGATTTAAGAAAACGTAATGTTTAAGAACATGAATCTATACGTTTTACATTTTTCTGGACTCCCTAAGTTCTAAATTTAATTCAATTAAAATTTTCACTTAAGCCTAAAATAAAATATTAAATTTGTAATAATTTTTATTAGGCCTACAGCACATTCACTAGTCCTTTAATTTTACACATAAATTATAGACCAAGTATGTTCATGATTATTGATGTAGGCTGAAGTTATAATATCCGAAGAAATCCTGAGGTTGTTTCTGGGGAGTTCGGATTCAGTTCCTTTCCGTTAGAATTAGACTTAAATTTATGTTAACCTACAGGTAGAGCCTGTGGTTTTGTCTCTTTCCCCAACAACAGCTTAACTTATCGAGGGCACCTTAAATAGCCTACCTCGTGTCAGCAGCAGTCGGCAGTAGACGACTTACAGCGGTCCCGCTGAAACCGTCATCAAAGCAACTCATATCAATCGTAATTAATTGTTTAACTGCACCATGGCCGGGTCTAGTAGAAGGCCGGAATATTAAACATGGTAGCTTAACATTAAACATGGAACCAGCTGATATTTGAGGCCGACTAGACGACTCTTAATTTATGTATTTCAATAATCAAATCGCGTCGTTAGGCCTATTAATTGCCTCTTAACAGCAGTTTTATAAGTCTTCATTTTTTTGCAAATTAAAAGTTTATTATGTAAAATACTGTTATAGGCCTATTATTTATGAAATATAATAATTAACTCAGTCATATGATACGAATTCAATAATTCGAACAAAATTAATTCATTAGGCCTAACACTAATTCGCTAATTTCTTCAACTTGAACGTATAGTACTAGCCAAAATGCGCACAGACCTATAATTTAATTTAGATTTAGCTATAAATAGGCCTACTCATGATTTTAGTAATGCTACAAAATTAAATCTAAATATAACATGTTCACTTTAGCTATTTTATTACACTATGCTTATAGGCTTCAGGCGCAACGTTGCCACGTTTAATATTCCGTCCTTCTACTAGAGCTGGCCATGGCTGCACCCGTGTATTCCTATCACTTAAACGAAAGACTACACAATGACGATGACAAGACGGGTCGACTTCGTAGAGTGCTCATTTCAGCAATGCTGGGTCCACGTTCACTAATCAAAGTGCTTCGAAATTAAACCTTTTAACTAAGGATACTATGCATATTATTCACCATACTCAGTAGGCCTACTGGAAGCACGTTTCTCCATGTCTTATTTCCAGACAGCTTGATACTCATCATGTTTAAGGGTCTGTTATACGTCTGAAGCCGTGTAACTGCAGTGGGTTAATCTTTCAGTAATATTTCTGCCGTTCGTGAAACACGTTTCTAACGCTGACCGCTTTGTTAACCGACGCTTAGACCATAACTACGCTTCCACTTTAAGTAATATCACAGTTTTCTGTTAGGCTCTTTCGCCTGTAATTACAATGAGGGGCGAACCTAGGATTTAATTTCGGGAGGGGGGAATTTTTTTTAACCACATATCGTTTTCTTAGAGTATTATTTCTCTCATATTATAATGAAAATCGTACCAATAAATTAAAACTAATGGGCAAGTAGTAGCTGTATTCACTAATTTCATTAAAATCAATTTAAAACATACACCAGATAGGTTTTCAGTTTGTCTTGGAAGCTTAATAATGCCTTCATGTGGAATTTATATATACTTTGAAGAGAACGTTAAAATTAAGAAAGTGAGGGTTAACAGCATGCATATAAATGCTGTGGATATAAATGTATACAACAGGGTTGTAGATATAAATTTTACAGCATGTAAAATAATGTTAAATAAATTTGTTAAAAAATATAATGAATGTCAGTCTTTTCAAAAGGAAAAATAGAAAAAGAAAGAATGGTAAAATCGAAGAAATAAATATTACTAGGCTATATAGGCTACTTTGATAAATAAGTGTTATATTTATCCTTCTTGATATTAAAAAAATTATGTGGATTACACATGTTTCATTATAAGGCCTATGTCTACTACATGTTTAATTTTAAAAAATCAGAAATATTTAAGTAAATTTGGTCAAATAAAGCGCGTTAATTACCCGAATACATAGGATAACACTGAAATTGTTCAACTCCTAACGTCATGTGACTTCAAAAATCGTCGTGACTTCATGTCCTTTCTTTTCCATAGGCCTCGGTTTACGGCCAACAAGCGGGTAAAATCAAACAGTTTCTTCGTTGCGGAATTAAATAAAACAGCTGACTTGGCTCAAGCACGTCGTCACATGAATCATATGTTTCAAGTTGCTTATAACCAGCGGAAATCGTGTCCTCCTACTCTCTTTCAACTCGACTTATTTTCATTTCTCACCAGTTCTTTTCATCTGTTATGCTTATTATTGAGAATAAGGCCAATTATTGTAGATTATTTAAACCTGTCATTGACCTGAATAGTATTTATATTAAATTGACAAAACTTGAAAGGCAATTAATTACATTTCAAAAAAACACGGAACCAGTTTAAAATTTTTATTCCATTTTTAAATTTTTTCGGAATTAGGGGGGATATATCCCCATATCCCCCTTACTTTCGCCCCTAGTTACAATGCCAAGTTTTCGTGGAAAATATTAACTGTCTAATATCCCCAGAATTGGTGACAGCTGTTAGTAGGCCTATCGCAAGCTTATACTGTATAGGCTATGTAGTCTACCTATAGGCCTATGTAGCCTACAGCGTTTTCTCGAAAATAAGACCTCTTCTTTGCTCGACATTTATTTAATTAGGGATTATTCTCTAATATTTAAGTTGGATCACAGAACCGATTAGGTCTAGACCTATACAAAGATAGGAAAAATAATTCATAACCGAGCAGTATTCTAATGGTTACCGATAGGGCTATTTATTAAAACAGTCTGTATTACTGCATAGATCTAATAGCATTATGCTGTTCAGACCAATAGTGTAACACATCTGCATTCCTCTGAGCGAAGTAGGCTTATTCTCTTTAACAAAGCTAACTAAATTTTCTGAGAACACACCTAAAACTGAAAAGTGTTCAATTTCTTGCACTTAGAATTAGACTTAAATTCATGGTAACCTATAAGTTAACTTAAATATTTTTGTCCAAAATTGTCGCGAGTTTAAAACCCCAAAATATAGCGGGGTCGTACAAGCGAGGGTGTCTTATTTGTGAGTAAATGCTGTAATCTTTACCTTACCGATTCTGTTTAAACCGGACGCCTATACGGCAGTAGGACTGGAAATGATAAAAGTTTTGTATTGTTTCACAGTATTTTTTAATTTTAAACTGTGACAATTCTTTCAATCGATTAGACTGTCTTCGGAGAGTATAGGGCCGTACCCAGACGTTACAACACAGTATGGTTTTTGGCCTCTTCAGCGATTTTTTTCATTTAGCTCTCTCATTACATAGTCTTCTCCATCTTCTTATCCCCATATTCCTAAGATAATCCTCACATCCTCGATCTGTCTCTTCCTTGACCTTACTCTTGATCTCCTACCTGCTGCTCCCCATTCTAGAATTTTTCTGGGAATTCTGTGCTGTTCCATACTCATTGTGTGTCCCGGCCAGGGTATCCTTCTACTCTTTACTACATCAGTTCCATTTATTTCACGATTCCTTCGTATTCTCCGTGAGCCGTCGATATTTTACACTGGTCCAAAATTTTCCTCAGGATTTTTCTTTCGAATATTCTTAAAAACTGTTCGTCTTTTTGTGTTAATGCCTCGGTTTTACATGCATATGTTACGACTGGTCTAATTGTGCGCCTGTAGGCTACATTTTTAATTTTAACGATTTGTTTTCGGCTTTATTAATTTTGAGTAGGCGGGTGCGTACCTAGTAGGCCTAGTTGAGTATAGTCCTAATACGATGATGAACTTTCTGAAAATGATCAGGAAGCTCGAACGATTATCGCAGTTTTGTATAATTAAAATTATTGTGACACAATTTCCGAGCGTTTATGGTTCTTAACAATAGTTGTATAACGTGCCGCGCGAGATAAGTATGTGTCGGGTTACCGTACGCTATTTGTTTCAGATAGAGTGAGAACATTTGTTTTGAAAACAGACGACTTTGCCGCAAAAAAGAGGACGTACTAATTTTCAGTAGCCATAAGTGTTTTACAAAAAGTCGGTTTCGTTTATTGTCAGTATCAGTTCATAAAGTAGGCCTAAGCACAATACACGCATTTTTGTTTGTTTGGAAAGGTGACAAATAGACCTAGATAGAGAAGATAAAAATCTATATTTTTAATTAATATAATTTGTCATGTAGGCCTATGTTTAATAAAATTAAATTATAAAATTAATAGTTTTAAAATACACCACGTTATTGAATTAATAATTTTAGTCGTTTCATAAAATTAAAATTTGACAATTAATACTAGGCATATGTGTAAATTAACCTTTAATAATGATGATACCTTTAACTAGTATAATGTTAAACGCTTTCTTTAAATAATATTAGGTCTTACTATATTTATTGGTTATTAGAAATTTAACCATTTAAATTTTTTTAAATTAAAAAATATATTTTTTTCATTTAAATGTCGGTTTCATTAAAGTAACCCGTTATTATTGGCAGCCGACGATTCTACGACACAATTAGTTATAGTTGAGAACTTCTAATTTATGGATGGGCCTAATACAATAACAATAGGTCTTGGCTTACTACTACTACTACTACTACTACTACTACTACTACTACTACTACTACTACTACTATTATTATTACTACTGCTACAACTATTTTTGCTTTAAGAGGGGGAAAACCCTTTATGCACCGTCAGAGGGAGCCGTCTGTTCTCCGGTAGGTAAGTGGGACTCTCACCCACTACAAACCCACCTCTAATTCAATCATTGATATCCATCGTGAAGGACTCAGCGTATTACTTCAAGATGGAGGCTACTGTGCCCTAATTGTCCTTTATGTGCTACTGCCCGTTGGGTGCAAGTTGGACCTGTCTTGTAGGTCCGACTTGATAGAAACGCGCCCCAATCCTCCTTCCCACGAAGCATAATCTCAACTAAACCTTCGATGTGAACTCCCCGAGCTCCACCCTCTCTCTTGTGAATATGCTGCACTTGAAAAAACTAATACTATTACTACTAGGCCTCCTCCTCCTCCTCCTCCTCCTCCTCCTACTACTACTACTACTACTACTACCACCACCACCACCACCACCACCACCACTACTACTACTACTACTACTACTACTACTACTACTACTACTACTACTACTACTAATAATAATAATAATAATAATAATATTCTGAAAAACTTCAGAAGGTTGGAAATTAAGAAGTAATGATGAAATATATCAAAGTAGGTATAGAAAATATAACAGAAACAGTGAGAAAAAGAAGACTAGTGTAGTTTTTTGAACATTTATATAGAACGGACGACAATAGGTTAACAAAACAGATTTTTTTAAATATCTGTGAGGAAAGAAGTCAACATCAAGTTGGATTAAAGAAGTCAAAAAGGATTTAGAAAAAAATAATATAAACGCAGAAGAAGCAATTGAAAGAGAAGTTTTTCGGGCAAAAGTGTTAAAAACGGAAGGAGTCCAGGGCAGGAGATAGAAAAACGCAGGTTCAAAGTGGACTGAAGACAAGAAGAAGAGACACAGTGAAAAGATGATAGAATATTGGAGAAAAATAAAAGAACAAGGAATAAAGAATTGAAATTAGCATGTGGTCCCTATGGCCGATATATATAAAAAAAATAATAATAATAATAATAAAAAGGAAGAAGGAAATAGGCCTATATAGGTCAAGTAAGTATGGTTGTTGTAGGCCAAAGGGTTAAACAAGGGTTAGGTGTACAAATTCTCAGTTCAGTCAACATAGCTGCTTTCTGAACGGTACGTAGACATAAATGTCATTTGCCTTCTGAACATTTTGCCAGTCTTTTGTAACTAATCCATTCGCAGTCACTATTACCGTTATTATTATTATTATTATTATTATTATTATTATCGTTGTTATCACCCGTATTAAGTGGGCTTAATGTTTTTTTTTAAATTAAGATTAAATTTTCCATTAATTGTGGGAACAGAATGGACCCAATTATTATGCCCACTGAAATGCGACCAATAACAGAGCCAATTTAATTCTTCAGGTAAACGTTGTTGTTGTAGTTACGGGCATTTTGTTATTATTGTTTTTTGTTATGTTGCTATTATTATTATTATTTTGAACACTTTTTTTTGAGAATTTACACTTGTCAAATCACTAAGAACACAATAGCGTACATTATTCCAGTATTCACACACACACACACACACACACACACACACACACACACACACACACACACACACACACACACACACACACACACACACACACACACACACACACACACACACACACACACACACACACACACACACACACACACACACACACACACACACACACACACACACACACACACACACACACACACACACACACACACAAATCGTGTCAACTCCCTCCTTTAACGCGTTTTCAACTCGTTCTGTGTATAGACCAGACGTCCCGCTTGTGTTCCGCTGTCCCGTGGGAGACGCACAACTGTCCCGCTTTCCAAGGAAATAAATCACTAGTTTTTCGAACGCCACGATATAACCCAATGTCCGCACCAGTGCCGTATTTGAGCATAGGCTACATAGGGTGCAACCCAGGGCCCCGCACCACAAACAAAAGGACAAAAAAGCTTGCATAAAAATTATAAGTGGTTTGTGTTTCCGAGAACAGTAGAAGTTATTAGAGGAAAAGGTGGTATTACGAGCCAATAAATCAAACCAAATTTCAATGAAAGTAGTAGTAATGAAAATAAGAAAAATTGTCAGTGTGACAGACGCAATTTCATCAACTGAAAGGGTCAACGTAAGTTTGACGTACGCGGTTTTAGAAATTACGCATTTGTTTATACTTGGGGCATGCTGCAGAATGTGTCAAATCGGATGTGTTTTATAGTTAGCCTGTTATCAACTCGCCAAGAATTCTTTCTTGCTCAACGATTTCCGCTGATCACTCAGCAATTGCGATCTGACATTTTTCTTATCTGCTTTACGGTGTGACAAATCGGATGCTTTTTCAGATACTAAAAGGGTGTGGTATTTACCTTCAGCCCAACTAAAGTGTTTAGGCGGTACAGAAAGGAGCCATTATTATTATTATTATTATTATTATTATTATTATTATTATTATTATTAGTAGTAGTAGTAGTAGTAGTAGTAGTAGTAGTAGTAGTAGTAGTAGCAGTAGTAGTAGTAGTAGTAGTAGTAGTAATGGTAGTAGTAGAAATATTTTGTGTGTGCGTGTACTAAACACATTAACATATTTCATTCTTTGTATTCACTCATACACGAACGTTAGTTATTGAAAACCATTAGGCCTACTGCTAAAAACATAAGTTGATTAAAGTTTATAAAAATATTTATGTAAAAACGCAATACAATAGGGTGTAGCGGCGGTTGTCTACACACGGTTCCCTCGGAGTGGAACTACACTACGAAAAATATGAATAAAGGCAGTCGATGTCCGAATCGCGAATATCGATTGTCCAACAGCGATTAATTCATCGGATCAATAAAAACTTTAAGTCGCAATGCGGAATACGCTTTCTTCTTCTCCTTCTTCTATGGCATCACAGTTCGGAGTCGAACCTTAGCCTCCATAATCATCCGCCTCCATTTTTCCCTATCCTTGGCGATTGATGTCCAAACGGATTAGGCCTACGAGATATAAAATATAGTAATCCCCTGTTGCAACGCTCTGAGGTATCTGTTATATTGAAAGTCCGTTGTAGGCCTATCTGTATATAGCAAGTAGTCCTTACAATATGGATATGACTCATGCAAACTACATGGATAAAAGTAGAAACTATTTATTTTACAGTATTTATATAATATAGATAACAGCATATTAGCACAGAGATTAAAAAAAAAAACAGTTATATCTTAGCCTATATACAAAACCCTATGTACACAATTGAATTAAAAACTTTGTCCATTGTAAGAGAACTTATTAGCTTATATATTTTACACAAGTATTCGTAATTACAGTAAAAACTTTGTCCAATTTCTATCTCCTTCAAAAACAAGACGGCTATGTGTTAGAATTGCTTTCCATGTTTACTGGCAAAATTACAAATTTTTTTTAGATTGATTAGGGTTAATTTCTTTAGTCAGTTTAGTAAATAAGTCTGGAAGGTGTCCTCGCACCTGGTCATAATAGGCGACATGTTTTCATTTTTTGATTTTTTTTATTGTTTTCATGTTTTCATTGAACATACTCAATGAGCCTGTTGCGTGGTAATCAATGAAACGTTGAGAATTCTACAAGTCGCCTACGATTCATATTTATTTAAATAGGCCTAGAACGATTTTCATAGGCGATAACAATAATAATAATGCATCGTATCCCCCCCCCCCGCTATGGAAAATCCTGGTTACGTTAGAGTGTGTGATTGATATCAAACGTTGTGCACCTGCTTTGTAGCTGTCAACGACAAGAACTACTACTACTACTACTACTACTACTACTACTACTACTATTAAATACTACTACTGCTAGTAGAAGAACCGATTACCCTACTGAGTTGTAAGCTGTGAACGAGAATCTTTCAGAAAGACAAGAAGTGATGTCTCTTCGGGTGAAGTATGGCCAACATCACCTTGAAATAACAAAGCAGACTATTGTTAAATTGAAAGGGTTTGTGGTTTTTGTTAGTGAAAGTTTAGCACACCGACGTCACACGTGCCCTTACGAAACAAGACAAAACGTACATTTTAGTGTTTTAACGGGACTGTCCCTTTTTTTGCTCTTTGTTCCGTTGACTCGGGGAAAAATTAAAGGGTAGCAAAATGTACGGTTTTTAGAGAAGCATTAAAGCTTTTCCCAAAATTTTGTAAAATCTGCACAAAACTAGTATTCTTAAAAACAATTGGAATGTTTTACATTCAATTGTATCAGCTTGCTGTGTCGGTACTGCTTATAACGCGTATCGAATCTCGCATGTTTCACAGCATCGATCGTTACGAGGCCGATTTCAGTAGCCTGTCAATGCGATAACATATTTACTCGTATTACTAGCTTTGTGTTTGAAAACTCTATTTGAATATTTAACAATAACAATGCCCAAAAGAAGAGGCTATTTTAACGATGGACTGAATAAAGGCTTTCAATTTTTAACAGAACAAAAAGAAACAAATAAGTTACTGTGTTTGATTTGCAAAAGTGTTTTCAATACTGAACACAGCGAAAGATCATATATGTTACAGTTGCTTCGATGAAACAAACTCTCCTAAATGTAAGTGCCACCTGCTTCAAACGCAAAAGTTACAACCTGATAAACCAGCATAAACAGTTGTCACCCCCCCTCCCCCGTATAGCTCATGTGCTTGTTAATATCAGTGAGACCAAACATTTTTTAAGGGCTGATAAAATCCTGGACTTGGGACAGAAATTCCCCCTCATATAGAAAAGTGACGTCCGGGAAACGCGGAAGAATACCAAAGCTATGTCAGAGAAATCTTTGGCAAAGCTAAATCTAAATTAGGAGAGCAATCAAAGCACATTATATTGAATTGAGTGTTTTAGTACAACTACTACTACTACTGCTGCTGCTGCTGCTACTACTGCTACTTCTACTATCACCACTACTACTACTACTACTACTACTACTATTTTTTATTTTTAAAGGAGGAGGGAAAATGCATTTAGGCCTACGCACTAAGTGTAAGACACCCATCTCAAGTGGACTACCCGCTAAACCCTTCCTCTGTCTTGACTGGGACCGTTTATCACACTCCATTTTGCTGCACCCAGTGGACTCTCATCCACATTGATCTACTTTATAGACGTTCTAAGTCTCCCTTCTACACCCTCTGCGTAATGTACCACATAATCCTCCCCTCTTAGCACGATGCTATCCGCTCTTCTTGTGGCCCATCTATTACAATTGAAGGTGTACTCCACGTTGTTCTGTATACCCGGGCAGTACAGGCAGTGTGTGGACAGTGCTTTAACCATCTTATGGAGGTAAGTCGGAAGTATCCATGACCGCTCAACCTACTACTACTACTACTACTACTACTACTACTATTACTACTGCTACTACTACTACTACTACTACTACTACTACTACTACTACTACTACTACTACTACTACACAACTATTAGTCATCATCATCAGCTTCACATCATGGAAAAGGCACGGTCTGCCTGTTCCGCCTTCAAAGATCCTCCAGCCATCTCTTCCTGTGTCTACCCACACACCTGTGTCCTATAGGTTTATGTCTCCAGACTTCTTTGGACAGTCTTAAATCTGAAATTCTTTCTAAGTGTTCTTTTCACCGTTGTTTATAATGTTTTAGTCTTTCATTCAAGTTAAAATCTATTAATTCTTCTCTTATGGACTCATTCTTTATACGGTCAAGTTTAGAACGCCGTTTACGAAGCCTGTATTTTACTTTGCCGTCCATAATTCACACAGTACAGGGCCCGCCGTAATTTTGTATCCCGATTACCTTGTTCCTAAAAATACGGTTGATTTTCCTATAGATCGTCTGGAACTTACCTAACACAACATCGACATCTTAATTCTTATCGTAACCAATATCATTCCCAAAATAATTTAAATGGCTCACCTGTTCTACAATTTGATCATTAATCATTACTTTTGTTCTTATTGGTTCCTTACCTCGAAATGCCATTACCTTTGTTTTTGTAGTGGAGATGTTTATAATGCATTCTTTGCAAATATGATGAAGCTTAAGAACAGATTTTTGCAAATTAGATTCTGTATTTTGAAATATAAGCAAGTCGTCGGCAAACAACAGCACATTCAAATATCTGTCTCGTGATATCTTAATACCAAGGTTAATTAGATGTTTCCAGGCAACTATTAATAACTATTAGATGTTTCAACTATTAATAATAAGAATAATAATTTTTATTTAATACAGGGCTTCCACTGCCGATCCACCCCCATAGGGAGAGAAAGAGACAATCAATAGGGGAATAAGGGAACAAGTGTGATAGAACGGTTTGTTTCCAACCCTGGTGTACCACGCTTGTTGAGAATAATTCTGAGGGATATTCGACTCAGCTGTAAGAGAGACTGTTGACAAAGTGAAAGGGAAACGTTTAGTCAAATGCACAGAATAAATCGACTCCGTGAAATCGATGCGAAAGGTCAAAGATGCAGCAGGCGAGTCACAGAATCTTAGTTTTCACTACAGATGCAAAATTGTCTGTGTCAATGAGGTGGTCCAGACTGCCAATACGTAGGTCAGCAGGTGGACTACATCAACTTATGAACTTAGGCTTTACAAAAATTTCGTAGCTGGGCACTCTTAAACAGACAATCATGGGGCGTAAAGTACTCTACTGAATAAGAGTAGGTCATTTCTCGTCAAGAGTGGAGTAAGACCTTCATTTTGCGACCCCATAAGTATACTTACTCGTTTGTCATCCGTGACAAGAAGCTGTTCTTATTTCGTCTTATAGATTTAATAGAATATCCCCGGTTCTTGCTCCAGATGACAGAAGCACATTCTAAACGGTTCCTTACAAGTGACCTGTAAAGTGCGCCAGAGGATACCATGTTCCTGAAATCCATTTCATGAGCCCAAGTCTCTTTCTGGTATCGGAGAAAACACCTTCAACGTGCCGAGGTAAGAGCTGCTTCGTTCGGAACCCCCAAGGTCTGATGCCAATTCTTTTCTCTCTATAATCACACCGTCCATCGATAAACAAAGTACGATGGAATGATTTTCAGGATGTTCCTGGCAATACCAGTTTTCTCCTAATTAACAGGCGTATAAGTTCTTCGTGCTCCTCTTCAGCCTTATAATAATAATAATAATAAAACAACAACAATAATAATAACAACAACAACAACAACAATATAATAATAATTTTTTACTAGGAAGACTGTGAAAAACTAATGTTTGCCGCAGTCCTACGGTGTGTGGGACTCGCACCCACCGAAACCACAAACCCTGTTGTCCACGGCATGGATCCATCTAGGGACTCAGCTTTCGCAATACTTCAAGATGGTGCCATTTATTCTTCGTCCGTGTGGACGTTCATCTGTGTTAAACCTTCACCGGGTCCACGTTAACTGTTTTCTTATATTCTGACAGCGGTCGTAGCAAGAATATTTTCTGCTTCCTTCTTTTGCCTCAGAACCTTCTCTACGTAGGCTGCTGCCTGATCCCAGTTGTGATCGCTCTGCAGCATCAGTTCCATGATATTTTCGGGCGTGATCTGACTCGCTATATTTTCCAGCGTTTGCCTCTCCTCTTTCCATCTATCACAGGTGAAAAACGTTTGGTGCACATCCTTCAGTGCCGGTTTGTAGAAAATGCAGTCTGGTCTGCCTGCTTTCCCCAGGTAAGTCCGGAACAGGCCTTGACCAGTTAGAAATTGCTTTATGACATAATTAATCTCTCCATGTTTGCGATCAGTCCGCTCAGCTTTATGAGCCTAGCGGTCCAACTTTCCTTCGTGTGACTGGTCCATCTTTCCTGCCACTGAGCCATAGTATAGACCCCGGCCTTCCTGTGAGCTTGTCCTTTACCTACTTTGGCCTTCCTCTTGTAAACCTGTGTCCTCTCCTGTGCCAGCAGATCGATTGGAATTTTTCCCGCGACTACAAGAACCGCCGACTCCGAAACCGTGCGGTAGGAGCAAGCCACTCTGAGCACGACACTTGGCACGCGCCTTCTGTATTGAAATATAATAATAATAATAACAACAACAACAATCGCAATAATAATAATAAACATTGAATTATAATTTAGACGTACTAGAATATTGGAAAGACAAATTATTAGGAAAATATTAGGCGCACGAAAAACTTCAGAAGGTTGGAAATTAAGAAGTAATGATGAATTATATCAAAGTATAGAAAATATAACAGAAACAATGAGAAAAAGAAGACTAGTATTTTTTGGACATTTATACAGAATGGACGACAATAGGTTGATAAAGCAAATCTTCAAATATCTGTGGGGGAAGAAGTCAACATCAAGTTGGATTAAAGAATTCCAAAAGGATTTAGAAAAAAATAATATGCACGCAGAAGAAGCAATTGAAATAGAAGTTTTTCGGGCAGAAGTATTAAAAATGGAAGGAGTCCAGTGTAGAAGAGAGAAAAATGCAGGTTCAAAGTGGACTGAAGACAGGAAGAAGAGACACAGTGAAAAGATGAAAGAATATTGGAGGAAAAGAAAACGACAAAGAGTAAAGAATTGAAATTGGCATGTGGTCCTTAGATGGCCGATACAATAATAATAATAATAATAATAATAATAATAATAATAATAATAAACCAACAGGTATGTATTTTGTATTACTTATGCTAGAAAGGTCTTCTAGAACGCATAATAAGGAGACTCAGAAATAAAAATATTTCAGACTGTTTATCAGAATTAGAAAGTAGGCTTTGATGTTACGAACGCCTCGTGTAGGCTTGCGTTAGCTAATTGTACGCGTAGCAGCTGGCTAATCAATACACCGAATTCGCTTTCGATAATCGTCGTAGCGTTTGATTGCGCGAATCAAAAACTCGATCGTCTTAATTTCGAACAACAACCGGGCCGGGGTTCATTAATTTTCTCCGTCTATCGATCGTTAGGGTCGGCCCGCAGCCAAATTGTACCGACTCATCTGTTCAGGCTACAAAACTTCGCTGCGATTTTAATTTTTATATTTTGGACTTTGTAACCATAATTCGTTTTTGTTTTCTCCAGCTGATAGAGTGTATATAAGTTCGCGGGCAGACCAAGAGGAGGGATAGCTTACCTTTCTCTGTATCGAATGGAGTGTTGATAGTACTCTTACGTGTGTTGGTCAATGTTGACTAAGAAATACAGAAAAACTGATAAGCTTTTTGTAACAGGAAAAGTTTAGAAACTTAAACACAGGAAAAATACAGTAAATTACACGCGTTATATTGGGTATAGCAGTAGCACGTGTTGTGTTCATAATCCTACTGCATACTGTAAGTCATAATATCAAATTCATCACTCGTTACATTAAAAACATTATTCATTGTGTGTGGTCTGCAAGTTGAATTAAATAATTGAGGTAATAGGTAGATACCTGATTATATTGTCCTTCTTGCAACTTGAGTCGTTAGGTACGACGCGTTTCGGGCTCACAGTCCCATCTTCTGGTAAAAATCACTCGAGGTGAGCTCGTCAGTACAAACAATTAACACGCACATAAACACTGAATTCATTATACACACACATCACTCGAGAACACGATGCGGATCGTCGAGAAGATAAAAGTGTATAAAGTTCAATGTAAAGATATGTCGGTAATACTCCTCATGTCCGTTAGCTTGTGTATCAAAGAGCGCGCTAGATTTGAACGAGACCATAGGCCTATCGTTCAAAAGGCACTCCTTCTATAATCTAGCCGCATTGTATATCTCGTATTCTTCCAATGCATCCATATATCGGCCTGTCTTACAATAATGTATGGGTTTAAAATTAACGGAGAAGTCAGTGTAACTGTGATTACAATTAATTAGATGTTGCGCGTAAGTCGACTTACTGTAAGCTAAATTCTTCACGGGCAGGTGTCCCTTGAACCTCTCTTCAAACCGTCTCCCGTTCGAGTGATTTTTACCTGAAGATGGGACTGTGTGCCCTAACGACTGAAGTTCCAAGCAGGACACAATATAATCGGGTATCTACCTATTATCTCAATTAAAAACATTGTTCGCCGTCTGTGTAAATATAGGTAAGTCGATAAAACACGATATAACTAAAAGCCCAATAATTTTTGATGTAGGCCTATTAATTGAAAAATGAACATTTACACTAAATTGAAAGCCTATGTATGGAACTCAAAAACCATTTATATAGTGAACCATTTGTAAGACCATTTTAAAGTAATATGGTTTCAACGTGTCTAAAAACCATTTCGATGTTTCTTGGAGTGGGGAGTAAACGAACGCCTCACACTTCAAAACTTCGCACGCTGTCAGAATGGGCGATCTCGCGGGCCATAACGTGGTTCGGAAACAGACACTGAACTCCTTAACCGTGTGACTGTTTGCGCCGTTGTGTTGAAATCACTTGTTTGAACTGATTTCAGGTTTCCATACTATCTGAGCAGACAAATCTTTGCTAATCATGCAGACATATGTGATGGTTACACAATTGCCATTATTGTCCCAAAACAGTATGGGCCGCTTGTCGTACGACCGGCATGGCTTATTCAGTGGAACACTGTCATATAACTTGTTAGGGTCTGTAAATGAGTTGAGGTCTATGCGTGGCTTAAATATACAATAAAATAAATATAAATCGCGGATGATCTTGCCATCTTCGCCCACTTACAAGAAGAAGCAAGAAAGCAAGTAGAATCTCAAAGAGACAGCGGAGAAAACTGACCTCCAAATCTCCTTTGCTAATAAGGAAATTATGACCACCCTGTTTAAATTCCCGAAAACATGCCTGGACACTACGTATGGAGAAATAAAATATAAGCCTACTAACAATTTTAAATATCTTGGGGAAAACATATCCCGAAACGCCTCAGAGAAAGAATACTTTAAGATAAGGAAACTCAAATTAGCAAAGGCCTTTACTCTAACCCAGGAACTGCACGGAAAGGAAATCCTTTCCGAAAGTGCGAAAGTCCGCCATTATAGCACTGTGATCAGGCCGCCGATCATGTATGGAGTGCAACCAACGCGCTTTCGAAATTTGGAACCTCTTCTTAAAATTGAACGAAGAATTCTTTGAAAAATTTATGGCCCCAAGAAAACCGAAGATGAATACAGGCATAGACCGAAAGAAGAGCTGTACAGGGATCTGGAAGATCTGGAAACGGCTTTCCGAAAAAAAGACTGAGATTCCTAGGACACATGGTTCGGATGGATCGGTCCAGATTAAATGAACAAATTTTCAACTATGTTTGGCAGCTTTCCAGTCTGAACGGATACACCAAACAACTAAAGGAGGAAATGATGAAACTGGATATCTCTATGAACGACTGTGTGGATAGAAATATACAAAAACAAAAAGTTCAAAATCTTGAGGTTCTCTGCTGTGAGAAGTCGAGAAAGGGGTGGACAGCGGAAAGAAGGCGGCGCATGGTGTGCGAATTAGGGACTTCTGGCAGGAGAAGAAAAGGAAATGATATTCGCGTGATCCACGGCTGGCCTGTTCGTGTAAAAAATATATATTTCGACGATACAAATAAATATTTTCGCATAGGATAATTATGTGTGTTGAAATTATGAACAAGTCTATATTGGAGGTGTAGAAAAATTATTTATTTACAACACAAGTAAATAATTGTTTAAATGATATACTTAAATTAAACAAAATATCATGTATAGTATTTTATTTGTTTTCAAAGAGTTTATATAGTTCAGTTTTGGTAGGTTTTACTTGAAACGTAGAATTCCTTTATCCTTGGCGTGACGTCACTCGCTGCGTCGCTGTTACGCTCCCCTCTGCAATGATCGCCGGTCTCCTCTCTCACTCTCTCTCTCTCTGTGCTGGGGTTCGCTGATAACACTGATAACACTGATGCAGATTTTACACACGAATTGTCACTTTCCGAATCGTTTGTTTACTCGCTCGCAATTGGTTATTATTAATTATTGTTACTCAGGGTGATAATGAATGATATTATTTAAAAGCGGTGTATATTACTTACACCATCCGCCTATTCTTAAAGTGTTCTGCGTTAATAAGGATTTATCACGGTAGATAAATCTCCCTAAGCGGAAAATCTTCCACTAACACGTAATAGCACTTGAATATTTTATAACTGGTAGTTCACTCTCTCGGTTCTAATCGACAAACTCGAAAGAGTCCCAAGACTTAGAGTTGCTCTAGATTAAACCAGTTCGAACAAGAAAAACTCTCGACGAAGAGCACACGTTCACTATGCAACGGCTTCAGATGAACTGCCTCGAAGTACACCTGACAACCGACGGATCTGACTGAATTTAGGGGCTTCTGATTGGTCAATCGACTGTCTACATGGTAGATTGGACAAAAGATAGACGCGTTGCAGGCAAATCTTTGTATAAATCTGCGAGTGCCTGCTTAGATTTTATCTAGAATTTTTATTACTCTTCAATTGATGAGAGTCAAAAGTTGAGTTTTCAATTACTAAAAAACCACATTTAAAAAATAGCTGAGAACAACAGAGTATATAGAAAATGTAAATATTTTCATAAATAATTCACTGTCCAAGTCTCATGCCGATCGGATAACAAACGCGGAAGATATAACACGAAGGTTCACCACACGCGAACGCGCGCACATATTCACAAACAAAGTACATGACATTAAAGAGCAAAAGATTACAAAGAATTTGGTATAACACAAGTCCTTATCCATCACTAAATACAAAACTTATAGCTAATTGTCAAAAATTCCATAAATCAATCTAAAACATGTTAATGTCCGTCATCCATGCTCTGATATTCTTATTATAGGTCATCATCCTGTGTTTTGTTGCAATATGTACATAATTTATTTAATATTTATAAATTCTATACCTCACGATGTTTTTCCCTTATTTTGTAAAATCGTATTGTTCCCATCCTCAGGCTTCCTGATTTTATATCCTGTGGAGTATTTGTGTTTTGGTTGGTTGTTGTTATGGTTTCTTGTTGGTTTTTGGTATTATGTGTGATTGTGGTGTATATGTTAGCTTTTTGAGTATTTTCGAAGTTAAATGCTTTGAAAATTGTCATGTTTTGTATTGATTTGTATTTGTTCAAGAATTAGTTTGTTTTGTGTTTGTACATTTGTAAATTTTCCCATATGTTCATTATGGTGCCTTTGTGTGGTATGTGTTTTATTAGTGTCATGTTGGTTATGTCTGGAAATTCATGTCCTGTATTTATTGGATATGTGGCCAAGTGAGATTTATATAGTTCTGGTTTTTCGTAGGCATTTGGTTGTTCAAAATAACGTTTTTATAGTTGTTTTTGTTTGTTTGCCCTATGTAACATTTATTGCAATCTTGCATTCAATTTTGTATATTCCATTGGTGGTTGTTGTATTACCTTTGTTGTGTGGTTATTTAGTTTTATAAATTATTTTTATAATTTAGCAAATGTAGCAAAAAGTGTTTATATATATATATATACAGCCAAATTTCGTCAATTAACAAAAATCTGCGGGTGAGTTAACAAAGTTATTTATATTAAACAAGATGATAACTAACTATCAAGAACCGAAACATTGTCGAAACAGTTGGCCTAAAACGGTCAAATAATAAGCCACGAATTCAACATATATTTAACAGGAATTTTGTCTCGTTTTCAGTAATCGTGAATCCAGTATCCGCCGCTTGTATCATTATGAACCGATCAGAAACTACCCACTCGGTACGAATCTTGCCTTCCGTCTATGCGTCCGGATTTATGTAATAAGAGAGCCTTAACGAGCTGGTCCGTGTCTGACGTCTAAATTACTCTACGCAGGTGCGAATTATGTAAATTCGTTTTTGTTATTATTCTAATTAATTCACACAATTTTCATTGCTCACGAGTTCGCAGGAGAGCAGTTACGGGCATAATGAACCGAACAAGCACCGAAGAAAACACGGTAATTGTCGTATTTCCTTTTAAAGATACGAAAGTTGTGTTAATTGTGTAATTAAATATAACAACAACCTGATAGTCCGACCTCTGGTGATCCGAACGTCCAATAATCGGAACGCAGTCCAAATAAATTACATTACATTTACCGACAGCTACAGATAAAACTGAAACACAGGGAAAGTTTACTGTAGGTTAAATACATTTATCCGCTAATGGACAGATTAAAGGCAGGAAGGGCTACTTTCAAAATATGACAGTACTAAGAAGCAAAGTAATAATTAGGGGTCCAGAGGTTGGTGGGTTTGCAAGTCCTTCCCGTTAGAAGACATGCAGAAGTGATGACAATAGTCATATATTTTTACTTATCACGTTGCAAAGATTTCAGGAACTATTATTTATATCATTTATCATGTAAATACAAAGGTTACTTTAAGTTGCCATGTTACAATAATATATTTACAGAATATACATGAAACACCAAAATCAAGAGAGTATTTATCTGGTACGGTTGAACGAATCGTAACACCTGTACCGGTTTGTGTGTAAATCGTGTCAAAGTTACGGGGCATATGGATTTAGTAACTGTAACTGGAAGTGTAGTTAAGTGCCGAGGTATTTGGCATCATGACCGTAATGATGGCAAGCAATTTAAGGCTGACTTCCTACCTGAAGCGTTTCCCTTTATTAATAAAGAACATTTATAAGGATTAACTCCAATACTGTTTTGCCTACTTTGTAGAGTGTCGTAAGCTAAACAGTTGGAAGAAGAAAAAATAGATTTATAGGGATGATATTTTCAAAGTTATTAAAAGAAAATGCATATTGCTGCATGATTCTAGTGTTATTCCCGCGAAATGGTCTCTTAATCACCACTTACAGATGAAATAGTTACGCATGAAACGGTTCGCGCAGATTATAGTGGGGCATTGTAGGATGTGGGTCGTGAGGTGACCAACCATGTAATACACTATCCATGCAGCTGGTGTGAACACAAAACAATTTGTGAGAAAACAACGCGTCAAAGATACGCATGCGCAATAATATATTTTGACTCAGTGAAACATAGAGCCGTTGCATGTATAATTATGTTAGCTGTGCCTTCTTCCTCCTTTTATCCCATCCGTACAATCCTGTCTGGGCCTTCCCCTGCAACTGCGCGCCTCAATCATTAACTCGATCAGTGTGGTGAACCAGTTTTAATGGCGTAGCAGGTAAAGCATACTTCCATGAACAAGCAATATTCTACTGGGCATTTCCCGTTGCCGTTGGCTTGACAGTTCGTCCGCCTTTAGGGATTGTTTCCGGTCCTAAGGGAAAGAGGATGCCCTATTCTTTTACCCTCTCATCCGCCCTTCGTAGAGGCCCCTTACAGGAGATCTCCTTATCCCGGGTAATTCTGGTTCCTGCACAATATTGTTATGACGGTCTCACTGGTCCAGTGGGAAACAAAATACAAGGCACGATTAAGTATCACCAGCTTTAATTAATTAATCAAAAATACAATAATGTATAATCAACTCGTTCAATAATCCAAATCAAATTTTGTCCACACGCAATAATAATGTCAACTATAAAGAATTCCGGACTACAATCACTTTTCACTAATACCCCACTTGAGACGTCCTGAGTAAATCGGCCGACTTAAACTGAACTGACCGTCGTTGGACGCTTATATTTATACCCGCTAGATGCCAGAATAATCTGGGTGACGTGTTAAACAAGCGCCACGAGAAACAGTGTCGATATCAACACAGCGCGTTGGCCGGTGCGGTCTAGAACAAATTCGTTTGTCACGTCAATACGAGTGGTCTTTTATCTCGTGTGTGCACACAAACATTACAGCTGGGCTTACATAGAAACGCGTAGACGACACACTCCATTGTTTGAGAATTTTCCTAATCAAGTAACAATATGTTTAAGCGAGCGTTGCCGCCTCTCTACCAAGGGGAGGTGAGGAGGTGAAATTTACAGAACTCTAACATGGCCCGCGGCCACGTACGGATGAGAACGTGGACAACGACCAACGTATGTAACAACGTTTGCGGAGGATCTTTGGACCAGTTTATGAGAATAATAACTGAAGAAGTCGCTGTAATCGTGACCTGGAACGTATAATAAATGGGAAGAACACAGTTAGACCTATAAAAGCTGAGAAGCCGCAACGGCCGGATTAGGTGGAGAGAAGAGATAATACGTTTATTGCTAAAGAGCTATTGAAGGCTAAAGTTTCTTCATCCGAAAAAAAGGGAAGTCAACGGTTGCGATGGATAGAATGTTAGTGGAGGATTTGAGGATAACGAAAGTGACGAGGATGTGGAGAGACGTTTAATGATAGGAACGCTTGGTAGGAGAGGCATGTGCGTAGATAGGTAAGTAAATTAATCAGTAAAATAAGATGTCATATATTTGAGAAAAGAAAGATAAATTTTAATTTATTTAATGAGCCATTTAATGAGAAGATGGCTGTATCTAAATTAAATGGAATCCTGTGGGATAAGCAAATTACAGCAGCAACTAAAACGAAAATGTTTAAAACCATTGCTAGAAGTATCATGACTTACGGCTCAGAAGTTTGGACAACTAATAAACACACAAGAATAAAGTTAATGACAGCAGAGATGGAGTTTTGGAGACGTTCGGCAAGAGTATCCAAACGTGAGAAAATTAGAACTGAAGTCACTAAGGACGGAATGAATGTGAAAAATTCAATTGTTGAATTTATAAAAAAAAAAAAAAAAAAAAAAAAATACAATGGTACGGAGACGCGAAAATAATGTCATAGGAAAGATTGGCAAGGAAATCCCCCCCCCCCCAGGGAGAAGGAAAAGAGGAAGACCACCTATCACTTGGATAGAAGAAATTCAGCCTATATTGAGGGAACGAGAAATTGAAGAAGATCTTTGGATAGATAAGCAGCAGTGGAAGATGACAATTCAGTCACTTCTGTAATCTTTGGTTCCGGAAAGTGTGTAAACATTGTACAGCCGGAATAATATAATATATAATAAAAATAAATTGAAAACTTGTAAACGGATCAGAAAATACCCGAACAAATGTTTTAAACAACAATATCACGTACGGAATAAAAACGTACAAAGAAAGGATGATACATAGTATCATTATTTTGTAAAAGTTTAAATTCATTGTAAAATCACGGCCAACGAATGCAAATCGTCACGCATTACCTACAACTGTCCCACTGTTCCTCTCAACCACACCAAACAGTAGTCAAATTTATTTAGACTCTAAACTGACCTGGAAAGACCACATGAAACAGAAAAAAACAACTAGAGTTAAGAATACAAGTACTTGGGCTTGCCGGGCGGTGCATGGTTGTTTTGTGCAAACGTTTCGGCCGTGCCTTCGACGGCCATCTTCAGCGCAGAAGGCTGCAAAACACTGACAAAGGTTTCGTAGTCAGTGACCACTGAACTGTGGTTAAGGCTAGTGGCCGTGAGTAGGACACCCATATGTGGTGTCCGCACGAAGTTGTTGTCTGACACTGTACAGCCGAAGTACTCATATCATTGAAGCCGGCCGTGAAAGCCTCAGACAGAACTAGATTTAAGATTTAAGGAAATTAACTGATAGGTAGAAAATGTAATCTATCTATAGAGAACATACTTCGTATACATGAAACTGCCCTTAAACCCATACGGACTTACGGAATCGAGCTGTGAGAACATTGCGGTCACCAATGGCTACAAAAAAGCAGTCGTAAATAAAAAACATATGAGACGAAAAAACGCAAACACGCTAAGGGCACCTGGGGACAGTGTGTATAAATACATTTCAATACCATACATGAGCTTTCTGCCTAGAATTCTGTCTTCTATTTTAAACAAGTCAAACGTTGTTGTCACATATAAGACTACAAATAACATTTTAAATAGCCTTTGTACTCGGGAACCAACAGTCCTTGAAAAGAAAACAGGAATCTATAAATTAATATGCAATATTTGTTATGCCTTTTATGTGGGCCAAACGGGCCGTGGTTTTCTCAAGAGGTTTGTTGAACATAAGCCACCCACTTATTTTCAAAACACAGAAAATGTAAAATCTAAATTCGCTAAACATCTTATTGATGAAAATCACAACTATACTAATTTTCATACCAACTTGAAACCCCTTCACTTTTGTAATAAAGGACGTTACATGAACGCCCTTGAAGAGTTTGAAATATATAGAGCGTATAATAATCCTGTTACCAGGCCATATGTTTTAAACGATCAGCTGAACATTAAATCTAATGTCCTGTATGATACTGCGTTGCGATATTGTCGCGACACGAGTCAAATATGAACCAGTGCGCTGTCGGTTGCCGTGCGGTGTACACCGTAAACTGTTATGCGCGTACTTTGTGTAATGTAATTGTGTTTTGTGTTTATGTGGAGTTTAATATTTTTAATATATTGACGACTGTGCCATCGTATGATGGTATGAAGAGACATTTTTAAAAATTCTGAGGATGGGACAAATGTCCCGAAACATCTCAATTGTGTTGTGAAGATATTTACTTAAGCCACAGACGGTGATGAGTTGCATAGCGTTTAGTTGATTATTATTTTACAATTAAAAAAAATTATAAATACATAAATTCTCCTTTAAGGTAATTTTAATTGTTAAATATTCTCGTCCTCTTTTCATTCTGAATGCAGTGCATCATTCTATTATTGATCTTAAATTACACTATGGTATTTCTTATTGGGAGGTATGTATGTTTCAACTATTAGTCCAATAGCGGTCGCATAGAAGAAGTTAATTATAATTATGACCGGTGCAAAGAGAAATGAGCTATCCCAGGAGTTTGAGTATTCTTCTGCCACAGACGGTGATGAGTTGCATAGCGTTTAGTTGATTATAAAATACGTGGCCTGGACTATAAGCGGATTTATTTCATTAACAAAACGTAGTTGGGTTTATTTTCACCGGCTTCGCAAACGCTGTGAAGCGGGTAAGGAACAATATTTTGCTACACCTCACATTATCCTCTTGAAAAGATTAGGATATTTTTTTGACAGACACACCATTACTAGCACTCGGATGGCTAGTAAGGTATAATGTAAAAATGAGACAATATTAGCAATTTTGTTATACAAATGTGTACTGTCGCAATACTGAACTCCGTTCCTACAGGACTGTACCGGTATCTCGTTCCTACAGGAATGTATATACCTTAGGTCTATAAGGCGCGGACGGGAGTCCATGAGAAAAATCAAACCACTCGATGATTTAAAACCAGAGGCGTAGCTAGCGGGGGGGCCAAGGGGCAGCCGCCCCGGGCGGCAAAGTGAGCATAGACTTGAAAAATTGTTTTCTCTTTATAAAAATACAAACAAATTATTTCTTTGATATGTCTACTCCTTTCATAAAAGAAGCATAACCAGCCAACTTGTCGGTTGTCATAAACCTCGCGTGATAAACAGTATTAGTCTATTTATAATCAGGCATCGTAATTACGGTTCATTATGATATGGTATATCGCACTTGGATGTGTTTTTCCAACTAAAAAAATCTCTATTTTGATTTTGTTGCACTTTATTTCCATAAAAAAACTATCAAAGAAGCCATTTTAGTAGTGAAAACAAAATAGAGAAAATAGTTATTATTATTTTAATGTAGTTCTTTATTTAACTTTAGGCTATGTTGCTTTAGGATAGCCTATTGTTTTGACGATGCGCTTTAGACCTACAAGGATTTTTCATGTTTATTAGAACATTTTTATGTTAAAATTTTTTTATTTTACTACATTTTTACAGTTTACATTTGTTACTAATAAATGAATACAAATTAAATACCGCTAATATTATAATATGGAATTTCTTAAATTTGACTTTAAAAATATTCTTAAGACGTTTGTTGGACGTGCTTTCCTACAAAAATCTAAACATTTGCATTTATTAAGTACTTTGTTCGCTGGATGACCCTTCATTTTTGGTCTTTTGTCCCCTTTTAACTGTAAAGCGGCCGACGATCTCCTTGCTCCGGGCGCCATAAAGCCTAGCTACGCCACTGTTTAAAACTACTACAATACATTTAAAATCTTTAAATTTCAGTAAGTCTCGCGTGTGTAGCAGAAGTAGATCTGTGTGTAGCAGATGTAGATCTGTGTATATCAGATCTTTCATTGAACTGTGCAATGGTATCTTTGACTCTAGGTCGCTATGGATGTCTTTATTGCTGACGAACCTCTTCACGCCATCTAGTTGTATATTTCTTATCTGTGTACACTAATCAGCAGATCAGCTTAAAAAATGTTTTTCTGATTTCAAATAAATAAATAAAAAGTTTCGTTCTAGTAACCTTGGATTGAAACCTTTCCATTAAAACGATGTTGGATTTGGACGCGGTAAGGCGTATGGCCACACACTCTTGAAGACAGTGTTGCAAACCGGCAGCTTATTTCTCATTTACAGTAGCGATTTTCAATGTTTGCGAATCTCGGTGTCCAGTTGTATCCTCTTCAACAAAATACGGTTGCCCCATGTGAAGTGTTTATCGAGGTGGACATCCAAGTATTTTACAGAGTCGGCTACCGCAGTAGTTTTGTTGTTTAATCTCACACTTGGTTGTAGAAAATAAACCCAAATAAAATTTTATAAAACAATGGAATACCTACACTACTTATAGTTCTGAAACGTGGGTCATGAAGAAAAAAATATGAACAGAAGATACAAACGGCAGAAATGAATGTTCTGAGATCAGTTAAGAGGTGTAATAGACGACATCGTATAAGAAATGAAAAGATAAGAAGTGACTTAGATATTTTTGCAGGTAACGAAAGGATTAAAGAATACAGAAGAAAGTGGATTCAACACATAAATAGACTGGAAGAAAATAGAATACCGAAGATGGCGAAAGATTACAACCCTAGAGCCTGAAGAAAAGTTGGTAGACCTAAGAAAATGTGGAATGTGGAATAGGAACAGGCCGCTAAAGCCTAAACCCTTTAAGAAGATGATGATGATGATCTCATTCTTGCTATTGCACCGTGGCATTTCGTAAACTTGACATTTAAGGAGCACGAGGCGACATTTTTTGGCAACGTGTGACATTGTCACACAGTGACATTTCGTGGCATTAGTTTCATTTAATTGTATTCCCCAATGTTCTGTTCCATTCTTCAACGTCATGAAGAGAGTTCGTAGTAAAAGGTCGCTTCCACTGGGCAACTTTCATTGTGTGGCGTGACTTTCAGTGGCGTAACTCGATACGACATTACCGGTAGAGTACCGTGAACGCGACATTGCATCCCCTTCCACAGCATCAAGTCCGCTCCCGTCAGTCACTATCCTTCAAGTGCATTGGAGGTAGAAATGTATCAAAAGAAGAAGGTGCCATTTGCATTACAGTAGAGCATCGATTATCCGAACGATCTATTATCCGAAGTCAATAAAAAGTACAATTATGTACTGTATTGTACAGTAATATATTGGAAACGTTTAGGGTATTGGATATTTATTGAACATAAAAAATTGTATATTATAAATTATTACAGTATTGTACAGTAATAAATAATCTCTGTACCTATAAATAAACGCTGTAGCTATACATCCTTACAGCCTATGAAGACAGCGAGAATGCTACTAATACAAAACCACGACGGCAGCAAAAGCTTTTGACGCACTTATAAAGTGGGCCGAAACAGAAGACGAGATAGATTGAATCAGATTATGAAACTTAAACGCCTTCAGTCTTTAGAGGCGAGAAAACGGGGTATCGCTTTGAAGCAGACAATGATAGACAATTCATAAAAAAAGTGTAAATCCATGGTACTGTATGTTTTGTTTTGTTTTTTAATTATTAATTAATTTTATAGTACAGTGTTTGTCATTAAACTCTAACTTTGTTTAAATTAAATTTTTGTTTTTATTAAATACACTCAGTTTTAATTTCATGATTTTTAGCCTTAGTAATACATTACAGTACAGTATACAGGTTGGTGTAATTATATAACAGTATGTTAGCAATGATTTTGTAATAAAACTCTTTGTTTTTGTGAAGAGAAAATAATGTTTACAATTTACGATCTATTATCCGAAATATCGATTATCCGAATGGGCCCTGGTCCCGAGAGGTTCGGATAATCGATGCTCTAGTCTATATCGTTAATAGATACTTCACAAAAAAAATAATATAAAATAGGCGATTTTGGGTACATCCATTGGTTAGTACTAGGCCTTTGAAAAGTGCATTCACATCCCTATTCACTGATTTGTGCAACGATGAAGACAAATTTTTCAATTACTTTCGGATGAGTAGAAGATCACTTGATGAACTCTCCAGCAGAATTGGAGACATGATACGTTGCCAAGACACGAAAATGAGACTCCGGTGGAAATGTGTGCTGTAACACTGAGGGAAGTACACTTTCACATTGTCTCTTCTTCCCTACAGTATGCATACCTGTGCAAAATTATCATCTTTAATCAAACAAACAACGTTAAAAATTTATTTTATATATTTCTCACTTCCATGTAATCCCTAATCTTGGGCTGTGCTATATCATTTTATAAACTTGCACGCATAACTGTAAATAGTGCTACTTGTGTGGATTAAAGCTACAAATAGGCCCTATCCATATCCAAACATAGTTATTACTTGTATAATTGATCATCATATGATAAGTTTAGTTGTAGGTTTAAGAAATTTTACAAAAAAAAATTAACATCAAAAACAATTCACAGAGGAATTGAATTTCAAAATGCTTATTTGGCGAGTTTATCATGATATTTTTCACACTTCACGTCCTAAATTTCCCTGTATTTCTTCACTTCTTCTTCATTTCTTCAACTTCCGTGCCTAGCTTTAGTTCGTGGTACCTGCGAAAGTGGACTTTAGAATCTATTACAAAGCAACGACCGCTAAGTGCCAGTTATTACTCGTTTTACGGTCGAAGTCAGTGACATGGGCCGTCCAATTCTTCACTGTTCGAAAAGAGAAAGCAGGCCGTTTTTATGTACCTTTTTCTAGAATTTGTTATGCGTGCAGCCACCGTCTCGTTATAATTTGAAGTCGTAAAATTCTGTCGAGTAATTACGTTTTATGTTTCACCTGTAGCCTACACTTACTATCCTACACCTGTTCTAATGAAATTAGGAAGCAAGCCGGCCTATTTATGTATGCGCGCACGCGTGTATATATTTACACACACTCACGATCGCGCGCGCGCGCATAATTCCAAAGGTTATGCGTAAAAAGGCACCGACCAATTGTTATTAGACCACAACATCGTAACCTCGAGTCCGTGCCTCTATTGGGTCACGAAAGAGACAGATGCAAAAGTGTAAACGACGAACGTATCCATCTCCGAAGACCGTTTATTTTTCAATTAATCAATTTGATTTATTAAACTGACCGATTATTGGAATCAAGAGTTCCGATGTGATTTTAAGAATTCCCTTGCCTATAGGGTACCAGTGTCTGTTGTCGTTTCGAAGTTAATTAAGCGGCCTCCACGATTCTGTTTTGCAGCATGTTTTGTATGGTTCGTGTGCCGCGTTGTGGTGTCTTTCATCTCAACGACATAAAATCGTCAATAGTAAAAGGAGAAATCGAGCAAAACATAGGCCTAAGGATTAATCAGAAGATACGAGCAGGTTATAGACCAGGAGCTACAGATGAGTATATTACTTTTTAGTAGGCCTAATACAACAAAAGTAAAAATATATAAAGCATTTTTAAGGTGACGTCTCGTCAACGTAGAGACCTACACTCTGTATGCAGTCGTAGGTATGTGGGGGAAAGTGAGAGAAAGAGAGAGAGAGGAGTCGGATACACAGATAGACAGGAACAGAGAGAGAAAGAGAGTGGGAGAAATGGTGGGTGAGAGAAAGAGAGTGACGGAAAACAATATGATTGAGAGGGACAATACGAGGAAAAGAGGGGAAAAGAGAATCCATTATTACCCGAGTGTAGTGCAATCGGTACTCTTTAACATTATAAATTTATTACGATGTTAAGAACTGAAAAAAGCAATAAGTTATTTATAATTGGAAGCAATTCTTTTGATGTCCTAATCGCAATGACAAAACATATAGATTAACATAACAGTAGCTGGCTGGTTTACCGTTAGCAGATCTGTTCGCTCCCCCTAAGTGGTCGTGAGGGGTGGGGGTTATCTATTGTCATACAGATCCGGGTTTTTGATACGTAGTCGTTCCTCACTCAATCAAACGTACCACATAGTAATCCGCTGCTATATTGATGCGCTTATTATTAACTCTTTTACACATTTATTAGTTTAGACAAAAAAGAGGCAGTGCAGGTTGAACGGCCATAACTTTGATCTAGTAGCTTCAAAGAATGGGGGGGGGGAGGAGCAGCGAATCGAATCCTGGAAACCTCTTTAAGGATTTTAACACTTCTTCTCCTTCGACTAAAACGACAGCACGTAGTTCAGACGCGTATGTTGTAAGTAAATTCTAGTTTCCGAACTTCGAGGACCCCTAATGATGGTCGTCCCTACAGTTTCCACCAAGACAGACAGAAGTTGCGCGCCGTGGTGTGTTTGCGTAGTGCCGGCGAATCACAACGCACGATAGGGGAGGATTTCGTTGGTGCTCCGTGGTTTCCTTAAGGATTTGCTAGCATAGGCTTACATCCTCGTTGGCGTGGACGATAAGGCGTCGGCCGGATAGATGGTTCCCTCAGTTACGCACTTGTACACCTCCCAGTCCTAAGGCGACAGAAAAGCCGAAACGGCTCGAGCAGACGGAACCAGTTTAATTTTGTGTAATATCGAATATTGTACGTTTTGTTCACTGACCTCGCCCCACTGCTTCGTGGTTCCCTTAAGGTTTGACCCATAGGTGATTTGAGCCGTCCTGGAATGAGTGGTAGGCGTCTGCCGGAACTGTGAACTGCCACGCCCGGACCAATTGTTCCCACTGTACACCTCGCTGTTTCCCGTCCCTAGAGCGACTCGGAAACAGACCTTCTGGCAGACGCTGGGCCGGCAAGCAGCCTTCGTGGAATGGCGCCCGACTTGCTCCCCATAGCTCCGACTGTTCATGGAACAGTTTTTCTCAGAATGTGGACTTCTACAAACGTTCTGGTCCCGCGTCGTGACGGAGCGTTCCGCTTACATTTATTCACAAAACGAATTCGTAAACATACAAGGTAACAAATAAACTTAATAATGAATTCCAACAACTCTTTATTTTATATAATATTGAAACTTTCTCTTGTGAAACTTACTTGTCTTTTTCGTCGAACGCGTTTCGGCGTCGTATTCGCCTTCGTCAGCTTAGAACAGACTGCCAGTACTTAGTAACGGTTGTTGCTTGGAAGGTATAGTGGGGGTGGTGTGTAGAGGAAGGGGATTGGCGCGGGGATCCAAATTATTGTTTGTTTTTTGTATAATTGTGTAGAAAAGTGTACGTGATTTATATTGTAATTGGTCGTTTAGTATGTTGTTTGGTTGTGTTGTGTGGTGTTTGTATACATAGACACCCAAACACGGACATAGACAAATACAATAGAACAGGTGTATACAAATTAAATTGTAATAACTGCAACAATAGTTTCTACATAGGCCAGACAGGAAGATCTTTTTCATCCCGTTACTCTGAACACTTAAAGCCCTCTTCAACAACAATATACATTCTGCGTTTGCCACACACATACACACACATAACCATAGCTACACCAACATAGATACTAATCTTGAAATATTACACCTCTTATCCAAAGGTCGAAAACTCAACACAGCTGATCAGTATGAAATATACAAACACCACACAACACAACCAAACAACATACTAAACGACCAATTACAATATAAATCACATACACTTTTCGACACAATTATACAAAAAACAAACAATAATTTGGATCCCCGCGCCAATCCCCTTCCTCTACACACCACCCCCACTATACCTTCCAAGCAACAACCGTTACTAAGTACTGGCAGTCTGTTCTAAGCTGACGAAGACGAATACGACGCCGAACCGCGTTCGACGAAAAAGACAAGTAAGTTTCACAAGAGAAAGTTTCAATATTATATAAAGTGTAGTGCTGTGAAAGAAGATGATGGACAAACAAGACAACTATAATTCCAACAAACTTAATTATCATCATCATCATCATCATCATCATCTTCAAGGATTAAACCAAGGATGGTTTGTTCCGGTCTCAAATAGGCAAAGATAAGAGCTGGTCACTCCAGCGCTTCCTCAAACGTCCCACACCTCTCCGTCCCCTCGGCTTATAATTCCATAGTTGTTTGGGGATGCGTCAGTCATCTATTCGGCAAAGATATTCCCACCAATTCAGCCGATACTGGGTGATCCTGCCGAGTATACTCATAATATTCAGTTCCTGCCGTATATATGTGTTTCTTCTATGATCATGGAGAGTATACCCTGCCACGTGCCTGAGAAATCTCATTTCAGCCGCCTGGATGGGACTGGCCTGCCCTTTCGTTAAAGTCCGATTCCCAGACCCATAAAGAAGTGTGGGAAGAGCCGTCATCTTGTAGAATTTTAGGTGTGTTCCTTCACTTGCTGACTTAAGGGTCCGCTTAATGATCCCGCGCATAAGGTTGAACTTATGCAACTTATTGTCAACGTCGTTCCTTGCATTATAAGACACACTGTAGTCCAGGTGTTCAAAATTGGTAACTTGTTTCAGGACAGTATCATCTATAACAATTTTTGACCGTAAAACAATCAGTTCCACGAAAAACATAACAAACTTAATAATGAGTCGAAATAACGGTAGTTACTTCTGCGCCGAAGGGCGGTAGAAAACAATTTGAATCGTAACAAAAAATCAATAAAATTTCTACCAGTTTTGTTGATTGACTGAAGGCTGAAAGGGTATAAAATAATATTGTTTCACTACAAAACATATTATATAAACAAACGCCATTGTACATTTACTATTTGTTGTGAAGTCAATTAAGGGTATATATAAAGGTGTTTGATGTTGAGATTACAAAGGTAAGATTATATGTTGTTACGACGGTCTCGTATGGTACGGTGGAAAACAAAATATAAGACACCAGTGAAGTCACTAGTAACCAGCTTTAATTTATCACAAATAACAATTCGTAATCAACTCGTACAATAATTCAACTTAAATTTGTCCACACGCAATAATAATGTCAACTATGAAGAATTCCGCACTTGATATAAAGAACACAATATTCACTTGATATCACTTTACAAATCTACCAACATAAACTGAACTCTAAGCGGCAACTAATGTCTACTTATAGTCCGCAGATGTTCCATAATTTGCTTCAACAAGCACTCCAAAAGTCTAGAGGATAGATACTTTAATGGCAGAAACACACACCGGGAAACCCGTAGAACCATTGTTGAGTCGTTTCGCCGTTGCAATATAATTAAGAATACACTTTTTGCTACAGTCAGTTTCTTGACACATATATTATTTATTTAATATTTTAAACTATTTTACCTCAATATTCCCTATTTGGAACATGTTTCGGGAATAATATTTTTCCCATCCTCAACCATCTTAATTTTGGATCTTGTTTCTACAGTTTATTTTTTTCTACAGGTAGTTTAAGTTGGTATATTGTGTGTGGGTGTGGTATATATATTTGTTTTGTGCCTTTTTGTGGTATGCGTTTTATCAATGTCATGTAATGTCTGGTAATTCATGTCCTGTATTTATTGCTTGTGTGTCCAAATTGGATTTACATTTTAAACACTTAAAAGCATACAAAAAAATACAAAAAACAAAAACAGAAATATATAAATCCAATTTGGTCACACATGCAATAAATACGGGACATGAGTTCACCGATAAAACATATAGGCCTACCACAGGGAGGTACAATAATGAACACACGGGAAAATTTACAAATATAGAAACACAAAACACTAAACAAACTAATGGCTGAACAAATACAAGTCAACACAAAACACGACACAATTTTCAAAATACTTAACATTGAAAATATATATACACCACACCCACACACAATAATACCAATTGAAACTACCAAAAGCCGACAGGAAACCATAGCAACAACCAACCGGGTTAGAAATATTCTACATAATCCAAAATTAAGATGCCTAAGGATGGGAAAAATATGATTCCCAAAACATGTTCCAAAATATAAGGAAATAATTTAGGCCCCGTATCTTGATTGTAAGATAGTAATAAATATTAAATAAATAAATACAACCAACATATCTCAAAACAAAGAATTTGGACAAAGAATTCTTTAAGATAAGGAAACTCAAATTAGCAAAGGCCTTTACTCTAACCCGGGAACTGTACGGAAAGAAAACCTTTCCAGAAGTGCGAAAGTCCGCCATTATAGCACTGTGATCAGACCGGTGATCATGTATGGAGTGGAAACAATGTGCTTTCAAAATTTGGAACCTCTTCTTAAAATTGAACAAAGAATTCTTAGGAAAATTTATGGCCCCAAGAAAATCAAAGTTGGGTACAGGCATAGACCCAAAGAAGAGCTGTACAGGGATCTGGAAGATCTGGAAATGGCTTTCCGAAGGAAAAGACTGAGATTTCTTGGACATATGGTTCGGATGGATCGGTCCAGATAAATAAACAAATTTTCAACTATGTTTGGCAACTTTCCAGTCTGAACGGATAAACCAGACACTTCAAGGAGGAAACGATGAAACTGGGTATCTCTTTGAACGACTGTGTGAATAGAAATACATACAGAAACAAAATTCAAAATCTTAAGGTTCTCTGCGTTGAGAAGAAGACGAGAAAGGGGTGGACAGTGGAAAAGAAGGCTGCGCATAGTGTGCGAATGAGGGCCTTCTGGCAGGAGGAGAAGAGGAAATGATATTCGCGTGGTCCACGGCTGGCCTGTTCGTGTAAAAAAAAAATACAGCCAACGTAATTTAATTTAATTTAAATAATAGTGATTGGGAATTATTTATGTATTTGCAATATAATTAACTTAGCAATGTGATAATAATTACGGAGGAGTGAAAAGTTAGACTACCAATTGTAATTTAAAAAAATTTTATATTTGTATTTAAAAATGCATAAGACGAAGATTAAGCAAAAAGTAGTGTAATTTGCATAAGTGGTGCAGAAACTCATCAAAATGGAACTTTGCAACATTCTCGCTTTGATCTCTGGTCACAGCCAGTTAATGGGGCTTAACTGAGCAGGCGATTTCAGAAATCGACACATATTAGATTGATTCTATTCTCCACGAGGAGTAATTTTAATTAAGAATTCGATATGTTATTCTAACACTGAGATATAATCGTTTTCTATTATTAAAACCAGTGGCGCCTCGTGGATCTGACAGTTTGGGGGTTCAATGTTTGATTGTTTCTACTAAGATAAGAGCAGTTATCCCATTCCAAATAACACACGGGGCGGGTCGCAACATGAAGACATAACTATTGACATCTTTTAGTAGGCCTAATATTAAATTGTGTTTATGTTATTTGTAAATTATACTAAAAATATTTAGTTAAAATAAAAGGATAGTTAAATATTTCTGTTTAATATTTAAAACGGGTAGCGTCCTACCGAGTTCCTTAATTTTGCATTTATCTTTAATAGAGAGAGAAGAAAAATTTGTTTTTAAAATGGATTGAACACTATTCATTTTACCAAATCAATGAACTGAACACAAAATTAAGAAATACCTGAACAATTAATACACAAAAATACCAGCAAACACTTTGAAGGTTATACACGCTTCGATCAGCTTAACGTTAATATAATTTCCAGTTTTGTTAGTTTTATTAGCACCCACCTTAACACCAATTTTGTCACTACTTATTGCCACACTACTAAATACTTCGTTCTTGACGAGTCCTTTCGGAGTCTCTACCATCTTCAGGTCTTAAACGACGGTTTGACTCGTTTAAGACCTGAAGATGGTGGAGACACCGAAAGGCCTCGTCAAGAACGAAGTATTTATTAGTGACAAAGTTCATGCTAATATATTTATTTAATAACTATAATAAACACACTTTATTTTCGGAATACAATTACTTCACTATTTTATTTTATTTTAAGGCTTTACTGCACACATTTTCATTGCGTTCTAAATGAAATAGAGAAATCTGACACAAAACTGAAGTTAAACTGACAAATCATGTGGTAAAAATCATAATAATGGCGAATGACGGTATTACGAAAATGTTAAAATTCCTGATCAGTGTGGTTTGGCCCTCGTCTCTGTCGCTAACACTCGGGATTAGCGACTGTTGAATGTAATGTTTTTGCGTATACTGATTTCCCAATCCAAAGCTGTCTTACACAGTCTAGGAAGTGGTGAGAGCTACTTTGAACCTCAACCAATAGTAGCGAGCAATTCGTCTATTACACGAATCCATTACTATTCAGTCAAAAAGATTACTCTCGCAAATCTTGTTATTTAAATATAAAACCATTGTCTTAACAAATCCTTAAACATATTTAAATTATTTAGGGGGGTTCACTGAACCACTGAACCTTATGGACGAGTCGTCACTGATTAAAACGTATTAATATGCGTTGATGTGTAAGAGTATTGCAGTGTATTGTACTTGTATTGCATTGTTTCGTTAATAAATTACATCTGCGAATGATATCGGCTTCTTTTTGAATCGCTTACTCACGTCAGAGGCATAAATTTTTCAACCGCGCAAACCGCTGTCAGGCGACGCGTTGGGATGAAGTAATCTTCAACAACGGATGATCATTACATTCCTCAACGCTTCACGGTTTAACGTGTAAATCTTGACGTCCTTAATACCGCCGCGATCGAGCTGTCTTGAGACTCCCTTACCAGAAGCGAAACATAAAGTAACACCAGTCACTGAAAATATCGATTGACTAAATATACATGTTCAGAACTTATATTCAGTATGTATTCAGAATATATGTATATTCAGTGTACATACGAGGTTTGATTCAAAACGTTCATGCAGTTCTTGTTTATTTTAAAAATTATGCCTTCATTCATCGACACTTATACTGCTCCCTTCAAAGTAGTCTCAGTCGAATGTAACACGTTTTAAGTTTTTGTTTTGTAATACGTTTTAAGTCTTCGAATGTAATACGAGCCAGATTTTCATTTTAAGTCTTCAACGGTCGCGAAACGTTGTCCTTTCGTGGAAATTTTCACTATTGGGAGGAGGAAAGATCGCGATGGGACACATCTGTTGCCTAGTGACGTTTTCTTTTGCCTAGCCTGGCAGAATTCTTAACAAGCAATGCGTGCATCCAGGCGTGCATTATCGGGCTGCTCTTTTCATTAATTGTTCTTCCGTAAGTCGAACAGTTTTCTACGAATAGCTTCATACAAATGACGTAAAATGTCCGAATATTACTCTTTACTTACCACTTCGCCTTCGTGGAACACAACATCTCGCCACACTTGTAGCGGTGGAAATTGCAAAATTGCACGAACTTTTTGATCAAACCTAGCATACTATATCTTAGTACCTACCATACCATGTCTTTAATAATTTGTGAAAATTATTATCCGTCAACAGATATGCCAACATTAATATCAAGTTAATTTGACTTTTTCTTAAAATAAAAATATTTCGTCCAAAAGAGTGAGCCAGTTCTGCAGCTCAAGAAGCTTAGTAGTATATGTTAAAATCAATAAAAATAAATAAAAATGTATAAGTAAATAAAAATAAATATAAATTATTAAAAAATTTAAATAAATAAATAAAAATAAGTGTAAATAAATATTGTTGAGTATTGCATTCTACGTAACATTTGTTGAGTTTCTGTTCTAGGCAAAACTTTTTAAACTTTGTTTAAATCCAACTATTAAATGTGTTTTGTTTGGCCTACATACAATTCTTCAAGTCAAAGCTTTGAGGTTTATCTGAACATTGTGGACACCCTATTTGTGCCTACGGGTGGCGAGTGTTTGGCCTCCCCTGCTGTGCTTTCCCTTCTTGCCGGCAGTTTTCTAAAGGGCCATCTACAGGTACACGAATGTTTAGTGTGGTCACTGCGGTGAAAGGGAACCTTTGTGCTTGTGTGCGTGTGAACATTTGTGTACTTCTTGCCGGCAGCGTAATAGCCCGTAATACGTATGTATTCTATAGAATGGGTAAAAACAACAAAGTGTGAAACGCCTAGGCATTCTATATAATGCGGAGTGAACCCTTCACGCACTCAATGAAATAAAGAATTCCTGTGGAGATCTGAGATTCTAGTCATTGTTTTTAAGTTTTTATCGTTGTTTACTGGGCACGCATATATGTTCAAGTTTGTTCTTACGTGTACATTACCGTCAACATAAGATTTATGTGTTTTAAACGTGTAGTGGCGTCGGCGATAAACAGCAGCCTTATTAGTGGGAACTTCCTCAGTCGTCCTTCCTCCTATAACCAGTCGTACACTGGCTTCTACATAAAGGCTCTTTATAGTTTCTATAAGATGTAACCTCTTCTGCCAAGGATTGCCATAATAATGTAATTTTAACATTGTCAAAGGCTTTTGTCAAATCTACAAAGGCCAAGTGTGTTACACAGTTAAACTCCCGTCTCTATTCAATTATTCTTTTCGATGTGAAAATGGCATCTACACAAGTTTGTATTATCTAATATTAATTTAGTCACCACTAGCAGAACCCCAAAAAGCCGAAGTTTTTGTGTACTGCATAGGAATTTTTGGTTATACTTCGAACAATCGATCTGCATATAACTACAAACACGATCTGCAGGCCTCGCGTTCGTGGTTTGGGCAAATCACTATTGTTGTAAGTAGGCCTATAAATTATTTTAATTGTTATTGATTTACTTACAAAACTCTGATGATGCTGATCGTTTTCAGTGAAACATGCGTCAGGTGTTGAAACAACAAAAACGCAATACACTACTTGCAGAAGAAAGTATATTGTATATTATCACAATATTACATAAGTAGGCTATAAATTGCATATCGATTTATCGACGCCGTTTTAAACGCACAAAAATTACCTGCTATACATAGGCTGTTTTTTGTAATATTTTGGTTGCAAATTCCAGTCCCCTTTCTAGCAGAAGGAATACAAAAAAATTATATAACTTAGTTATTAACGATTACAAAATGAAATATACTTGACAGAGGCTATTCCAAATAATGAAAAATTTCATTCTACAGAAAGTCATGGGTTGGAAGAAAATTAAAAGCGTTTTGAATTGAAAAACTTTTATTATATTATAGAGCGAGTGCCAGTGCAACTGACCATAGCCGCCAGAGTAAAACCACCGAAAATGTATTAATTAAACTGGCTGTGATTATAATCTCACGTAACGGCTTAATTGAGTTTACAAGGCGCATTCGTCAGCCGTGGGCAGCGAGCGAGCGGTCAGTGCACCCTGAGTGCGAAGATTCGTATCAGCTAGTGTGGGCCAATCGAACACCCAGTACTCGCAGGAAGTCAGACGGGGTTGAAACTCATCCGTCGGTCAAGCGTTGTCCTACAAACGTAACATAACATTTGATAAAAACAGAAAATAATTTTATAAATGACAGGTTGAGGAAAGTCAACCTAGTGATGAGGGCAAGTAAAAACATTGTTCGCGCTTAGCGTTGAGTAACAGTAGCGCTCTCTCTCACTCTCTCTCTCTCTCTCATCCTCCCCCTTTCATAAGGTGTAGCCTATATAAATGTTCTCTGTCATAGCATAATGATTGTGCCACCACATTTCCGACCGTCTCCTCCGAAGCTTAACCAAAACACAGGAACCACGTCTCTCCTGAGAGACAGCCATGTCTGGACACACTAATCGCTGTTGTATACGATCGGCAGGGTTCCAGGGTTAGAAGCGCGTGGTGCCCTATGCTGCCATCAGACTGGTGGCCCCTCTCGATTCAAAATTCAACCTTTCATACATTATTTATACTGATAAATGGCATACACAATTTCGAAAGTCTCAAATTACAACAAATATTTAGCTAAATAGTGATTACAATGAGCATAGTAGTACTTAGGCTTAGAAAATACTAATCGATCAATTTTTTTTTAATTTTTGCCTTAACGAAGTCTTCTATAATTTCTTCTGAATCGAGCGATTCAAGTGTCCCGCTTTCAATAACCAACCTTTGCTAACGAAGATAATCTCTATCCCATACTTGAATTGAACATATATTTAATCGTTTTATTGCAGAAAGTGCTCTTTCAGATTCCCAGTTAGTTATTGGAATCGCGAAAAGCATTGTACGAGTATAAATTCGGATATACGTCAATCATTTTACAATCAATAATCCAGTTTCATACTTTAAGCGGACAAACAAACTGTAGTATCATGGAATCTGTCGTCTTCATTCAAACGATTTAAAAAAAACCTCTTTCTTGCAACTCGTGACACAAAGTGTTCAATTCTATTAGAAAGTCGTCGAAAAGTGTGCTCACATCTTTTTATGATTTTGGATTGAGGACATTTGTTTTTTGTTTTTTTTTCTCATTTATTATCTTCAAAAATGTTTTGTATTTTAGGGCTGGATGGTGCCCCCTCTGACCCCACTCTGACAGCTGAGGCCCTAGTGCCCAGTGCTGCACCATACCCTAGCGTTATGGATAATCCGCCACTGACGATCGCCCCCGGCACGGAGGCTCTTTGTAGGCCACAAGAAAGGCGTCTGGCAACTGCGCCTAAGAAAGATATTTAGTATGTTTTCTAAAAGTAGTTAAAATTGTGCATTGTGCAGCTTCTTCACTATAATTATTCTTTTTTGAATACACACACATACACATTTATCTAATTAGGTTCATAGTAACTTTATGTATTTAGTTTCAACGGAAAAGTTTCATTTGTATGTATTAAATAGATTTTGAAATAAATGTACCTACCTGTAAAGGAAAGTCCATTTAATTATACTTTTAGTTAAATTCACGAGCTGGTCCTCTAACAGCACACATTGTTAAGATTAGATTGAAAAATACTTTTGTCTACTAAATCATGTAATACCGACCGGCGCTTTAGAAAGGATGACTTGTGGTGTTTTGATAAACACATTATCGACTGTGGCGGATTATCCATAACGGTAGGGTGTGCTGCAGCACCGGGCCCGGGGCTTCATCTGTCAGAGGGGGCACCATTCTACTAAGTGAATGAATGACTTATTTCTTACGCATTTATTAACCATGGAGAGTGTCGAGTTGGAATATCAAGTAAAAGGTCTTACAGAAGTTTACTCGAACGATTTGAATAACGATTTTCTAACAGAAATGGATCACTTTGTCCCACGAGTAAAATTGCAAGAAAGAGGTTTTTTTCTAATTGATCGAATAAAGACGATAGATTCCATGATACTACAGTTTGTCCGCTCAAAGTATAAAACTGGATTATTGATTGTTAAATGATTGATGTATTTCCGAATATATACATTGTATCGTCTGCTTTTGACGATTCCAATAGCTAACTGCGAATTTGAAAGATCATTTTCTGTATTAAAAAGCATTAAAGATAGTTTAACTATGGGAGATGAGAGATTATCTTCGTTAGCAAGCGAGATACTTGAGTCGCTCAATTTAGAAGAAATTATACAAGACTTCGTTAAAGCAAAATGAAGAAAAAATGGATCGGTTAATATTTTCTAAGCTTAAGTACTACTATGCTCATTGTAATAACTATTTAGCTAACAATTTGTTGTAATTTTAGAGTTTAATAAAATAATTGTTAACTTTTGAAATTGTGTATGCCATTTATCAGTGTAAAGAATGGATAAAAGGTTGAATTTTGAACTAGGGGGGGGGACCAATTTGATGGCAGCATAGGGGATCACGATTTCACAGCGTAGGCTCGGATTTCACGGTTAGCGGCTTCGTGTATCTCTGAATCTAGCCTTCCATTAATGGAAGAACTGTTTTAGGACGACTGTACGAGGCAGTGGCGTAACGAAATTCTACTAGTTAAAACAATCAAATTGGAAAGGAAAAAATGACACATCGTCTACGTTATATCGCTCGACTTTGTCGTAAAGAAGATGGCCGAAGAGTTGGATGCTGGAAGAATGAGAAGCTCACCTCGAGCAACATTGTGTCGGCACAACAAAGGGATTTCGCACGTACACGACCAGCGATAGCTATCTGAATCAATCAAGTTGTAGCCCGTAACACTTACACGGAACAAAATGTTACAACGCTTCGTAAGCAAAACAGAATTTCCATATTAACACGTAACTTTCTTCCGTTCGCAGCCCGCACAATGCTAGGCGATGAGACGATATAACGTGAGGTAATGAGTTATTTGGTAATCTGTATGGCGAAAATTTGTGCAGTGGCGTAGTAACTGGGGAGGGATGAGATTGGCCCCCACATTTTCCTCAGGACAAATGAGAAATTCAGGATTATTACATATAATACGTTTTATACATTTAATGTAGATATTGCCATCTTTCCCAAATGAATTCTGGATTGTATTTCTTTGTCTTGCTTCCCACTGGTCGTAATTGTTAAAAGTATCACGACTTACGGCTCAGAAGTTTTGACTACTAATAAACACACAAGAAAAAAATTAATGACAGCACAGATGGACTTTTGGAGACGTTTGGCAAGAGTATCCAAACGTGAGAAAATTAGAAATGAAGTCGTTAAGGACAGAATGAATGTGAAAAATTCAATTGCTGATTTTATCCAAACAAAAAAAATTCAATGGTATGGACACACGAAAAGAATGGCACAGGGAAGATTGCCAAGGAGAGTTATGGAATGGACCCCACCAGGAAGAAGAAAAAGAGGAAGACCACCTATCATCTGGATAGAAGAAATCCAGACTATATTGAGGGAACGAGAAATTGACGATCTTTGGATGGAGAAGCAGGAGTGTAAGATGAGGCTTCATTCACTTCTGTAATCTTTGGTACCGGAAAATGTGTAAACATTGTACAAGCCAAAATAGTAGTAACGTTTGATACATTCTTTACGGTTTAAAGTTGTTTAGTAAACCGACGTATAAGGATTGAAAAAAATATCGAAAAGCGCTAATTTAAAATTACTAAGCGCTATATTTATTAACTTTTATTAAAATGGTAGTAAGATAGTAAATCTCTATGGTATTATACGAAACACTTTTGATTCAAAATTTGTATCGTTAACAAATTAATGCGAAATAAGTCTTCCTGAATATATTTCGGAAAACCCAGTTTTATTTCCCAGCTTAGTTTTTGAATTTTGACCCACGAATGTTTTAATCAACTTATAGTTTGTGTTAAACCACGTTTTTTATGTAAAATTCTGCAATACAGTATTCTCAGTTTCTGAATTAAAGTCAAGAGACTGGTAGCTTACCTGTGCACATAGAGATATTAGACTAGAGGAATTGTGACCTTAACCATGGTATATAGAATAATATAATATCATTAAATAAATACACTGCAAGAAAGTTTATTTTCACCTGACGCACGTTTCACAGAAATTATTCTGTATCTTCAGAGGTTTGTTTGAATTGTAATTGAATTTTTCGCTTACAATAGGCCTATAGTTAATGGATAATCGATTTTACTTCGATTCTGTTTTCGATTGTTGTAATGTTTATGTAGTCAGCTATTTATTATGTATTTAATGTTTTATTTTAAGAAATGTATGATGTTAAATAAATCGTCTTGTTTTGTTTTTATTTTAATTTGTTCTTTAATTAGTAGATTATCATTATTATTATTATTGTGTTTGTAAATATTAAGATTTTTTCAGATATTCATTTTGTTACCTTTTTGTACGTTTTTATTTAATTTGACATTTTGAATGTCTGGAAATTTATGTTTATTGTTTAAACAGTGTGTGGCTAAATTAGATTTGTAAATAATAGGTTTTAAAAATGCACTGCGATGTTGAATGTATCTCTCAGACAGTTTTTTCTTCGCCTGGCCTACGTAAAATTAATTGCATTATATTATCCGTTAACTAGGCCTATATTGTAAGCGAAACATTCAATTACAATCAAACAAACCTCTGAAGATACAGAATAGTTTCTGTGAAACGTGCGTCAGGTGAAAATAAACCTACTTCTTGCAGTCTATATATTTGAAGATATTACATGGGAGACCTGCAGGAAACTCAAAGAGTTTCAAAGGAATAATGGAGAATAATAACTTATAAGTTATTATGAATATATTATATTACGAATATAATAACAAATCATTTTTAAATCTGAGTATTTCTCTGTCCCATGCTTCTTCTTAAGTAATTTTCTTCAACGAAGTGTGATTTGACCCCCCCCCAAATTAACAGATTCCTGTAATATCTGAAATGGATTTTTAAATAATCCAACCTTATTGGACCAACACATTTGAAGAGAATCAAACAAAGTTGAATATATCATGAATGTTTAAATAAAACTAGTCGTACCACTAGCTCCTGTATCGCGTTACGTATTTGGGATGTAAACCGGTAAACCCGCTGAGCTGAAGAACTTGCTCGTCACATTACAAACGTTTAGATATTTCAGTATTTAACAAAGTTATGCCGTTACGGCGCCCTTCTCCGCCCGACGGGCACATCCATCGCTTCTTCCCATCCAAGTTACGCCACTGCTGCGAGTGTCTAAACACACACACACACACACACACACACACACACACACACACACACACACACACGGGACAACGTATGTGTATAAACAAAGTTTAATAGCGACCGCGGAGTGACATGTGCGTCTGTTGATGGATCCGATGAATGATGCGAGGATTACGAAGACGAAGAAAAAGCTCTTTCCCACTGATTACTTATAAACACGTGTTTTGTTCCGTTTGTATCGCACATGGTCACTCCTTCCGCTTGGCGTTGGTATTCATGTAGAACACTTTTCGTTTACAAGAGATAAAGGCGTGGAGAGGTAACCATTAAATACGAGCATAAGGTAAATTAAGGGCACTCGTAACCGGCTATGCTTACCGTGTTAAATTCATCAATTTTGAGAACCTCAGAACCTGTAAAAGACACAGTCCGAAATTTTAGCACGCTGGTAAACACTTTATACACTACAAACGCTACTAAAATTAAGAAGCTTTTCTGAATTTACTGATTTCTTATAATTTTTTATGTGTTGCTCTAAAAATTTCCATATTTTTCAGTGAAACTGTATAGTTCTAGCAGTGTAGTTATACCTCCATTGACCCAATAGTCACAAAAAATTCAGCTTGGGAGTTCATTTGGTTTCAGAAATAATTGGTCATTTATCTAAAAAAATTGATTTTCAGGAAAACGCATGAAGTTTTTAAAACCAGATTTTTATTGTTTTACCCTATTTAAAACAGTCCAGCTCCATACCCGGTGTCTTTATTTATGTCCATTTGTTCCTCTAGTTTTCTCTTCATATTTAAAATTGACTGTCTAACCTTTTTCATCAATTCATCTTCTGCTGTCTCTACCTCAAGGATTCCTTGCAAGTAAATATTTTTCATTACCTAAACCATATTTGATCCTCGTTTGATCCCTAATTTTTGCAAGACTTGACACTTACTTAGGCCTATATTACCTTCATTGAAGGTCAACACAGCATCACGTACACCCAAAACCAAAGTATCCGGTCCAACAAAAATATTTTTTTGCAAACTATCAAATGGTTCAGCGACTCGTTTGCATTCTGCGTACTACCATGAAGATATATTTATAACAAATTAGAATGACTCAGATCAGCAAATATTGGCTTCACGAAAGACATTGGTCGTGAATGCTTATTTAAATTCCCTTTCAAATGGTAAAAATTGGATATCTCTGTGATTTGTTATAAAGGAGTTACAAATTTTTAAAATGGTAACATAATCAGAACTTTTGAGAGAACGTTCCCTGCAATCTCAATTTTTTTAAATCATACAAATTTATTACACGCGTATTCACATAAATTTGGTATCAAATTACTCAGAAAATTTTAAAGATTTTTTAAAGAAAAAAAAATCGATTTTTGGTCGATTTGTCGGTTACGAGTGCCCTTAAAAAAATTGCATTTACATATTGAAACCTGTGTTATTTTTGTGCATAATCGCTGCATATTTCTATCTATTGTGTTGAACTCTGAACGTCCTATCGCGTTCTTTTGTGGAACAAACTTTTGTGCAGCCGATTTTGCACCGCATCTGCGATATAACAAACGTTGCACGTGCTCTTCTTTCAGTGGACCAAAAAAAAAAAAATAGTTTCAAGCTAGGTGTATCATGAATGGTTTAGCACAGTGGTTCTCAACCTTTTTAAATGCTGACCCACCTTCCCGGAAAGAGTTATTATACTTCATGGGACCCATAAGCATGCGCGTCGGCAGAATTACTTGAAGAGGGGGGTGCACCCAGTTTATAATCATATTTCCGCTAACATCAAGTACTTTAAGCCCTCTATTTTACGATTAAACAAATAATTATACATAGCCTACTTAATTCTAGAAAAGTAAGTATGTAGTTCAAAAGACCAATTTTCTCTAACTGAAAACATGCTGAAATTGTAAACAAAACTGTTTTTCACTCATCGAATTAATGTGACGGTTGGGGATTCCTTTTCCGCGTAAGTTGGGTTACGTTGGGTTCAAGAGTGATTAACTTAGTCGTAAATCTGAGCGCGCGTCAAGACTATTTCTGTACTTACTTTTCACTTGTGTCAAAGATGAAAATCCGATTCCTTGAGTTTAATCCTCAGAGATGCCGGCAAAAAGCAATGGTAGAGCGCGAATAACAGTAGAGTTTTAAATATCCGATTCCTTCAGTTAAACTGAAGTGTTATCAAGAACCACCAGAGGGCGTTTGAACCGGATATGGGGTGGAGGATCTGTAGCACTGATCTTCCTCATGTAGGGGAAGGATGAAGTCGCAGCTGCAGCAAAGAGAGGTACAGCTAACGACCGGACAAAAGCAGACAGTGTAGGAACTCGGAAACCTCTACCAATTACGTCATTTCCGACAAACCATGGAGATCCCGACAAGGAGCGGAGGTTTTTTGATTGGAACTTTTCCAGTCTACACCTGTTTGTGGTGGATGGAAGCGATCACTATGCGGGAGCCGCATAGGTCAGTACAGACCTGAGATACAAAAGATAAATGGTAACTTTCTTGCGAAGAGCCAGGCGATTGCGACACGAGAGCAACGGCAATAATTTGGTTTGGATGCATTGAGCCTTGTCTAGGGTTTCGGTCACGTGGGTGTTGAAGCATAGGCGCCGAACGGCTAAATACTTCACCGACTAGGTGGGGTTTATAGACCAGGGTTTTATCGATGATTAAGCGGGCGGAGAGGTATCAGCGTATAAAGCATTACTGGCAACTATCCAATGAAGGGATTGTAACCCCCCATAACACCCTCGGCTACGTCACAGAATCTAGGGCTTTTTCAAAATAGGTTTTCTATGAGGCTGTTTTGGGAAACACCGTGAGTCACAATTCTAGCATACGCGGTGTGAGTGACCTAAAGCCGACACAAGTGGGCGTATAATTGTTGATAAAACTTTCCAGACTCTTTTTTTGATCCTTTTAAAGGCTCAGGCTAGTTTTAGCGTTGGCCATCGATTCAGTTCGAATTACAAGTCAGCAAAAACACGCCCTCTTCATGAGTTCCTTTGTAGATTGTGTTCGCAATTTTCAAATTTTTTGTTCGTGTAAACGGGGTTACCTACATTTTTTGTTTATTTTCATTATCAGAAAACATTTTATAGTTTATAAAGGAAAAAAAATCCCATGAACAAAATAAGTGAACTGAACCGGTGTATCAACTGACATTCGCTGAAGGGATTCTCTAAAGTACGGTGGTAAATTTTATAACTGCCATAAAATTTTTGATTTTGTGTAAGGTTAAAGTTCAGTTTGTGCTCTTTAAAATGATTTGTTGCAAGCTACAAATCGCTGCAAATTTTTATAGATAGCCTACCTTAAAAACTACAAGTTCCTGTACCCAAAATTGTAAAATAGCTCAGGTCTGGAAGTGTTAACTAAATCTTGTGTCATTTTAAATGAATATTATAGGCCTAAGTTTCCAGCGTACTGAAACGTTTATGTACTAAACTGTAACTCTGTTTATTATTCCAATTACGCGTACAATTAGTTATCATATCTTACTGGGTAAAACAATGTTGTTACCGAAACAATAAAATTGTTCCGTGGATAATTTCCTCCGGCGAAGCACATCAAACGAAACAAAGAAAAGTTTGTTACTTGACTCGAACATTTCCTTCTTAAATAAAATATAAAACTTTGGTTTGAAGCGTGCAGTCGTTGTTTCTTTGTAATTAAACACGGAAAATAAGCTGTTTACGGAAAGCATTAATAATTTATAAAGGCGGAGTGTAAACGCTCGTAATATTTACATAATTAAAATTTAAATGTCGGTTTGTGCGCAGTGACAAACGCCTTCAAATCCGTTGAAGAAATTTGCTTAACAAATTGAATCGCTCGTTTCAACAACACGAATCATTTTCATAAAGAATTAATTGTCTCGCAAATGCCGAATTAAATCGTCACGAGAATCCGGCCGACTTTATCTTGTTTTTGCTCTTTGCGTTGTGTTTTTTCTTCTCGTTTTTTTGCTTTTAAAGAAGACCTCGATTCATGAATTACATACATTTCTAAGGAGCGCATAAGTCTGCACATGCGCGAGGGCACGCTTTCGTCATATTTCTCAAGTCAAGTATTATTTCGGGCAAATAATTATAAATATTAATCATTAAGCGAAATTGTTGTTGTCTCTTCGTTTAACGTATTCATGTTAAATTTTATTCTCTGAGGATTGTAATCCAATTATATCTTGAGATTATTTTATGTCTTATGGCAACTTACACCATGGCTATAAAGGGCCGTAGTTTGGCTTCTGTTTTTTTTAATTTTTATTTCGTTACAAATTACAACAACACAATAAAGAAATGGAACAAAATAGGGGCCCTCTAGACCTTGACCGTGTTGGGACTTCCCTCGCGTACGTAAACGTAACTAGGACGGCTTGCTGCTTCACAAACACAAATCTAATAAATAATTTCTTAAACTTCGTCGTGCTTATTTGCTAAACTGGTAAATGTCATGTCCTGCACGAGGCCTTTCAGTCTTTCCACAATTTTCAAGTCCTAAATCGTCGACTGTCTAGGACTGTTTAGACGATTTAGCACTGTTTGTCGTGATTTAGGACTTGAAAATGGTGGAAACACTGAAAGGCCTTGTCCAGGACATGACACTTAGCAGTTTACCAAATGAGCACGACGAAGTTAGAGTTACAGAGGCTGCTAATTCTAATAACAAGATTAAAAATAATTTCATGATTTACAAAAAAAAAAAGATTATTAAAATTGAAAACACAACTCCGGCAAGCTGCATTAACGAAATACAATATAATATAAATGACTAACATAAAGAACTAACTAACAACAGTACAATTCAAAACAACTAAGAACTAAGAACAAAATAATTATATTCTTAAAATTACCTTTTGTATCCAGATTCCCTTCCTTGCAACTTCTTTTTTTATATTTTATACACAACGCGTTTCGAGACTTAGGCCTATAGTTCCACCATCAGGTGACAAAATATGTTCACTCACATAGAGTACGTCAATTAATAAAAGTCACACACATCCCATTATTTAATTAATTGAATCCCGTTTTATTAATTGATGTACTCCATGTACGGATAGATTTTTTTATCACCTGATTATGGGACTATAAGTCTCGAAACGCGTTGTGTATAAAATATAAAAAAGTTGCAAGGAAGGGAACCTGGATTTACAAGGTAATTTTAACAATTTAATTGTACATGCAACTTGGAGACCACAAAACTATGTAACAAAACATTATAAAAAATAATACAATTCCACAATATAAAAAAATTAACAATATACTATTTTTTTTGTATTGGCCATCTGAGGACCACATGTCAATTTAAATTCTTTATTCTTTGTTATCTTCTTTTTCTCCAACATTCTTTCATTTTTTCGCTGTGTCACTTCTTCCTGTCTTCAGTCCACTTTGAACCTGCATTTTCTCTCTCCTACCGTGGACTCCTTCCATTTTTAACACTTTTGCCCGAAAAACGTCTCTTTAAATTGCTTCTGCATTTATATTATTTTTTTCTAAATCATTTTTTACTTCTTTAATCCAATTTTATGTTGACTTCTTTCCCCACAGATGTTTGAAGATCTGTCTGTTTGTTAACCTATTGTCGTCCATTCTATATAAATGTCCATTCTATATAAATATCCATTCTATATAAATGTCCATGCTACATAAATGTCCATTCTATATATTTTTATTAATTAATTAATTTTTTGTTCAACAATTATTAAAATTTTTTAAATTTTCGAAAGTAAAAGCAACCATTTTTCCATAAATTACAGAAATTCGGCTAACGTATCCCCAAAACTGACGTATAGCATTAGCAAATTAAAGAAGCGTGGAGACTACTGCTATAAAACTCCAGAAGAGCAGTTAATTTTGGATGCGAACAGCAACAGTATGGCTTCTTCGTAGATCGTAGTCTTTGTCTTTAAATTTATATGTATTATCTAATATAAATCTGCCTAAGAACTTTAAAAACGTACAGACGCCTTAAGGGAAGAACTCCAAACGTTTGACAAAGTGGCCAGGGTACAGCGGCTAGACGTATCACAAATACTCTTGACGCCTTTCACCATTACTTCATGTTCCCTTACGTTTCTTCAGACCACGTTCCAGTAGTAGAACTTGCCACTTTAGCAATGGCGCACTCTTCACTACAGTTTACACGTTCGTGTGAAGATAATTTTTAAAATACTTCATTTTTCTACACCATTTCAAACTGTTTCTGCCTCTGTGCAAACGCCGAACAAGTACACCATTATCAAGAAGTTGTAGTACTTTTTTAACCTGATGGTTTATAAAGTCGTTGTTCTGGATAGATGTGCACGTCTTATTTGTGGAATTTCGAGCAGCATGTGATAACATTAACGGGAAGCAACTATACAGAGTTTTAAGGAACTTTTAATTTCCTAATAACTGGTTATGCTAACGGAAATGACCATGAAGGATGCTCGTTGTGTGGTAAAGATACAGGGAGATATTTCTAAAAGCTTCTCATCAAAAAACCGTCTTAGGGCTCGCTATCCTCCTTATTATTTAACGCAGCCTTGGAATTGGTAGTTAGAAGTGCAGGTATTGACGTAAATGGACCACTCATAAATAAGTTGGGCCAGTTACTAGTAGGCCATATTAGGTCTGCCCAGAGGAATTTCGGGCCCCTAGGAAAACTAGATTGTGGGCCCCCCCAAACTAGGCAACCGTCTGTTCCCCGAAAATGCGTGTATCTGTGGTTTTATATACACATTTGTATATATATATGTATTTATATATTATAAATATTATGTATTATGTATACTGCAATGTGACAGGCTGTCACACTATATGTAAATGTGGAGCATAATTATTATCAGCTGTTATGGGTGTCCAGGACGATTGAAGAATGTTTGAAAGTAAAATAATATTGTTACAAATTAAAATTAGTAGGATAAATTAGTAATAAGACAATGTAAAGCCTATGAAGATACAGTTTAATATGTGAGTAAAGTGTTGTGTAGTGTGGGTAGCAAATAGAAGGTTATGGAAGTTGATTCATATGTAATAAAGCATTGTTCTAGAAAATTCAAGAATAAGCAAGTCAATGTACACGTGGCGAGTCCAGAAGGTTCTTCCGAATATCATAGAATGTATAGAAAATACGCCTACGCGCATATAGGCTGTGACGTCATTCTACAGCGCTGCTGCATGCATTGTGCATGATTATAAAAGCAGTCAGCAGTCTTCATCTAACTCTCTTAGAGCGAGTCTCCATACAGCACTCAGCGAGAGCAGTCGCGGTGGTCATCGTCCAGTCAACATCAATTCCAGCCAGTCCTTGGGGCCCGCGGAGTCGAGATAGCAGCGAGTATCGGCAGGGAACAACTACGGAGTAAGAGGATAGTCTACTACCGTTCCTGAGTTTCGTTTTGCTGATCGTGGTGTCTGAAAACGGACACCTAGAGCAAGCTAGTTCCTGGAGGTGGTTGCTGGAACGTGGAACCAGGACGACGGATCGCTGGAGGCCGGGATCAAGATCGTCGACCGGGAAGACAACGAAGACAACAGAACAGGGAAGCAAAATTTAACTAAATTTGTTTTCAAAGTATAAAGCTTTCAATAGAAAAAGAAAGAACTTTTGAAAATTTAAAAATTATATCACTGTGTAAAGTAAAGAAGACATTTATTTTAAATATAATTTTGTTTAAAGAAGACTTTGAACATTTACAATTTACATCCCTGTTTATCTAAAAGAGAACATTTATTTAAAGTATATTTTCAAAGAAAGTTTTGAACATTGAAAAGTAAATAATTGTTTAAAATAACGAGAGAACATTTTGTGTAAAAGAAAGAGGCAATAAATGTATGTATTTTCACTAGTTGAGCATTCTTTTCTGCAAGTCTGGTCTGGGCTGTAACCTGTTACCTTGCGATACATATAATATAATATAACTAAAAAATGGAATTGTTATACTTACATAACTTCTGATAATAAAATTCAATATTTTTATGTGTGACTCAGTTTTAGAACATCAACTCCCAATAAAGGAGACGGGATGGGTGTAGCTTAAGATGTTCAAACGTCAACACTCATTGAGTGACAAATCGCGAGACAAACTACCGGATCATGGGAAGAAGTCTGAGCTGAGTCTCGGACATAACCAGTAAAGAAGAAGAAGATGCGAACGGTGACGGACGGCGACAGCGGCACCGGGCCGGTCTAGTTTTTCGGTTCGGAGTATCTGTTTTCAAAGCAATTACCGATGTAATTTAATAAAGAAACATTGATCAGATGATCAAAAGAAAATATCTTAACTATAAAAAGGTGCCAATACTGTACTTATTTTTTTTTGTTTATATATACAAAATATAATGGAAAAGTAGTTTTACAAATCTACAGAAAATCATATGTAAATCGTTTTAAAAAATATTCGAACCTCCCGTTCCGGCCCCCCAGAGACCGGACCCCTAGGCAATGGCCCCTTGTCCCTCTCTGGACGGGCCTGGGCCCTATATCCAGATGATACTGCTATTTTGGAACGGTCATCTGTTCGATTCCAAGAGGTATTTCTTAATTTGAAAGAAGTAGCAAAATGCCTGGACCTACAAATAAATGAAGACAAGGAAAAATTCATGATTGTATCGGGATCACAAACTCGAATGATCACGAACACATCAGTTTCATGAAAGGACAGGATGGCTTAGATGGGCAAGTCACGTTGTCAGGATGGAGCTTCAGGACCCTGTAAAACGCCTGACCGATCTTTTCTATCATCCAGACGGTACTATCAGAAACCTTACAATTTCGTTGCACTAGATCTAAACTAAAAATAGCCCATACGTCCATCAAATTTTATGCCCATATTTAAATATAAACGAATAAATTTGCGTGGACGAACACATTTTGTCGCAATTATTATACTAACGTGTGTGGACATGTGGACCAAAAAACTCTAAGAAGGTTTGAAAGAAAGATCCCAAGACGAGTTTATGTCCCTGTTAAAGAAGATGTCGTATGGAGAATCAGAAATAAGCAGGAGACAGATGAACTATTAAATCATGAACACATTGTAAGATTCATAAAGGCTTAACGAATACAATGGTTAAGTCACCTAGAGCGAATGGATGATCAGCGTATACCAAAGAAAATTCTGAGGGTGCAGGTCTATAAAAGCAGAAGGAGGGGCCGACCTAGGATAAGACGGTTGGATGACGTGCTATAGGATCTCAGAAGAATGGATTTGAGGTGTTACACTGAGATGGGAATGGACAGGAGACTTTGGAGAAGAATGGTGTTGGACACTAGGGCACATGTTGGGCTATAGTGCTGAAGAAGAAGTGTATGTTATGTTAATTACCTTACAAAGCCTAAGAACCTTGATGATTGTGTTCAGATTATAATACGTCTTTCGGATTAGACTGCGTAGCTTTTAGATAAATCGATTCTTCATTTTATATTTCACTTATGCCCTTTCTATTAGTTTCCGGTGTTTCAGTTTAAGTGTGCATCAGCAGATGTAGGTTGCATTATAACAGAGAATTGTTGGACAATTTAGTTTAATTTATCAGCGTTAAATCAGTGTAAAATCAGAGCAGAGAAACGTTTCCATGAATCCCTACTTCCCCGGGTAGTCAAGTGTTTGCTTATCAATATGTTACATATACATTATTACACGTCCTCCGTGATTTGTTTACCTTACTTAATAACAAGTTAGAAATAGGTGTTGTGTGAGGCAATAAATTTGCGCTGATATATTCACCGGCAAGAATCGGAATATCAAATATTTGTAATATAAAAATTATTAATTAAAACTGTCTTATCTTCTCAGGCATCTAAACGGGATCTGGATGCCTGCACCAGTCTCGCGTCAACTGCCCTCGTGTCTTTATAAGCCAGCTATGTAGTTTACGGCGATACTCAGACTTCATTTTCCTGACTTCCCTTCTGACAATGGCACAGCAGCGCCTATATTCACACCTTGTCTGAGCAATGTTTAAGGCTAGATGTTTTAGGTAGCTCTGCTTTTTAGCATCTATTATTTGTCTAATATCGTCATCCCATACCTGTAGGCCTCGGTTTCCATACCTTTTACGTCTCGTCCTCAATGCTTCGAATGCTGCTGTTGATATGGCGTCTTTGATGTTACACCACTCTTGATTTATATTGCTATTGATGGGTTTTTGTTGTGCAAACGGACTTAACCGTGTATGGTACAAGTATCTTATAATTTCATCTTGGAGCAGGTAAACTTTAAAAGTTTGCTTGGAGCACTGGCGCGCTGTAGGTCGAGCCTGGAATACTAATTTTTTATATGAGCAGAAAATGGTCAGACTCAACGTCACAGCCTCTAGAAATTCTAGTATCCTCCACTAAATTTCCTAATTTCCCATTAACTAAAAGATAATCAATTAGGCCTATTGAACGAGATCCTCTTGCTTGCCAAGTATATTTATGTATCTCTTTATGCTATATTTATGTATGTATATTTATTTATGTGTTTATGTATATTTATGTATCAGCTTAACGAAAAGCCACCCCTTTTATCCAAGCGCCTGAAATGAGATTTCTCAGGCACGTGGCGGGGTATACTCTCCATGATCATACGGTAGAAGAAGCACAGATATACGGCAGGAACTGAATATTATGAGTATGCTCGACAGCATTGCCCAGTATCGGCTGAATTGGTAGGAACATCTTTGGTAGGAAGCGCTAGAGTAACCAGCTCTAATCTTTGCCTGTTTGAGACCGGAACAAACCATCTTTGGTTTAATCCTTGAAGAAGAAGGAGAAGGAGGAGGAGGAGGAGGAGGAGGAGGAGCAGAAGAAGAAGAAGAAGAAGAAGAAGAAGAAGAAGAAGAAGAAGAAGAAGAAGAAGAAGAAGAGAAACTTCATTTTCCAATTCTCTGTACATAATACAGTTGAGTGTCTTGTTTTGTCGCGTAGGTAACTCATTATTCCGTTTGTTTTTATGAGGACACGTGGCAAAAACAATTTTTAGATCTGCCTATCCAATTCGCTTAAAGTCTACAGTTTTACAGTAAGGTTTCCCTTAAATGACTTTATGAGACTGAAATCCAGTGACAGTCATTTCAAGTGAGACCGAGAAAGGACTGAAAACTTCACTCGTAGACCCATAGCCGCCACGCTGGTGCGGGAGTCAACCGAGGCTTCGGCCCCACAGGGACCGATGTGTCCCACTATCAGTTTACTCCTTGATCAGTACCTGGGCGGGCGCCCTGCAACATCAGTTCGACGGCGCTCAAATATATCACAGTGAACCTATACATTGTTGAGGTGTGCTAAACTAGTATTTGAAAATATCAGGTGCGAACGATACCGTTCCAGAAAAATAACACGTACAAACACCTGCTATTATATACGTATTATACATATACCTTTATTATATAATTTGTTAGAAGAAATAAATTGAAACTAAAAGTATTAACAGTGTTACTTTACACTGTGACTTTATTAAGCTATTGCTGTTTAATAGAAAATATGAAACAAGATAATTTATAGGCCTATCTCCATTTTGGGAATACTAATTTAAGTTTTCACTAAGAGTAAACAAACTGACATAGATTTAATATTAAATTATTGATTCCATTTTGGTTAAAAAAAGTCAGTTGCAAAACTCAGGCAATGATATTTAAAGTCCAGTAATAGCACAACAAATAATGTTAAATATATTTACGTGAGATGTGCTGTGAAGTTAAAATAATCTCCGAAATTAACTTTAACAAAAAGTACTATATGGCCTATCAACCACTCTGTAGGTTATAACAGAATATAATTCGCTTTTTCAAAATTTACCAAGTTGGTGACTAGTATAATGTATAATTGTTTATTATAATCTGTATTATATATCTGCATAACTCACGAGAATAACTGTAACATCAGTATACATTTTCTTCATTTATTAAAAACAGCTTCGTCTCTTTGGCATAGCCATATTCTGAACCTCGCTGTTTTGCTTCGTTCGTACTTGTATGGCAATCGGCACATGCACAGAATGACGTGTTCAGTACCAAAAAGTGGCTTTGTACTAGTATACTCGTAATACTCGTTTATTTGCTTATTCGTTACCTGCGTGTTGCATAGTGGGGTCCCGAGATTCGGAACCGCGAGGCCACGAGTAATCGGAACGGGTATTTCGACTTTTCAGTTTTCAGTTATCGTTGAATCGGAACAGGTATTTCAACTTTTCAGTCACTGTTATATCCGTTTCACAAAAATATCGTTCCATAATACCTGTTATAGGTATATCGGCCCGCCTTTACATTGGGCGGAAGTCGTGCTCTATGCGGCGTTACCCTCCTGTCGGTGTACCGGCAGCCGCAGAAGTCGAGCTCATCAGCCGTAGAGAAGGCGGTCGGTCTAGGGGTTGTGTGGCCCGAAATCAATGCACTTGGTCCTCCAGGTCGGGGATTGAGGCGTCAGGCCGGCTCCCTGTCACTCATTACAATTCGGCTTACCAAAAAGCCTAGCAAACGTCTCGGAAGACTGTAACATTCCGAATCGATAAAGTTTTCAAGCATTTAGAACGATTTTACTGCGTCAACAGAGTGAAGTTACAGAACGTTATCGGTAACAGAGGAAATGCCACATTCGTTGGCGCAAACAGAAAGCGTCTCATACTATAACAACTAACTTTTACTCCGGTAACGGCAGTTATCAATCAAACCATTAATAAAATAATAAACAAGTAAAAACCTCCGTGTTTTAGTGAAAATATAACTATTTAATAAACTTGGGAAATAATCTTAGTAAAAACATAATAATAAAATTAATAGGGTTCCTAAGCATTTTACTGCCGGCGCCCACCTAGTTGGAAACACTATTGGGCGCGCTGTCTAGAGTCTATGCTGACAGACGATCCGCCATCATCAGTGTCGGTAACAATTGGCACGGTGATCGCCAATTCACACCCCAGTGATGAGGGAGAGACTGGTTTTTTTTTGAGACCGGATTATTTGGGCCGGTCTCGGGCCGTTTTGGAGCAACCTCCCTTCAGCCGTGTGGGTATGGGTTTGTGGGGTGACGTACGCCAGCTGACCGGGCCGTCGAGAAGGTGGAGGCACGTAGATGGGAGTGTGGTGCGTGTTGGGTTTATTGTGTGCATGTGTAGTCGGTAGCCAGGTGTGAGAGGGAGAGGCGCCCATCACGGGTGTTTGGTGAAATATTTATTTATTGCTTTAATCGTTGTTCTGTTGCAGGGCGGCCAAGACTGGGACGTGTAACGCAGGTCGTCAAGGCTGGTAGGTGGCGACAGGGTGGCGTCAAGGTAGGCGGAGGACACATATTTGTGGATTACAAGCCGGGATGTGAGTGAGAGGAAATATTTTGTGTGAGTTCAAGGGGTTAAGCGAAGATAGGGTTTAGAGTTTAGAGTTTGGGTGAAGTTAGCGTATTGTTGAATGTTTAGGCTGCATGCACGTCTCTGACGCAGGCGGTGGGGGAGTTTAGGGGGAGGACCATTGGCTATTGTAAGGAGGCGATTTATTAAGTAGGAAGGTCTGCTTGTGTTACGGGTATTTCTGTTTATAGAGGTGACTATTGATTGTAGGGAAGTGCGGCGTGAGGCAGTGCGGAAATACTTCCAGTTTAGCTTTATGAGGAAGGAGGCGAGGTTAGGGAAGTGGGTGTTTAGCGCATACAGAGCTGCGTTGGAGGTCTTTGTACGGCGTGGTCGGCGGTATATGAGTCTTAGGGCTCGTCGTTCTGTGATTCGGTGGAGATCTAGGTAGGCAGGGGACGCGGTAAGGAGAACTGGGTGGGCGTATGCGATGATGGGACGAATGCAAGTGGTGTAGATTCGGCCTAGTAATTCGCTGGAGCAGTAGTTATGTCTACTGAGGATTCTGAGAGAACGGAGGCGGGCACGGGCGAGGTCCGTAGTTCTTTTGATATGGGGTTGCCAGGTGAGTTTGGAGTCAAGCGTGACGCTTAGATACTAGGATTCACGCTTCGGACGTACTGTTGATGGGCCTACCCGGACTGGTGTAGTATAGAAATGATTCATGTTGTGTCCGGTGGAGGTGAAGACACAAATTTGGGTTTTGTCCGCGTTTACAGAGATTCGCCATGTGTTTCAGAAGTCGAAGAAAGGTCTTAGGACTTGTTGTAATTTTGATGAGGCTTGCCAGTGTGTTCCTGCTGAAACCCAGTAGGCAGTATCGTCTGCGTACTGGGCTAGGCCTGCTGATGGGTATGTTAAAGTCGGCGGAGGGAGAGGGGTGTCTCTGGTAAAAATTATGTAAAGTAACGGGCTAATGGCGGAGCCTTGGGGGACACCGGCATTGAGGTGGAAGGGTGCCGAGAGATCCTGGCAGACTCGGACTTGCGCAGTGCGTCCATCCAGGAACCGGGAGAGCCATTTGGTGATTGCTGGGGGAAAGTGACATCCGAGGATCTTGAAGCGGAGGCCGTTGTGCCAGACAGAGTCGAAGGGTTTACGGATGTCGAGTAGGGCTAAGATGGTCGGGCGTTTGCGGGCCGAGTTGTCCTGGATGGCGCTGATAACCCGAACTAGTTGGTCGTATATGTTGTAGCCAGGGCGAAAGCCGCCCTGGGTACTGGGGAGGACGCTATGAGATTGTAGACGGGGATGTATCCTGGCGACGAGGATTTTCTCGAATAGCCTGGAGATTGCAGGGGTTAGAAAAATCGGACGATAATTCGGCGGAAGTCTGGAGGATTTGAGCGGTTTGGAGAACATGAGGACATGGGCGTGTTTCCAGACCGTGGGACGTATCCGAGGAGGAGACTTGCGGTACAGAGATGTGCAAGGGTTTCGCGGTAATATTCTATTTGGTATTCCGTCAGGGCCGGGGCAGTACTTCCGACACTTGGAAAGTCTGACGTCTGGGTCGATAGGCTGCTCCTTTTTGTTTAAGTAGGTCCACTCATATAGACTTTCATACCAGCACGATCTCAGCATCAAGTGCTATCTGATTGGTTTTGGAGCGGAATATCCTAAATCCTGTTAAACAGGAGGCTTTCTCCTCTTCATTTCCTTTTACATTCATAAAATTAATGCAATTAAATTATTTGTGTATGGGATATAATATATTTTAGATATAATATAATATATTAATTTCATGTTAACATAATATATCGTTTCTTTTCCAGTAACTCTTGTTATTTTAGTGTCTTGCAGTTTGTGTATGTAAATAATAAAAATAATATAATGTTTGAAGGAAATATATATCTCTTTGAAACCTCTGTGAAACATGTGTCAGGATTTTATATATAGGCTACCTTATATATTAAAACTTCGAATATAATACCTATGTATTTGCAGAAGAAATCTATTCTTACAATCCACATAATATAATATGCTTTTATTAAATATAATATATATAATATATTTAAATATAATGTAAAATTTAAAAAAAAACATTGAACAACAATAATGAATAACGAACGTGTTATAAAAACAGAATATAAAAACGTGGGGCTAACGATAAAAAATTTAAACTCATAAATTAATACGCTTTAAACTCGAAACTGTTTTGCAACGTACCGCTTCGAATTAAAATTTGACATTCCTTTGAAAAAACTCTTCCGCTGTGACTAGCGAGAAAACTGTTAAAATTTTAATATATTAATAAATATACTAAAGGTTAGTCAAGGTAAAAAAAAGAGAAATTTTACTAAGAATAGAAGAAGACGCCAATTTAATACATTTTCTGTTAACAAAACCTAATACAGTGTAATGTTTTTTCCGTAATGGAATCAGTTGGTAATGAGTGTAAAACAGAGGAGTGGTGTTTGTTTATTGATTCTTCTAAAGTTAGTCTGAAAGCCGTGCTTCTGCACATTGGGAATAAGTTTCCATCAGTGCCACTTGCTTACTTGCTTATACTACGGATCTGAAAGAAAGTTACGAGAATATGAGACTTCTGCAGGATAATGTAAAGTATGAAGAATTCAAGTGGAATATTTGTGGTGACTTAAAAGTAATTGCTCTCTTGCTAGGTCTTCAACTTGGTTTTACCAAGTACTTTTGTTTTCTTTGCGAGTGGGACAGCAGAGACCGAAAAAATCAGAGAGGCCAAATCGAACATCATTAACTCCAGGAAAGAAGAATGTTGTTAATGCACCACTAGTGGATTTAAAAAAAAGTTTATTTACCTCGACTACGTATAAAGCTGGGGCTTATGAAAAATTTTGTGAAAGCAATGGATCAAAATGGGCTTGGATATGCGTACTTAGAAACACGTTCCAAAGATCAGTGACGCAAAAATCAAAGAAGGAAACTTTGTAGGACCTCAAATAAGAGACTTAATTAAAGATGAAAACTTTGATAGTACGGTGACAAATATCTCGATCTACGTTGAATTGGTAAATAAGGACTTATAAAGCAGGAAAAATTTGAACTGAATGGACAAAGAGCAATGCGATAGTTGAAGAAAAGTCGGGATGTAATTGTTCGACTCCTCATCATTTGATAATCGCTTAAATATCCGAAATACGAGCTCTACGCTATGGATAGTGCGACAAAACGCACAATCCTCAAGGCGATGATTTTGATGATGATGATTTGTCAAAAACTGCCGATTAGCCGCCGCTTGGTACCTTATTGCAGACATATAGGCCTATTTATAGTGATATTGAAGGTTTCACAAAAACTGGCGATTGAACCGATGTTTAGTATCTTCTTGCAGATATATATACCTAATTATAGTGACTATGAAGTTTTGAAGAAACCTACTGATTGAGCAGCTGTTTGATACCTTCTTGCAGATATATAGGGCTATTTATAGTGGTGATGAAGGTTTGACGAAACCTGCCGATTGAGCCGCAGTTTGGTATCTTCTTGCAGACATATAGGCCTATTTATAGTGATTATGAAGGTTTGACAAAACCTTTCGATTAAGCCGCTGTTTGGTACAATCTTGCAGGTATATAGGCCTATTTATAACGATTATGAAGGTTTGACGAAACCTGCTGATTGAGCCGCTGTTTGGTACCTTCTTGCAGATATATAGGCCTATTTATAGTGATGATAAAAATTTTGACGAAACTTACCGATTGAGCCACTGATTTGTACCTTCTTGCAGCCATATAAGACTATTTATAGTGATTATGAAGGTTTGACGAAAACTATCGATTAAGCCACTGCTTGGTACCGTCTTGCAGATATATAGGCCTATTTATAATGATGATGAAGGTTTGACGAAACCTGCCGAATGAGCCGCTGTTTGGTAACTTCTTGCAGATATATAGGCCTATTTATAGTGACGATGAAGGTTTGACGAAACCTGCCTATTGAGCCGCTGTTTTGTACTTTCTTGCAGCCACATAAGCCTATTTATAGTGATTACGAAGGTTTGACGAAACCTGCCGATTGATGCGCTGTTTGGTACCTTCTTGCAGATATATGGCCTATTTATAGTGGTGATGAAGGTTTGACGAAAACTGTAACTGTCGATTAAGCCACTGTTTAGTACCTTCTTGCAGATATATAGGCCTATTTATAGTGATGATGAAGGTTTGACGAAACCTGCCGATTGAGCAGCTGTATAGTACCTTCTTGCAGATATATAGGCCTATAGTGGTGATGAAAGTTTGATGAAAACTGTCGATTAAGCCACTGCTTGTTACCGTCTTGCAGATATATAGGCCTATTTATAGTGATGATGAAGGTTTGACGAAACCTACCGAGGGAGCCGCTGTTTGGTACCTTCTTGCAGATATATAGACCTATTTATAGTGATGATCAGGCCCCGAGCTTGAAATGGGCTGACTGGGCAAATGCCCAGGGCGCCTGGTCCAAGGGGGCGCCAAGGAACGAAAAACAATACGCGTTAAGACTATAAGGCAGTAGACAGTTGAGTGTTATTGTTAAAATTCTAGGAATGAAGGAAACTACGTTCGAATGCACGCCAAATACATTAAATATTTCTGTAAAATTTGAAAGGTTGACTATATTATATACTATTACAAATATGTTTAGAATTTTTAGAATAAATATTTCTAATAAAATTGCAATAGCAATCATGCGATTTTTGCCAAAACATAATTACTTTTATTTTCAAGAAATGATTTTTTAATTTTTGTTGTGTGTAGCCTACGTAGTGATTAGATCACTTGCAATACTGAAATGCTATCGGTACTAATAATTTATAGACTACTTGGGGAAAAACCAAAATTTACTCATTCAACAATAACTTGGTGTGGTGGGGGTGTGGGGGAGAAAAGTAAAAAAATGAAAGGGGCGGCTATAAGAATGCTTTGCCCAGGGTGCAAGGTACCTGAAATCGGGGCCTGGTGATGATGAAGGTTTGACGAAAACTTTCGATTAAGCCGCTCTTAGGTACCTTTTGCAGATATATAGGCCTATTTATAGTGGTGATAAAGGTTTGACGAAAACTGTCGATTAAGCCACTGCTTGGTACCTTCTTTCAGATGTATAGGCCTATTTATAGTGATGATGAAGGTTTGACGATACCTGCCGATTGAGCCGCTGTTTAGTACCTTCTTGCAGATATATAGGCCTATTTATATTGGTGATGAAGGTTTGACGAAATCTGTCGATTAAGCCACTGCTTGGTACCTTCTTGCAGATAGAAAAAGGCCTATTTGTAGTGATGATGAAGGTTTGACGAAAACTTTCGATTAAGCCGCTGTTAGGTACCTTCTTGCATATATATATTCCTATTTATAGTGGTGATGAAGGTTTGACGAAAACTCTCGATTAAGCCACTGCTTGGTACCTTCTTGCAGATATATAGGCCTATTTATAGTGATGATGAAGGTTTGACGAAACCTGCCGATTGAGCCGCTGTTTAGTACCTTCTTGCAGATATATAGGCCTATTTATAGTGATTATGAAGGTTTGACGAAAAATTTCAATTAAGCCACTGCTTGGTACCTTCTTGCAGACATATATTTATAGTGATTTTAGTAGTGGGCACAATTGTTGAATACTTTGATAACTCAAATATAGAATCGTCCACGAGACTGACGCAGTGAAACAATGTCGGTCTGAAAATCAAATAAAATTTGCTCAACTTATTCGTAATATAGAACCACTTTTATTAACGGAATAAATTCGTCTAATACTATCCATTCATTGTGGCCGATGGTGGTGGCTCTGAAAGAAGGAATATTTAATACGAAGTCGCGCTGTTCAGAATTTAAATAGTTGAATTCGAAAATAAAGCGCCATAACAAACGATTCTTCTTTCAACAAATTTTTTTATCGTACATCAACGTTTCCCTTATACAGTGGGTATAGACTAACTGGTTAGGTCGGACAAAACCGGCCCCATAGAGTTACCAGCAAACGGTAAGAAAGCCTCGAATTAAAAAAAAGAAGATATTCTAAACATTTTAGTTTCACAGCTACATTCTCTTTGAAGAAATTTCTCAGTTGTTCACATTTTTCACAGTAAATTAAAGTACGAATACATTTTTTTTAAATTAATGAAACCGTTTTTTATAAATGAATATTTCCAAATTCTTCAAAGTAAAACTGTCGAGATTTTAGCCTCTTGACTCTTTAGTTAAACTATAACCAAACGAATTGACCAAACCTTCGTTGCATAAAAGTAAATTCTCATTAAATTTAGTAAACAATTATGGCTGAAAGGTACTACTTATGTACAGACGTGAATTAAAAAATAATGTAATTACCTTATTTATAAAAAACATTTAAAAAACTGTGAACAAATATAGACGGGTTAGAAGTGCGTGGTGCCCTATGCTGCCATAAGACTCCCCCATTTCAAATTTCAACCCTTCATCCATTATTTACACTGATAAATGGCATACACAATTTCTAAAGTTAACAATTATTTTATTAAACTCTCAAATTACAACAAATATTTAGCTAAATAGCAATTACAATGAGTATAATAGTACTTAAGCTTAGAAAATACTAATCGTACATTTTTTCTTGATTTTGCCTTAGACGAAGTGTAGCATAATTTCTTCTAAATCGAGCGATTCAAGTATCTGGCTTTCAATATTCAACCTTGCTAACAAAAATAATTTTATCTTTCATGCGTTTTAATACAGAAAATGATTTTTCAAATTCGCAGTTAATTATTGTAATGATAAAAAGCAGATAATAAGCAATGTGTATATTCGGAAATACATCAATCATTGTACAATCAGTAATCCAGTTTAACGGTCTAAGCGGACAAAGTGTAGTATCATGGAATCTATCATCTTCATTTGAACGATTTGAATATAAAAAACTATTTCTGGCAATTTTACTGGTGGTATAAAGTGATAAAATTCTATTAGAAGATCGTTATTTAAATCATTCGAGTAAACTTCTATAAGAGCTTTTGCTTGATTTTCCAACTCGACACTCTCCATGGTTAATAAATATGTAATAAAACCAAACAATTGCGTACCAGTTCAGCTGAATGGAACCCCCTCTGACAGCTGACGCCCTGGTGCCCGGTACTGCGGCATACCCTAGCGTTATCGATAATCTACCATTGGATAATTGCAACAAAGTAATGTCCACAACAAAATTATTAAAAAACACATTGGGTCGCAATACTAAAATTAACTTCATTGGTTAATACAGATTCAAACTCAAGTATGAAACGATTGGTGCACGACTTATGTCTGAAACCGACGATTGACAAGTAATAATACAAATATTAATCCTACAAGCTCCTTTCTATTCAAACTATTATTTTACATATTGTTAATGGAATAAATCCGCTTATAGTCCAAGCCACGTATTTTATAATCAACTAAAATAGTTGTCTATAATCAACTAAAATGTGTTGAGTGCGCTGTCGGTTGCCGTGCGGTGTACACCGTAAAACTGTTGTGCGCGTAATTTGTGTAATGTAATTGTGTTTTATGTTTATGTGGATTTAATATTTTTTAAATATATTGACGACTGTGCCATCGTATGATGGTATGAAGAGACATTTTTAAAAATTCTGATGATGGGACAAGTGTCCCGAAACATGTCAATTGTATTGTGAAGACATTTACTTAAGCCACAGACGGTGATGAGTTGCATAGCGTTTAGTTGATTATTATTTTACAATTAAAAAAAAATTATAAATACATAAATTCTGCTTTAAGGTAATTTTAATTGTTAAATATTCTCGTCCTCTTTTCATTCTGAATGCAGTGCATCATTCTATTATTGATCTTAAATTACACTATGGTATTTCTTATTGGGAGGTATGTATGTTTCAACTATTAGTCCAACAGCGGTCGCATATAAGAAGTTAATTATAATTATGACCGGTGCAAAGAGAAATGAGCTATCCCAGGAGTTTGAGTATTCTTCTGCTAAGATATATTTTTCTTTATCTAGTTTTAAGCGTGATTTTTATGAAACGTGTTTACTTACGGGGTACTGCTAAAGTTTATTCACTAAGATTGCAGTCTCATAATCGTGTGGTTGCTGTCTTAGGACAATGTCGTTTTTTTTTTAGATAGACTTTTTGAAAGGTTTGTATCATTTGTATTTTGTTAAGGTATGATTATAATTTATTAACGTAAATTTTGTAACAATGCTAACAATTTACTGACGATGTTATATGGAAATGAAAAGTAACTGTAGTGGAGTACTTTAATTTTCTATATTAAGAATTTTAAAATTTAGTTAAGATATAATATTATTGTTAAATTATTATTTTTTTCACACGAACAAGCGAGCCGTGGACCACGCGAATATCATTTCCTTTTCTTCTCCTGCCAGAAGGCCCTCATTCGCACACTATGCGCCGCCTTCCTTTCCACTGTTCACCCCTTTCTCGTCTTCTTCTCACCGTAGAGAACCTCAAGATTTTGAATTTTGTTTCTGTATGTATTTCTATCCACACAGTCGTTTATAGAGCTACCCAGTTTCATCATTTCCTCCTTGAATCGTTTGGTGTATCCGTTCAGACTGGAAAGTTGCCAAATATAGTTGAAAATTTGTTTATTTAATCTGGACCGATCTATCCGAACCATATGTCCAAGGATTCTCACTCTTTTCCTGATCTTCCAAATCCCTGTACACCTATTCTGTGGGTCCTGTACCCATCTTCGGTTATTTATTTATTTTTTTTGAAGAGCTGTCACATCTGCTAAAGCTAGAAGGTAAACTCCATACAACTTACTAAGAATGTTACTGTACCTGTTACTGTATATGCAGGCGAATTGACAATGTATCTCAAGAGCTTACTTAACCAGTGGTTCCTGTCCGTCCCCATTTGTCGTACAGTAAGTATGACAGTGAATCTGAAGAGCTTACGTCGGGGATCTGCTGATTCGATTGTGTGTGTCCCCGTTTGTCGTTGAGTAAGGCGGAGTGACATCGTATCTCAAGAGCTTATTTAACCAATCTGCTCATGCATTCCTGTGCGTCCCCATTTGTTGTATAGTAAGTATGACAGTAAATCTGAAGAGTTTACTTAAGGAATCTTCTGGCGGGTTTGTGTGATCAGACCCCGTCGGATGTGGGGAGGCCTCTTCGTCGTAGGTCGGAAGAATTCTGGGTGTAGTGGCAGAGTAGTAAAAATCCAAACTCCCAATAAAAAGAAGAAGAAGAATTCTTTGTGCTTCATTTCTTAATAAATCGATAAAATAATTTCTTCATATAACAACTGATGGATACAAAAATCTGTAATTCGATTCCCTATAAAGTGTAACGGAAGCAGCTCCGGCCATACGGAAGGACCAATCACAATTCGGGATAATAAGTTTACAAGCGTTTAGCAGACGATATGTTCAAGGTATACGCGCGTTTCGCATTCGAAAATAAAGATAACGGATACTAAAGAGTGACTCTTGACTGAAAATTACTTAGTAAATGCGGTTACATCAAAATTTCTCATTAACGATAAGACCAGACTAGAATCGTGTAAATTACTGATGAAGTGCTGCATCAAGAAAGCAGGATAAAAATAAATAAAATTGGTTGATGTAATAGAAACAAAAGTAGTACGTGATTAATTCTGTATGATTCTATTGCTCTCTTTCCTCGTCTGTACCCCCAAAGAGAAGTAGAATGGGGTTTGCAACGAGTCACAACTACTCTAAGCTACAAAAAACCAGAAATAATTGTCCCTATTTTCATTAAACAGGGCTTACATACGTTTAAATATAAAACGCTCGGATCCCAAGCGCAGGATCGTGTTTTACCCTAGTGTCAATGATCTAATTAGTTCCGACTGCATAACTCCGTCAATGCTGTTATAAAATATAAAATATTATGACGTCTTCGGGCAGAAAGGGACTCTTTCCCTATTAAATTTACCTTTCGAACGGCACAAACACTATCAGTAAACTATAAGCTATTGCCGGATCCCGAGACGCTATGTTTGGCCTCTCAGCGGGCACGTCCCTACATAAATCAAACCGTATATATATAATTCCGCTGTGTATTTCAACGCTTTCTCGATTTAGACAAGGCATCCCGTAGTTTTTGTTTGGTGGAATGTGATAATTAAGATTGAAGAAATATGAAATTATAACGCGACTCCGTCCATAAATCAAACGACTAGTGTTGGTTTCAAGCCAAACAGACTGCTCGCTTCGTTGCAATTATCTATTTGTTTGTGTTTGTTTATAAATGTAATTGGACGATGGTGCAATGTGTACAGGTATTATTTATCGGTTGTATTCGTTTCGTACGTAACCCCAACGCTCGGCATAACTTTCACCGGTAAATTATCGCGCGTTACTTGGTTAAAATTGTTGGGCTAAAATTGGTAAAACCGTGAGGCGTTTGATGCCCGAGAGGCCTTGTCATATACTGACTGTTCTATTTCAAATTTTCTGTTTTGTGCAAAACAGAAGGTAATTAGAGAAATGAAGACAGTTGATTCTGAAGTGTAAAAAACCCCTAAAAGAATCCTTAAATTGGTAGTGACCGTCGATCGATAAATGTTTAGCGCTGGAAATTTTAGCGAGAATGGGTAGAGACACAATGTTTACGTTATTTGTGTCGGACGTTTCAACAGTGTTTATTGACATCATCAAGACCTATGTATGGACAATAGAGAAACAATAAAACACATATTAGGTAGTAGTACCGACGGTTGCTAAGCAACCAGCAACAAGTGTCGGCTATCGTTCTGCCGCTACTTTTTTTGCATACTCTGTTGCTTTTTGGCGGCCTGATGAAGATCCTAAACGTTGCCGACAAGATGTCGATGAATTTTAGCAACCGACCTAACCAATAACCTACCTAACAGCTCGGTATTTAGAAATAATTTTGCAATTATTGACACCGGTCGTGCAAGAGTTAGACAAAAGTTAATAAAACACACAAAAAGATCAATTAATTGAGTGAATGTGTGTGTGGGGGGGGGGGAGGTGAGGCGGTGTGTTTCAAATCAGCATAATAATTACAAATTTTTACATACTGTCTTACTTAAATAGACAGACGTAAATATACTATTTCGAAAACATAATTAATACAATATTATTATTTTAATAGGCTATATTGATAATAAAATAATCGCTCAATTTTAATTATAAATAATTATAGATGAAGTAATCACCGAATGTATATTGGAATTGGTACACGCATTCAGCAATGCATACCTAAAAACATGTCATAGCTGAATACAGAGTGTAGGGATGTTCAAATAAGCATTATTAATTAGTTCAAATAAGCAAGTAAATAACTATATTATCAAAAGTTATTATTACTATTTTTACACCCACAAGCATAATTAATCGATACACACTACATCTGACTAAATATATGGTCACCATGGTCACTGTAGTGTCTGATTGTTTCTCTATTATCCGTACTTACGTCCTGATAAGTAGACCTGATAAGTAAGGCCAGGTAAGTAGTTAGGGTAAATTAAAATGTTATGTGATCATGAAGGATGGCAGGTGGAGTATGTTTGAAGATGGGAATTAAGTATTTCTATTCCTTTGACGGCCAGGATTTCTGGGGGGAGGTCGATCGGCTATGATAAAGAGGCGGTTTATGAGGAAGGAAGGTATGCGGGTAGTACTGTTGATAGATTGGAGGGAAGCGCGTTGTTTTGCAGTTGATCTTGTATAGGAAGGAGTCTAGGTTTGGGAAGTGTTTGTTGAGGGCAAACAGAGCATTATTGGAGGTTTTGGTTAGGAGGGGGTCTGCGATAGATAGGGTCTTAGGGCTCGCCGCTCGGTGACTGACAAGCACATTTCTTTTTTTTTTCGCTCTGGGCTGTGCGGTTGTGCGTCACAGAGACGAACCGCTCGGTATCTGAGTTCCGAGCTACCTTCTGGAGCTCCTGCCTCGTGGCCCTCCCCAAGTAGGGCGCGTGCTCTATAGCAGGCCGATTCTCGGCTGTTGTGCTAGCCTACACTAGCGCAGTATACACCGAGGGCGTTTCCACGAATCACCTGGACGGTATACGGTACCTGCCCAGCCCAGCCACTAGAGGATTGTCTGGGAACCTCGCCACACGTGCATAAAATTTGCGTGCAAGCCACCTGAATGTTTCGTCTAAGGAGCGGACGCCAAGTCCTCTCCTTAGAAGGCGTGATGAGAAGCGACGGGGGACTTTGGCCGCTAGCCGAAGACCCCTGTCGAGGACGCTCTGCAACTTCTTTTTATGCATTGCGGCGAGGTAACCCCAAACCGGGCAAGCGTAGGTAATGACCGGCAGCAGATACGCGCCGATGATCATCCTGCCCAATTTCCTGGTCATGGCTGAGCTGATCAGGAGTGGAAACAGTAAGCTCAGACGAGCGGATGCGCGCTTATGAGAACTGTCTGAGCGTGGGTACGCCAGGTGAGCCGACGGTCGAGGTGTAATCCGAGGTGCTTGACTTCTTTGGACCAGCGCAAGTACGTTTTGCCGATTCGTAACTGCCTAACGGGGTTCTTCCGTCGCTTCGAGAATTCGACGGCTACACTCTTGGTAGCGTTGAGTTGCACTCTCCAATTTTCAGTCCAGTCCCCGAGCGTGTCGAGCTGGCGCTGCAGTCGTAAGACGGCTCTTTCTACATGACGATCGGCCGTGAATACGGCCGTGTCGTCCGCAAAGAGGGCCACCTGGACTCCAGGCTGTCTCGGCACGTCGTTGACGTAGAATGAGAACAGAAGGGGGCCAAGAACACTACCTTGAGGGACGCCGGCTGTGATTCGTCTCTCGGAAGAGACTGAATCTCCAACTCTCACGCAGAAGGTCCTCTCCGTCAGAAAGCTAGCAACCAGATGGAGGTAGCAGTCCGGGAGCTGGACTTCCCTAAGCTTGAATAATAGGCCATCATGCCATACGCTGTCGAAGGCTTTTTCAACAATGTGATGCGACTTTCTTGAGGTCGTAGCCAGAAAGAAAGTCGCGGACAAACTGTGCGTCATCGGATATGACGGACTGGGCTGTTTGCCTGGAAACTGAGGCCGCGTAAGAGTGACCAGGTTTAACGGCAGATCGGGTCTTGTTGGTGGAAGCTACAGGACCAGGGGCAGTCGAGTTTGATGTAGCGACAGGAAAAGTACGCTGTTGCGCTTCGTCGGACTTGTACCGGGAAGCAGGATTTTTCTTGGGCTGTGGGCAGGCAGGAGCTCGGGGCCGAGCATCCGGTGTGGTTATCCCTTTTGTATTGTGTTTAGTTTTGCCTGCTCGCGGATATCGCGGAGGTGGCAGTGGTGGCGAGGCTACCTCTGGTTCAGAGGCGGGAGTTGGTGGTTTCGCGGAGGTGGAGGGTTGATTCTCCGGCTCCATAACCGAGATGTTGTCTACAGGGCTTGTCTCTGCTACGGAAGGCGACGTGGTACGTTTTTGTGCCTTTGTAGGGGCTGGAGCTGGAGCCGGAGAGGGCGCGCGCCGTGCTGGTGGTGCCTTTGGTTGCGGCTGAGCCTGTGTTTTAGGCTGCCTCTGTGATTGGGGCTGCAAAACTGGCTGCCTTGGCTTCGGGAGGGGCCCCTGCGGCTTTTGCTTCCGCAGGAGTTCCGCCCTGTAGACCGGGCAGTTACTATTATTTGCTGCATGGCCTTGGCCACAATTGATGCAGCGAAAATTGGACTTGTCTGCCACAGTGCAGGCCTGCGTGGAATGTCCCAAGGAACAACGTAAACAGGCCGGGGCACTGCGACAGACGTCGGTATGATGGCCGAACCTCTGGCACCGGTGGCACTGCGCGAGCTTGCCCGGGGGGCGACTGGATTCCACCCTGACGCGGAAGCCAAACAGCCGCGTCAGTTGGAATATCTTGTCTGTGGCCTCGCCCTTCTCGAGCTGGAGACGGACGAGTGGGAGAGGTACTCGGGTTTCTGAGTTGGTGAACAGGCGGAAAATTGCCTGCACCGGGTACCCGAGTTCTCGGAGTTCTAAAAGGATCTCCTGGTGATCAGTGTGCGCGTCAAGCCCACGCAGAATTACTGACAAGGGCTTGACTCGTTTAGGAGAAAAGGTGTGGTATTGCAGGTTGTTAGCCTGCAGAAAGGCCTCGACCAAGCGGTGGTCCTCGATCCGACGGACGACAACCTTGACCGTGTCACCGCCAAGCAGCTTAAGATCAAGTTTGTCGGCCGACAGGCCGTGGGCCACGATCAGCCGCCTGTATAAGGCGGCGACATTGGACTCCCCGGGGCCGAACAGGGGCGGCGCGAGACCAACAGCGGTAGCAGCCGGAGCTGTTACCGAAGCAGTCGGAACCGCGGCCTGTTGGCCCTGAGAAGGTCCGATGTCCATGGCCGAGGTCCGAGAGGAAGCGGATCCGGTAGAGTGGTTCCTCTTCGGCTTGTTAGCCGGGCGTCTACGCCGACCAACGGTCGCGAATTCGTCCGACTCGTCCACCGGGAGAGGGGTTAGCGGGTTAGGGAGAGGATCGTCCGTCTCCATCGCCCGAGGCGATTCAGGCGAGTCGCCCGCGTGAGGCAAGGCAGAGCCGAGCGACTCGGCACTCGAGCCGTTGCCCGTAGTGGGCATGCTGGCCAAGTGTGGCTGCCGGGCAGAGACTGCTATGCAGTCATTGCCAGACGCCAGGGATCTTGGGTCCGGCCGAAGCCGGGTTACCCACGCGACTTCCCTGCTCACGGCGATGCGGGAGGAGCTGGGCTAACGACCAGCTTCGTTAGATACCAGTCCTTACCAAGACTGGTGTCCACTGGTCCCTTTACCCCGGCGATATCCAAGCTCGCTTACCACTGGTGGGGGCTCGCAAGGATCGTCCGGGGCAGCGCTACCTAACAGCCGTGAGCAAGTTAGTGATTATGCACTGATGTATGGCACTCACCAAGAGCCCAGAGCAGTCCTCTTCTTTCCTGTCCGGTGAGATGTTAGCCGGCGACAGGTGGTCCTAATAAGGGCAACTTCCGCCAGCTGCTTCTTCTACCAGCTACTCAATTCATTGGCAGCAGCTGGCTCCTGGGTCTTCTTTCCTTGCAGAAAGGCGGTATTCCTCGTCCAACGGAGAGGTAGGCGGTAGCAGCAAAGCTGTAGCAGCGTCCAGAGCAGAGCTGAAGAGAAGAGTCCTGTTCAGTCCAAGATCTGGAAGTGAGTCTCCAAGCACAGTTCTACCACCATTCTTCTTATATATGTTGAGCGCACACACACACACACACACACACACACACAGATTCAACAAGAACACTTATGTGTATGCCTAATACTAAAACACTTCTGTATTGCCCTGACTCGTTGGTACAAAAGTTTTAAAATTGTGTCTAGTCAACGGCCATACCTTTAGCCATTTATCACTTAACTACTCTACAATATTACTGCATAAGTAATACTGCAATATTGTATCAGTAAAACTATGATGTATACACATGTACAAAATATAACCAGCTACACTAACGTTTTTATTATAAATCTAAAAAGAATATTATACTGAAATGCTTAAAATATTGTTCGAAAATACCAATTGTTACTGAGTACCCATTTACTTCCTTCGACGACATTCATTTATAATTGTTTACGCAATAAATGAACATTACAAAGAATTCCCATACAGTTTTAAGAACGAATTCACACCAATGGACATACCAGAAGAAACAACGATCTTATTCAGTTGATAAGGTGAATTCTTATCGCCTTTGTCACCGTGCGGGAGGTGACGATTTAGTTGATTCCACTTCTTGTCATGGTTATCGATGGAATCGTCATCAAGAACTTTTCAAGTATTGAGAACCAAGCGGGAGTTTTACAGAACGGCTGTTAGGGACAATAGTCTTCAGGTAGTTGGCCGACAGAACACTGATGGAGATCGTGAGGATAATTGACCTTTTTACAGTAGTTCAATTTTCCTGAAATATCGATGAAATGAATTAATTTCCTTAATGTTAGTCCTGAAGACGTCTTGGGACTTGCGACGTGTTTCGGAAACACGTTCCCATCATCATCGTTTTAAATACAATCGTTTTCCTTAGTATTAATCTCGTTTAAACAACCCCGTTGCTGGCAAACAACAGACTTGTTCAGGTAATGGCATATTGCCGTTATTTCAAGAAATAAAGGGCCTTTATAGTCAGTAACAGAAGAATTGGTACAAGGCTCAGAAAGGTTGGGGACTTGATATCAACTGCTCCAAAACAAGGTACATGAGGACAAGTAGACATCACTACCCTCTAGAACAGTTACGTGTAAATGAATTTTTTTAATCGAGCAAAAGAGTTTAAATATTTGGGACCAATAATAACTGTACAAAATGATACACAAAAAGTTATAAATTCTAGATTTTTGGCAGGCAATAGAAGTTATTATGCTTTACAGCCTCTGCTCAGTAATAAACATGCCTCACGAAAACGTAAAGAAACAATTTACGAAACAATCCTGTTACGTATGGCTCGAAGGCATGGGCAATGTCTAGCAATCAAGTAAAAAAGAATTAACAGACGGGAACGTAAAATCTTGCAAAGAATCTATGGATCCGTAAAAGAGGGAGCGACAACCAAGGAGGATTAGGATCAACCAAGAATCAGAAACCTATATAATGACTCGGACTTGGTGGGCAGCAGTAGCGTTCATGTTACTGCTGTTGCCGGCGGCAACAGTACTGATAATAGGAGAAAATTAAATGTAGTATATTAATTATATTACAGAATAAATACTTTAGTTATTGAATAATTTGAAATCCTAACAAATTAGTAGAGAAACTTGAAGAAAAGCGTAGCATTGCTTTCGAACTTCTGGGCGTTTGCACCGTCTTGTGTTGCCGGCTCAGACATCGCCAATGTTTTACTGCATACTGTCATTGACCTCGTAGTAGTTGTCAGTCTACAAACTGTAGAGGGGGGGGGGACACATTCGTCCACTCAATGTGTTGCCGCTGTATAAACCGGCAAAACGCTCAGTTAGCAGCTATGATCGTTTCGGAACCGATGTGCAGCAGGTACTACGTATACCTATCTGTGTTTTGTTCGTTTAGTCATGTGTTCCTCTGTTTGTCTTTATTATTTGTAATTCAATTATTTGTGTTCTGATTTATTCTGTGTAAGTATAATGAGAGTCAGATCCCGTTGAACCGGGACCCTCTTCTTCTACCAGCGAATGACAGAAAATGCTCTAAAAAGAACACTTGGTACGAAAAAAAATTCGAATTAATTTTCAGGTTAAGTTTTAGGCCTATCACAACCGGTAACAGGTGTTATGTACCCACGCCACACCACTGGTGGGCAGTGTTAAATGCAAAAGGATTAAGTGTCTTGGGCATGTTCAGAGGACCGAGGACGGAAGAGGCTGGAAGCGAATTTTGCTGAGCAACCTGGTGGGAGACGCCTGAGAGGAAGGTCACGAATAAGACGGATAAGGCGGAGATCGGCCCCAGACAAACGGGAGTCAGAAGGTGGAGACAGTTGGCACAAGACAGGGGGAAAAGTGGAAAAACTTTGTTGCGGAGACCGAGGACACAGCGCCAAGGAATTAATGAACCATGTTGGTGATATAATATGCCGGTTTCACATCTTGTTTTCGTCATGTGTAATCTGTTTGGACAGTGACAGCTGTTGTGCGACCTGCAGCCAGTCATTGCAACAACAACCTGTTATATATAAATGTTTGCCGTCTTGTTTCGTTTAACGATGACGTCATTTACTCGTTAATTTATCGCGTCACCCGCGTTTTATAAAATAACACTCGCCGTTTTGTTGTAATAAGTGAGTTAGAAAAATAAATCAAGAAGTGTTTATAAGGTCGTGATATTTGGCATTTACATTTATGATCACTTCAGAGTAAGAAACGATTTTTTTTTATTATCTGCGGCTTCGTTTGCTCGTAGGGTAATTTACATTATTTAAAGTAGCGTTGAAGATCATCGGTTGAATTTCGGTAACACTATACATTGTAAGTCACGCTAATATGATCTACATTAACCACAAGGGTTTTGGTTGTTTCGCTGACGTGAATTTTTGCCGGAATTTCACGTACGGTTAGGCAGAACCGAACACTGTACACTAAGGAAAGGCAAACGGTAAGCAGAAATTATCGATGTATACTATATGGATTGCGTGCTTCATTCACTGAATTCGGTCCGACCGCTGCACCAATGGGGGCAACAATACTGCGTATGCTATACACTGTACCTGTACAAAGTCTGGCTTTTCTGCTTTGCTATAGCTGTTGTTGCTTTAGCGAAGCATATTTTGCATTAAATGGTATAGCTATGTCATATTGTAACATTAACTGATGACTCCAAAGTGAGAGGTTTTTAATAAGTTCTTTTCCAAAATAAACACTGTAAAATTCTTTTCCGTTTCTTTTCAGTTCTTTTCCGTTTCACTGTAAAATTTCAGTATTCTGACACATTATTTTAGTTTATCGCTAAGTTCTGTTGCGTTCATAAATACTTGTTTATGAACATTTAACGTTGAAGCCAGACGAATAAAGATTAAAAATAAGGGAAAACAAGAATAAAAGACGTGAGCCGTAAACTTTAAAATATTTATTACGTAAAAGAAGCTGGCGTATAGGTTCAACTAGCAATGCTAATTTACATTAAAATTGTTTATTTTATTAATTAGCTACATATTAATTGTATAAAAATTGTTTACTTTAAACATTACTAAATAATACAAATTTATTTAACCTTTTGTCGAACACCAAGCTTAGAGAAGGTACTTGCAGCGGTTCTTTCCTTAGCAATATCATAGTAGGCTACAAGAGTTTATTAAAATAATGTCCCTATTAATTTTATAAGTTTTACTTCATGGTTGTCTTCAGGAAAATCAGCGTTTGAAATGTGTTTTCTAAACACTGTGCCGGCAAAGTTTTGTAAGCTGATATAATCATTTTTTGGTATTATGTTTGCTTTTAGTTATAATCATTAAATTATACATAAATTTCAAATTGTAATAATTGTAAGGTGTCAAAGCAAGTGTATTACTGACTGAACGACTCGTTTAGTACACGTGTTAACTTAGCGCCAAACGTTTTATTCCCCGATGGCGGCAGAAGCTGTACGTTCTTCGGAACGTTTTCTGCCGTTCACTTTGCCTGTCAGCACGCGATCCATATATATATATATATATATATATATATATATATATATATATATATACATCGATGGTAGAAACATTGCCCTTCACGCTGATACTGACTTCACCGGATTGCAGCTTACATCATTCGGGTGTCGTTAACCGTCTTGAAAATTACGAACAATACGGGAGGAATCGCAAATATTGACTAAGAAACAATTAAGGACAGAAATAAGTTAAGGAATTCTAGCTGGAAGGAAAGACAAGGGAGACGAGGTGCAATCACAGAAGAAGAGAGAAATAGTCAGAAGTAAAAGAATGAAACAAAGGTTTTTAACAAAATATACAAACACTTGGTAAGTTTCACAGTTTATTAAGCTGAGAGCTGTTTCAGTTGATTAAGCTGTTCTCAGAGAGATCAAGGAACAACTAAATACAGAATGTAACAGTTTTGAACATGTGTTTAGGGTGTGTATCCGGACATGTGTGTGGGGTGTGTATGGTGGAGGGAGGTGGAGGAACTAGTAAGGGAATGTCAAGTGTTTGTAAAAACTAAGTATAATCGGAAGGCAAAATATAAAAATTAACTAAATTAAATAACAACTTTTAATAAAGGGTATACATAGAATTCAGCTTGTTCGTTTGTTAAATTTTTGTTACATTTGATTGCTTTTCTAATTTATAGAATTTCTAATAAATCCATTTTTTTACCTTTTTGTATGTTGTGCAGTAGTGTTATGTTTTTTGTATCTATGAAGTGACTGTGTTTTAAGCAATGATCTGCAAAACTTGGCTGTATTAGTTAAAATCGCTTTCATATGTTCAGAAATGCGATGTTTCAGAGCACGGCCACAGTGTTCCTTGATCTCTTTGAGAATAGCTTAATAAGCCGAAACAGCTGTCAGAGATAAATAATAAACTGTAAAACTTACCAAGTGTTTGTATGTATATATATATATTTTAAAACCTATGTATTAATATGTTTCACCAAGTGTCCAACGAGTCATCAATCAATAAAGCCTCGGGCCTCAAAGAACAAAATGTGCAACGCGGTCCAAAAAAAAAAAAAAAAAAAAAAATGGCCTTACTAGAAATAAACTGTTAAAATATATTCTGGTATGTTCATTTATACTTTAATTTAATAAATTAATGTATCGAGCTTAACAATCAATTTGTATCATTTTTTGAGTCTCCTTGGCGTTCGGATGCACCTTGGTTAGAATGATGTTGACGGTAAACCAACTCTGCGCCTATAACTCGCTCGCTCCCCAAGTCACTCTCGCACTCTTCATAATTAATAGTTTTTTTTAAATATTTTTTCGCGAATTCTTAGAATTTTACAAGATTTATTTTTAATGACTCGGTTGCACTTTGCGATCAGGAAATATGTCGTGTATATTTTTAAGGTGTTATTACATACTTGTAATTCGATAATTACCACTACAAAAAAAGTTTTCCGTTTACTAGCTGGCAATAATTAAATATCGATTTTCTTTGTTATTATAAAACAATTAACTGGAACCTTGGTACACATGTTTATAGCGTTGTCGCCACATATAAGGACATAACCTTAGGAGTTGTCTCACTTAACCTAATGCGCAAATTGCAGAAATGACAGCAGTTAAGAGGTCACACGCGGACACGTTTAAAACGATTTTTGTTGTTGTTCTTGTTTCACTTGGAACTAAGTGTTATTACAGAAACTTAATTGTCTACGTCTAGTTTGTTATTAACGATTTTGCATAATTCGTTTTTAATATCTGTCCATCAGTGCGTTTTTAATAACCGATCGCTCGTCAACGAAGGTATTTAAATTTACAGCGACTTGTTTTAGTGAGTGAAAAACGTCTTAATGAAAGTGAACGGGAAAATTATACCCAATGAAGCGAAAACACTTTTTTTTAGTGTAGTTTTGTTTGTTTCAGAAGTATTCAGAACAGTAAGAGTAATTTACATCGTAAATAATATCGATTACTCAAGGCTAACCGCCGGCCTCCTAACCTATCGTATTCTGCATGTAATAACAGTTGTTTTATCTTATTATATTGCCAGTTTACAGTCGTCTCTAACATTAAAGAGTATTAACTAAATACGTGTAAGCCAATCTACATATCTTGGTACTATAGTCATTGAACAATGGGACCATTCTCAAGAAATAAAGAGCAGAATACACTAGAATGAGCAGTTTATTCAAAAGTCACGATTTAACAATAAACACAAAGATGAGACTTCTACGCTGCTAAGTATTCTCGGTCCTCTTCTACGGTGTAGAATCTTGGACTTTGACTGAAGTCACAACTAAGAAATTGGAATCTTTCGAAATGTGGCTTTACCGTAGAATACTGAGCATTTCATGGACAGCGCATATAACTAATGTTGAAGTTCTTAGAAAGATGAAGAAAGATAGGGAAGTTACTAACACAGTGAAGATAAGAAAGCTTCAGTATCTCAGTATCTGGGACATCTCATGAGAAATGAACAGAGATTTTACTTATTGCAGTTCATACTATAGGGAAAAGTACTTGGTAAGAGAGGAGTTGGGCGACCGAAAATCTCATGGCTAAGAAATTTAAGGACCTGGTTTGGCATGAATACAACTGACTTATTCCGTGTAGCAGTACAGAAAGTTAAAATAGCCTCCATGATATCGAACATCCGAAACGTATAGGAACTATCAGAAGAAGAAGTAAATGAAATGTAGCTGAGGAGGCACCGTCCAGCCATGATTCGTCTAAGCAGAGTGACGACGAAATTCGGTTAGGTTCGTTCGTCAGACGGCGGTGAGGCGGTTCGTGTATTCTGCAGCGTACCGTCGGCAACAGGAGGGAACGGTCTACGTCTTCGCGATTCATTCGATTCACGGCGCGTTAACTAGTTCTGAGTACATACCCGAGTTGACATCCATACGTCAAAATAGGTTTCAAATCGGTCTTATACAGTGGCACCCCCTAATTATTCCCAGTTTCATAAAAAAATAATTAGCAAAAATTTTGAAAAAGTGCCGTACATAACACGATTTTTACTAGTTTCAAAATTAATTGGAGTAATAATAATATTTATAAATCATCATCATCATCACCACCACTCCAAGGACTAGGCCTTAGACCTGTTCCGGAACCCATCTCCTCCTCGGTCTACCGACATCTCTCTTTCCAGTAGGGTGAAAACCCAAGGCAGCCACAGTAGACGGATATCAGGCACGCTATTCACGTGTTCACACCATCTCCTTCCGTGGTCTTAAATCTTATGGTGCAATGATAGAATGTTTAAATCGCGTCTAACATCCTCGTTCCTTCTCCGATCCAAGAGTGAGAACAACCTTGCGTCCCTCTTAGAAATTTCATTTCGGCTGCCTGAATCTTCTGCACGTCCCTTTTACCAAGAGTCCATGTCCCAGGAATGTGGGGATAGCCACAGTTTTATAAAATTTCACTCGGGCATTTTCATTATAATATTTATAAATATATCACAAATATTTATTTGTTATGATTCTTCGATTCGCAACATCAACGTCTTCATTCGGTACTCCTGTGTTTACCAATAGTCTCGCTATACCTTGGGACCCAGCTCAGTGCTTTGAACCATCTTCATCATTATTCCGTTCTCAATAAATAAATAATTTTAAAATGAATTATACTAAAATTTTTACTGGAGTGGGATTGACGTTTGTCTGTAAGCGAGAGGGGAAGTGGTGTTTAGAGCGGTCTGTTTGGCCGAAACTATAGGCCTACAGCACAGTGTTGTCAACTCGTATTTGTTGTTTCGCTGTTGGTGCGTTACCACGTGCGCATAGTAAATAGGCCTAGTGCATTTATTTCTGTTTGATGTGGGTGAAACTAAACAGTTTTAAAATTTACAATATTGTCATATTTTAGTGCGTGTCATACTCTGGCAGCGACATAAGTGGTGTAACACCTTTAGATTAACGGCACAGGCGGAAAACTACAGACAGGTAATAATAATTTTATTTTCAGTTTTGTTTTTATGGTAAAAGTAATAAAAACAAAACATTAACTCTTATTTTGCTGTCTTATATTTTTTATTATTGTTAATTTTTACTTTATTTAGACATATTTATACACTAAGTTGATGACTGCACATTGTCACATTTATCGTTAAATCAAAACATTAAAGATACTGAACATTTGAAGTTAATTAAAAAAAAGACTGAAGTTAGTTAAGTTCTAGTTTATTATTCTCGTAAGAATTCACAATTTTAGTTACGAATTATCTGTAGTTACAAATGGATAAAAATTCGTTTTTAAGTAGGTGAATAGGCCTATATATTTAGTCTGCGCGTACTGGATTTGTTTTGTTTGCGCGAAGTATGTTTTGAGTGAATGCAGTAACGAACTTACGCTTGAGCGACATTCAACAGAAACACGTGGTTACGAAGTGGCAACATGTGATGACATCATTGCAAACGTCAATCCCTCTCCTGTAAAAATTTTAGTATAATAACATTTTATTTTTGCACTGAACAGTTTATAGATAGGGCTAATATTTGATACAATTAAAAATATTTGTATTTTATATGTACTACAAGATCAGTCTTGAAGAAATGGTTGGACTAGGTACACAAATAAAACCGTTTCAATGTTTTTTCCGAGTTCTATGAAACTGTTGAACTCTTTTCTACAATACCAGTAACAAACGCTTCATGCGAGAGAAGTTTTTCCAAATTGAGTATTGTGAAATCAAAACTTAAAACTACCATGACCCAAGATCGTTTAGAATTTTTGATGCTTCCTGTCACTGAGCAAGAACTAACCATTAATATAAACTACAATTATGTTACTGAAGAATTTAAAGTACTAATTCCTGGAGACAGTTATTGTAAAACTATGTTATGGAATGGTATTGTAAAACTATAACACAATTGTAGACTTATGTTCAATAAAATAAAATGTTAAACTTCAAATCTGTGTTTTTGTGTATTTTCAATAGCATTTCAAATCCTTATGGTTTCAGTGTTTATGATTTTATAATAAAGCTTCATTTAACTATAAAATTGTAACAGTGAAACAGTCAAATTAAAAAAATTAACAAAACTTTTGAGAAAATGTTGGGGTTCTCAATTACTTTTTACAAGGCTGAATGGCATAAAAATACGATTTTTGAAGGCAAATTTTTCAAAATATCCACGGAGGAGGACCCCACTCTTCTGCAGATCCCCCCTCCCATGTTTCGTCTACTAAAGGAGGCTGCGCATGCCTATGGTCTTAGACAAGCACTTTGCTTGTATGGCCAGCCTAGATCAGTGATTTCCAGATTTTATGGCCAGCGGCCCGGGGCCTTAACTTCATCATCACCACATCATCATCATCTTCAAGGATTAAACCAAGGATGGTTTGTTCCGGTCTCAAATAGGCAAAGATTAGAGCTGGTCACTCCAGCGCTTCCTCGGACGTCCCACACATCTCCGTCCCCTCGACTTATAGTTCCATAGTCCACCAAAGGAGAGGATGAGTAATGCCTCATGGTCTCATTCCTTGATAAAGGGAAATATCCAGCCGCACCTCCAAGTGGTGGTGGATGGGCAAGACCTATGGGTGGCTAACGCGGCGGAACTAACACCGCCTTTTTAAAAAGTTGATTGCAAGTTGGACCCATTCCGTTGTTTGGTCATTATACGCGGCCCAAATAAATGTAATTTATTTCTCTTCAAAAGAGATAGTTACGCGTTCCGCGGACACAATCGGGATGTCCAGTCCGGGATGTCGGCCGCGGACATAAAGCGTAGCATAGTATGGCATTTTCATTTGGTTTTTTCTTTAACGACGTTTTCAAAATATTTCAACTCTTCTAGCCTACGTTTCGTGAAACTGGAGTGTTTCGTTTAGGTTGGATCAAGGTGGAACCGGATATCGTCAGGCACAGCAACCAAATTGCAGGCGACGATACGTGAAATATTGGAATCGGTTTGCCGGTTTAAACCCAAGTGTTTCGCAGCATTATCGCATGTGGTTTTTTCACACATACAGCGGATATGTACACTAAAGTTCCGTTTGTATAATTAGCGCTGTTATGACTGTCGGTCATGCAACCGACGCTCGCACCCGCGCCTGCGACCGCGCTGCATTCGGTCGGGAGACACAACACAACACAGAGGTTTCCTTTTGTTTTTAAATAACTTTTCATCATTAAGCCCGACGTTTTTTCCTACTCGCGTGTAATTCGCTTTTTTATTACTTAATTTCACTCGCATGTTTTGTTTTCTTGTCACGCGACGTTCCGACTTCGGCGCTACTACCCGCTACGCGTTTCATTCAGCAAACACATGTCTTCATTATTGCGTTAATCTGGAAACAGAATATTATACAAACGTCAAGTCTCTGTAATAACGCTTACAATAGGAACGATTCGTTTACATTGTGGTACACATCGGATTTTGGGGAACGCGTTTACCGGCAGCTGGATATTCAAAATGGGGGATACAATTTATCGACTTAAATTGTAATCCGAGGATCGCGGAAAAGAAGTACCTTTTACTTTAATTCAGTATATCTTTCGTTTTGTATCAAGTTCTGACTAATCGTAGAAAACTTTTTTTATTAAGGCGGAACTGGATAAGGAAGTCGTGTCTAGTGAATAAACGTTTGACGATGTAGACCAGCCACCATACTTCGGGAAACCAATTTAATTATTACTCCATTTATTTATTAAACATTACGTCAATTACTTTAAAAAATTTTCTAATGTTCTTTGGAAAAATGAATTAGGTCTACATCATTTTGCAAGCTATCGGGAAAAGTGATCAAATAGGCTTACATGATTTTTTTCAGAATTTTGTGGAAACGTTCAAGAAATCGTGTACGGGTTTAACATGAGATTCAAAGAATATGAAATGCTGAAAAATAGTCTCTTGTTGCTTAATAACCTTCTTGGTACTGTCCAGTGCTGTGGCGTGGGTACATAACACCTGTTGCCGGTTGTGATAGGCCTAAAACTTAACCTAAAAATTAATTCGAATTTTTTCTTGTACCAAGTGTTCTTTTTAGAGCATTTCCTATCATTCGCTGGGAGACGAAGATGTTCCCGGTTCAACGGGATCTGACTCTTATTATACTTACACAGAATAAATCAGAACATAAATAATTGAATTAAAAATAATAAAGACAAACAGAGGAACACACGAATAAACGAACAAAACACAAATAGGTATACGTAGTACCTGCTGCACGTCGGTTCCGAAACGAACATTGCTGTTAACTGAGCGTTTTGCCGGTTTATACAGCGGCAACACATTGGATGGACGAATGTGTCCCCCCCCCCTTCCTAGGTTGTACAGTGACAACTACTACGAGGTCAATGGCCGTAAGCAGTAAAACATTGCCGATGTCCGAGCCGGCAACACAAGACGGTGCAAGTGCCCAGCAGTCCGAAAGCATGCTACGCTTTTCTTAAAGTTTCCATACTAATATTGTTCAACTTTCAAATTATTCAATAAATTAACTACAGTATTTAGTCTGTGATATAATTAATATTATTTTCTTTTATTTCCAATAGGCCTTCTCGCAGACCGGACAAGAAAAGGGGACTGATTTCTTTAAGCTGCTACCTCGTGAACTATTCCCAAGTCAGCAAAGTTTTGAACATTTGCGAATATTTACTGTATTGATCGTCTGTGATGCGGCTCGCCGATAGGTTGCTGAGTTCAACTGTGGCCCTCAGGTGCTTCCAAGATGGAAACCCAAGTTGGATACCGAAGGGAGTTGATAGGTAATTGAATGGAATAGATTACATATATAACTGTAACATTAAAGTAGCAGACGAAGTTAACATTAAATGTAGGCCATAATGTTTATAGCTATCTCGCAAATAAAACATATTATGGATTAAAAAAGCACCTGACATCTAGCGTCATCTAAATAAGAACGAAATCCAAAATCTACAAAACACTGACATATGCTTAAGAAACCTGTACAATGGCAAAAAATAGCGAGAGACTTCTAGACTGCTGTGAATGATGGATTCTAAGAACAATATTTAGAGAAGTACAAGAAAATGAAATGTAGCGCAGGCGCTATAATTATGAACTATACCATCTCTAAAAAGAGCCGGACATTGTCAGAATAACCAAAATATACAGGCTAAGGTGGGTTGGACACATAGAGAGAATGGATGAAGGACAGCCAACGAAACATATTTTCTACTAGAAACCAATGGGGTAGTAGAAAAAGGGGAAGACCCTGAAGTAGATTCAAAGACCAGATAGAGGAGGACCTCGGAAAACTGAACATAAAAAAACTCGAAAGCCAGGGCACGCAATAGGGACGAATTGAATCGACTCTTGGAGCAGGCCAAGACCCACCAAGGGTTGTAGAGCCACGGCTGATGATGGTAATGTTTATACCTAATTTCATTTAAGCCTGGTACATCAAAAATCCCCAAAATGTGTGAACTGACCCCAGTAATGTCACTAATCCTAAATATAAATTTTTGTTGCTAATGTGATCTTCAAATCCCCTAGATGTAGCGACTTTTTGACTTTTTTTAGCACACTGCTAACATCATCAAGTGTCAACTTACTTATGGGCCTCTCTGTATAAGTCCCGGGGATAAGTCGGACGATTCGATCAGTCTAGCTAATACTGGGCTGTAAACTTCACGAAGCAGAATACGAATAGTAAAACCAGAAGTCGACGGAGGGGGGGCTGCTATTGTTAATATTACGGACATTAGCCAGCGTTTCAAAACACAATAAAAAACTGACGTCGTCGTCAGGTTTAAGATAAATTACTACACCATATCTATCAACATTAAGTAGATATCGTCACAATGTAACGAAAATATTTATTAAATAATAAAAACATAAATTGTACTTGCCGAGTACACCGTCTCACTGAGTAGGTAGGGTTCAACGTCTGATAATAAATGAAAACAAACTGTTATTTTATTATAGGCTATTATAATGTAATAAATATTATAAATAATATACAATGAATTTGATGATACATAACAAAAATATAATATAATACATACAAATATAATATCTAGATCTAATATGAAACTAAAAATATACAATTTACAAATTATAAATGTGATAAATTTATAATATGCAGGATGAAAACCGTACTTACCGTACTCTAAAATAAGCCCCCACAATTGTAAGACCTCCCCCTATATTTTGTGGTAAATTTTTTAAGAACCTTGTTCTTTCTGATTGTAATGTATATCGAATTCTTAATTTAGTAATGACCGTCAATCGATGCATTTTAACGGTGAAGGGTTTGCGAGGATCGGACAAAGAAGTATAATACAAATTTTAAATTATTTGTGTCGACTTTTCGACAATATTTATTGTCACGATCACGACCTGTGTACGGATACAAGAGAAAATATCAAACACAACAGGTAAATTGTTTGTGAATGTGAGTGTGCGCGTGTGCGCGTATTTGTGAATGAGCTGAAACACTTGTTTTACATCATCAAAATAACTGATAATGTAAAAGTTCCTTAATGATATTTGTAATTAATTATAAAAGCAGTAATCAACAATTATATATCAGAATTGGTACAGAAAACATTTCTACTTATACATGACTACGTATAACATAGTAAAACGTATTATAGCTGAAAACGAATTGTAGGAATATTCAATTACGTATAGTATTAAAAGTTATATTTATCATGTTTCACTCACAAATGATATTGAAAACACTGTCGTTCATTTAGAGAACTCTGTACACAATAATTGTAGAAAATTACAAATTTAAATCAGAGAATTTAAAAAATACTCGTATTACAACCACACGTTTATGGTTAACCAATCTATCAAATGAAAATGGATATTCGTTAAAATCATATTGCTGTAAATTACTATTTACCGAGAACTTGGATATACAGAGTACTATACAATATTGTACCATACACACTCACTCTCTCTCTCTCTCTCTCTCTCTCTCTCTCTCTCTCTCTCTCTCTCTCTCTCTCTCTCTCTCACACACACACACACACACACACACACACACACACACACACACACACACACACACACACAATCGCGCGCCAATACTGAAGTATTACAGTATTCCTGTAGTATTAGGCTACTGTCTGTTTCAACAAATACCGGTATCTGTTACTCAGTTACACTCATTTTTATTCCCTGTCTCTATACATTCGATTCTCGTCTTTTACGACAGCGATTGAAGTAAAACGGTCGTATCACTGTCGACACCATTTTTATTTACCGACGTCACAAATGATTTTTCAGAAATAAAACATTATAAGCAAAGTACAATTTCGATCTACAACTACGATAGCAAATGTTATCACAGCCGTAACTTATAAAAGCAAACACTGTAAGTCGAATCACTGAACTCTGAATCCAAAACTGACTCTTCCTGTCTTTTATATAGTTGTTAATGACGTCATTCACAAGCATGCGTCACTTGAATATCGACCACTTACTAGTATAATCGAGGTCGTTCGACGCTTATCTAGAACACCAACTTTGTCACTACTTATTGCCACACTGCTAAATACTTCGTTCTTGACGAGGCCTTTCGGTGTCTCCACCATCTTCAGGACTTAAACGACCCATCTTATCTAGAAATTTTAGAACGAACTATGCTTACCTATAAATGTATTGTAGGAATACATTAATACAAAACATTCTAGTGTATTCTATAAATAGTGCCCATCAATATACATTAGTTATAGGCCTACATCAACTGTGGATAATGTAAATACACATGAGTAACTTACTTAACCTACGTATTATTTTATTGACAAATAGTTTTAAGAATACCCATCACAATATCACTTAATATATTACGCAGTATTCATAATTTTACTTTTAATGTATGTACGGAGTTATCTAGTATACAACAAATATAATACCCTCCCAAACTTTAGCAAAAACAAAATGGAGGACTTGCTTAGTGAAGCTATGAACACGATAGGAGGGTAACATATAAAAACGGACATACCAGACTATTTACATCTATGTAAAACAAATAATAACATTTTATGATTTTGTTTTATTATTATATTATATTATTAATTGTTGTAGTAATTTATCTTAGACGATCTCAGATTTGTAAACGTCGTAACGGTGGCCTTGAAGTTATTTTGAAACGGTGGCTAATGTCCGTAACATTATAACTTGTAATAACAATAACAAAAGTAATTATAACACGAAGAAAGTAATGTAACAATAATTATGATGTAGGCCTATTAATAATTAGGAATATTAAGAGAAGTTAATTTTCTAGACAGTTTGGAATTAAGACAGGAGTCGTTTGGAATAGACTATCACCGTTGCTTTTTAACTGCGTTCTGGAAAAGTAATAAGTGAATGGTGAAAATCGCTGGAGGAAAATCACATCAGCCAGGGAATTAGATTAGGCTATAGCAGAGGCCTAATCTAGCAATAAGTTGCAATAGGTTGTCAATAGGTTGATTAGCGTTTGCAGATGATCTAGCGATCCTGTCAGATCCAGTAGAAACAGACATTACACATGTGAAATTGCTGATAGAACAAGGCGAATGAGCTGGTTTACAAATTTGTTTCAAAAAACTAAGTGTATGATAAACATCAAGACAATATCCAAGAAAATGAAAACTCGATATGGGCAATTCTATGTGACTGATAAATTCAAGTATCTCCTAGAAAAAAACCACAAAGACTATTGAACAAAATGTCTCAGAGAAAGAAACCATTAAAGCACGCGTTAATACATGAAAGTTGCTTACCATTTTTTACATATAACAAGAAATCAATGAAAAATATAATTCGCCCGGAATCACTTTATACGGCTGAGTGTCTGATTATGAACAAGAAAATGATGATGGAAGAACTGGAAGTCGCGGAAAAGGAAATATTAAGAAAAAGATTGGGACCAGTAAAAGATGGAGAACAGTACAGAAGACGCCACAATAATGAGCTGTAGGCCTACACACGTTTTGAGACAATCACAGACGTAATTAGAAAACAAGAATTACTTTCTAAGGATAGGCTATATTTAAAAAGTGAATCCTGACAGACCGACGGGGAAACTTTTAACTATTTCAGAAAGCTCAAAATGCCCAATACGTGGTTCAAAGAAACAGAAAGAGACATAGAAGAAGTTCAGATTACTCAAGAAGAGATTGAAGAACGCTTACCATTCAAAAAGAAATTAAAAATTCTCCAAGGTTTTCAGGAAAACCCCAAGAAGAGGACAGGTGCCATCTGGACTGACGAAAGGAGTTGGGAGACAATCCTGACAGACATCGATAAAAAATGAAGGAGATATGGTAGAGGAAGAAGAGAGAGAAGAAGTAGAGAAGAACCAGTTGAACCAAACGTAGTCTACAGTGTCTCGTACGAAACAAAAATAATAATAACACGAAGAAGAAGAATCGTACGTAGGAATAAGGCGACTGAAGAACACACTAAATCTTCGTGTAAAGTCTTCGCTCCGTCGTCCATCAATTTTTAATATTAATGTGAGGATCGCCCAAAGTTTTGTGCACATTCCCGCTGACCGGGGTCCAAATTCAGGATTTATTCGAGTTTGCGGATTATTTTTATATAAAAATAATATTAATTATTATATTATTACCGTTGGTATTTCACGCAGCGTATACACATATCGGATGCTTGCGTTACCGTATCGAGTGCGTAACGCTTACTGCTATTGGAGACAGTATTCCCAAATTTCCTACAGCTAATTACGCGTGTCAGCGAGTGTGTGTAACCGCGATAAGACTGTCCGTAACACTTCATTATCACGAACTGTGTTTCTTAATTCCCGTACGCCGTTCGAAAAGGCGAATAACGAGTGATTTTCTTTTTTTTTTTGAGGTCGAAGGCGTCCTCGCGTGTGCGGTGTACCAGACTAACTACAGAGCAAGCAGGAGAGAAAGAGATAAGACGGTGAATGAGTGGCTGTCGGTAAGCGGCGAACACAGAGCGAGAGAGAGAGTGAGTGCAATGCGTGGTTTTGTCCGTGTAGCGACAGAGAATTTATTAGAAGCTCAACTTGGGTGGTCTGTGCCAATCGCCAGTCCACCGCTTGCGCTTGCTTTCTCCTCTTTTCTTTTTTACATATTTATCTCTTTCCTTACAAACGGCTTCCTCTCTCTCTTTCTAGTAGTTGTTTACCCGTCTTTTTTTTTCGTTTTTCGCTACCATCTTTCAGCTTTTCCGACCGGTTATTACCGTCATTCGCAGACGTTTTAATGAATACGATTTAGACGATTGTAAGTAACGTATAATTGAGTTAGTAATTTTGCAGCGTTCCGTTTCATGACGACGCAATTAGTTGGACTGCGATTGTTTATGTAACGCCGTTAAACGTAATGAACTCAAGTCCTGTTTGTAATTTGATATTATTAAATATTGTATAATTTGCGTAACAGTCTCCCAGTCTGGAATTTCATATCGTCCAGGACGGTTTCCAGCCTTTCCGCGTCGGGTTCGATAGCTTTTTTCACATGTGCACCAGCTCGCCTCTGATTATGTCCCTTCCCTGAAGTCCTGTTTGTAATTTGATATTATTAAATATTGTATAATTTGCGTAACAGTCTCCCAGTCGGGAATTTCATTTCGTCCCGGACGGTTTCCGGCCTTTCCGCGTCGGGTTCAATAGCTTTTTTTCACATGTGCACCAGTTCGCCCATGATTATGTCCTTTCCCTGTTCGTATTATTTTTGCTACCTCACCTTCCCAAGCATTCTTAGCTCTTCGCCAATTTTCTCCTTTTCTATTCGAGCTTCCTATCGCGTATTCTTTATTTCTTTCTTTCCTTCCGATAGTCCCCGACGGCTTCCAGTTTTTCTCTAATGTATCCGTTCTAAAACAGGTACAACCTTGAGCCGCTCTCTTCGCCTGTGCTTCTTTTTTGGTTCTCATTTCGCTCTTCGTAAATTTTCATTCCGAGCGCTTGAAGTTCAAAGCGTGGTGTAATTTCGAAGTGTTGTTAATGCTTTTATGCCTTTATATCGTCTTACATTGACTTCTAATATTGACAGTGTTGCCAGATGACACCGGTAGACACGTCTCCAGAACTGACTTTCTGTTGCCAGATTATTGAACCCTAAGTCACTACATAATTAATGCCATAAATTATATACTGTCATGTAGTGTATTGCGTAGGGATATACAATATTATATTTAATAATAAATAATATTTTAATAATAATAATATTTTATTATATTAATAAATATTTCGTAGTGTATTTCGTATACATATTACATGGTCGCTTACGTATACACACATACATACATGTATGTATACAAACTTAAACATATCTTATAACACAGATAATATCAAATGAAACCTAAAACTAAATTCATTAATCATAATAAATGTTTACAAATAATAAAACTATTACAAATTTTACAAAATTCTGTAAATAGAGTTTACAAAATAGAATGTCCAGATTGCATTAAATTTTTCGTAAGCCAGATAAAGAAAAACCTGTCCGAGAGATTCATTCAACATCGCAATGCGTTTTTAAAACCTAATATTTACAAATTTAATTTAGCCAAAAACCGTTTAAACAATAAACATAAATTTTCAGACATTCAAAATTTCAAATTAATTAAAAACGTACAAAAAGGTAACAAAATGAATATCTGCAAAAATTTTAATAATTTATAAACCTACTAATTAAAGAAAAAATTCAAATAAAAACAAAATAAGACGTTTTATTTAAAATCATACATTTATTAGAATAATAAAATAAAACATTAAATATATAATAAATTGCTGACTACATAAACATTACAACCGAAAATAGAATCGAACTAAAATCGATTATTCGTTAACTATACAGTAAGCGAAACATTCAATTACAATTCAATCAAACCTCTGAAGATACAGAATAATTTCCGTGAAACATGCGACAGGTGAAAATAAACCTACTTTCAGAGTATTTATATGAAGATATTACATACACGTGTATATTAATCCACATTGACCTGCATTTATGTGTTTGTGTGTGTGTGTGTGTGTATGTGTGTTCGTGTGCGGCTGCGTAGGGGACAAACATAAGTGTTTCAAATATTTATTTTTGGGATGTTTTTGTATATTAACAAGTATTGTAAGAAAATTTAAGTATATTTTAATAAAAACGTATAACTAAAAACATACGAAAAAGGTCAAAATATGAATAATATGGGAAAATCTTAATATTTACAAACACAATAACAATAATTCACTAATTAAAGGAAAAACTCAAATAAAAAAACAAAATTATCTATTAAAAATATTACATTTATTAAAATAAATAAAATATAAACATAAAGTATTTCCAATATACTGTCAGAAATGCTGGTTAAGTAAATAAATAATAAAACAATTGGTAATTTAAATCGATTATTTGTTATTTTATACTAAAATCGAAACAAGTTCAATTATTCGTTAGTATTTATATTGAAATTGAATGAATTCGATTGTTTGTTAATACATTTAGAAACCTCTGAACAGTCAGTGAAACGTGCGTCAGGTCAATTAAAACGATTGAAAATAAGATACAACTACAGGCAGAAGTAATTATAATTTGATTATTATTATTATTATTCCGGCTGTACAATGTTTACACATTTTCTGGAACCAAAGATTACAGAAGAAATTGAATTCCCATCTTCCACTGCTGCTTGTCCATCCAAAGATCTTCAATTTTTCGTTCCCTCAATATAGTCTGAATTTCTTCTATCCAGGTGATAGGTGGTCTTCCTCTTTTCCTTCTTCCTGGTGGGGTCCAGTCCATATCTCTCCTTGGCAATCTTTCTTGTGCCATTCTTTTCGTGTGTCCAATTTGTAATTTGATAATACAGTATATAATATTTTATTATATGCATAGTATTTTTAGTATAATAAAATATTATATATATTGTAATTTGATAATATAAAATATTTTATTATAATAAGAATACTATGCATATTTAATTTTTAGGACCCAGTTTTCGACGACGTAACAATTTCAGGCCATGTTTACTCCTTATTTTCGTCTTTCGCGCTCCTCATTCCCTTGCCTCGTAGTGACATTCTTCTCTTTCTGTTCCGATACTGTAGCATACGTACATCATAATCATCACGACAGACTGAACGGCAGTTATTCTGTTTGTAAGAACTGCACTTACGGCATAAACCAGAAAGCATAAAATTATTTTTTTTAAACATTTGTATGTATACGACTTATTATTATTATTACTATATTATTATTATTGTTTCTTACACGAACAGGTCAGCCGTGGAATATCCCGAATATCATCTCCTTTTCTTCTCCTGCCAGAAGGCCCTTATTTGCACATTATGCGCCGCCTTCCATTTCAATGTCTACCCCTTTCTCGTCTTCTTCCCACCGCAGAGAACCACAAGATTTTGAATTTTGTTTCTGTATGTATTTCTATCCACACAGTCGTTCAAAGAGATACCCAGTTTCATCATTTCCTCCTTGAGTTGTGTGGTGTATCCGTTCAAACTAGAAAGTTGCCAAATACAGTTGAAAATTTGTTTATTTAATCTGCACCGAACCATATGTCCAAGGAATCTCAGTCTTTTCCTTCGGAAACCGTTTCCAGATCTTCCACATCCCTGTACAGCTCTCCTTTGGGTCTATGCCTGTTTCGGTTTTCTTGGGGCCATAAATTTCCGAAGAATTCTTCGTACAATTTTAAGAAGAGGTTCAAATTTTGAAAGGACATTGTTTCCACTCCATACCTGATCACTGGCCTGATCACAGTGCTATAATGGCGGACTTTCGCACTTCTGGAAATGCTTTTCTTTCCGTACAGTTCCCGGGTTAGAGTAAAGGCCTTTGCTAATTTAATTTTCCTTATCTTTAATTATTATTATTGTTATTACGAAATTAACATAATCATCATTTATTTTTACTTCGTTGTATTTTAGACATTATTTTGTCGACTCGAATAGTTTTTGCAAAGAATAAAATAGATGTTTCCGTGCAAAGGTTTAGGTAATTCAAAACAAATCAGAACTTTTGACTACAGGTTTTCCTGTCATTTTACAGATTATTTTTGATCCTGGATATTTAAAATTCGGGGATTTTAATGACAAATAATTTTAACTTGAACTGCATAATATAATTAACTCAGCCTAATATTAGTTCGTTACCGAACGAACGTGTTTCGACGTCTCCTTGTGCGAAACTGATGACAAGTAGCGTGGCGTCCATGTAACCGCTGTTCCCGGCGGCAACATTACTGGAAATGAAAGAAAATAATATTAATTATATCACAGAATTATTACTTTCGTTATTGGATAATTTGAAATCCGAACAATATTAGCAGGGAAACTTGAAGAAAAGCATAGCATTGCTTGCGAACTGCCACGCACTTGCATCGTCTTGTGTTGCCGGCTCAGACATCGGCAATGTTTTACTCCGTGTGGTCATTGACCTCGTAGTAGTTGTCACATTGGGTAGGGGGGCACATTTACCCACCCAATGTGTTGCCGCTGTATAAACCGGCAAAACGCTCAGTTAGCAGTTATCTTTGTTTAGTTATGTGTTTCTCTGTTTGTATCTATTATTTTTAATTCGATTATGTGTGTCCTGATTTATTCTGTGTAGGTGTAGTGCAGTCCGGGACCGTCTTCTACTGCCAGCGAATGATAGAATATACCCTAAAAGGAACATTTTGATTCTAAAAAGAACACTTGGTACAAAAAAAAAACAATTAATTTTTAGGTTAAGTTTTAGACCTATCACAACCGGCAACAGGTGTTATGTACCCACGCCACGCCACGCCACTGGCTGACAATGATACAAAACGTTTCCCATTGTCCAAATACGCATAATCAGTGCCCAGTTTCAAATGTCCATTCACACTCAGTCGCCAGTATCCGTAAGACATACTCAGTGTCAAATCTCTACGGTCATTCCACAGCTAGCCTCAGTATCCAATCTCTACTATCCCGGATAAACAATAAGATAAACCTCAATCTCCAACCCCTAGGCTCCCGGTCATTCCATGAGCCATCCTCAATGTCAAATCACTACATGACCGATCAATCCGTAACCGTCATCAATCTCCAATACGGTTAGTTGTTGTTGTTGTTGTTATTATTATTATTACCAAATTAACATCATCATCATCATCATTTGTTTTTACTGCGTTGTGTTTTAGACATTATTATGTCGACTCGAATAATATTTACAAAGAACAAACAGAAATTTCCGTGCAAATTTTTAGGTAATTCAAAACAAATCAGAACTTTGACTACAGGTTTTCCGGTCATTCCATAAGCCATCCTCAATGTCCAGTCACTACGTGCCGGATTATTGTCCAATCATTGAGTGACCGATCAATTGTAAGTCACCCTCAATCTCCAACGTCTACGTCTCAAACCGTTTCACAAGTCACCCTGAACGTCCGATCCTTACGTTCCCGTCGTACCTCAAAGTCCAATATCAATATAAATAAATAAATAAATAATAAAAAACTGTAAAAAGGCATATAGTAAAAATAATAAAAAAGGAAAGGGCATATGGTATAACTAAAGATATTTACAACAAAAAGTGCATATCTAAAAATGTAAAAATAAGGCATTACAGTGCAGTAGTGAGCCCAGATTCCCTACATGCAAGTGAATGTCATAATTTAGTCAAACTAGAAATATCGGAAAGACAAATTATTAGGAAAATATTAGGCCCACGAAAATTTCAGAAGGTTGGAAATTAAGAAGTGATAATTAAATATATCAAAGTATAGAAAATACAACAGAAACAGTGAGAAAAAGAAGACTAGTATTTTTTGGATATTTATGTAGAATGGACTACAATAGGTTAACAAAACAGATCTTCAAATAACTGTGGGAAAAGAAGGCAACATCAACAACATCAAGTTGGATTAAAGAAGTCGAAAAGGATTTATAAAAAAATAATGTAAACGCAAAACAACCAATTGAAAGAGGAGTTTTTCGGGCAAAAGTGTTAAAAATGGAAGGAGTCCAGGATAGGAGAGAGAAAAACGCAGGTTCAAAGTGGACTGAAGAGAGGAAGAAGAGACGTAGTGAAAAGATGAAAGAATGTTGGAGAAAAACATGTATTTTATAACATGTAATAATACGACAAGGTAGTGACAGTATTCTGGACAAATAGTTACCGATCGATATTATAGAACTCAAAACCAGCAACAAGATACTTTCACTAGACCTAAAGTAATTAAGTCACTGTTCCGACGCTCATTTTTATTGTTTTTAATTTACTGCCTGCTAATATCGAACAGATAATAGAAATTAAACTGTTTAAAAAAAATTAAAAATTAGTCGTTAGGTAAAAACGGCATTAATGACTTGATAATATAGAAATGTGCGACAAGCCAGTTTTGTGTACGAATGCGTTGGAATATTTATTTTGTGTATTTCAGTATTTTTTTGTTATAATTTTTACTTGTACCTATGCTGAATTGTAAAATTAAAATTAAGGGTTAAAAAACGTTCATGGTTGATTTGGTTTATATCTTTAACAATTCTGTTTTGTTTATTTAGTTGTATAAGATTAAATATTGAAGTAAATTAGCATTTTCATATTTCTACAGCATGCATATTGTTTGCTGTCTTTGTTTGATGCAGACTCGCCAACCGCCAAGTACTGGAGTAGGTTTGATTTCTCACTAGAATTGTAATCAGAATGTGTACATTTTTATGGAAATAAAAATATCTATGTATCTATCCATTGAAATATACTGTAATAAACATGAGCCGAGTTTACACTAATTTCTAATATTATTGTGTGTAATAATGATACTTTTTACTTATATGTGAGTTGAGTTTAATCAACAGCGTTTAATGGTATTAAACATAATATCAAGGTAATACTTAATATTAATCAATTACAACTATAATTATCTGTGTAAAAGCATATTTTAATAAACGCGGTGTTTGTACGCGTCACGGTCTCGATGCTCGTTATTTCTACACGTTTCCTCACGTTCACTGATTACACGTTTTCGATTCGTTAATTACTTCGCCTTCGGCGAGCGTTGTGCGTGGCCGAAGAATTGAAAAAACATTTGGCAGCAGAATAGTGTATAGAACCCATGGTAAACGCTAACGTTTTACTGACCCTCTCCAAAAAAAGCAAGTCAAATTTCGACTATCCTGGGACGCAAGCTACTTGGGGGGGGGGGGATGAACTAGCTTGATGTTTTACTTAGGACAAATAATGTGGAATTCAGGATGCTTCCCATATAATTTTATAAAAACATTTTATAAATTCTTTGCGTCTCAAAGTATTGAGTAAACAAACGCAAAGTATGAGGGTTGAAAAAATGTGGAAAAGCGCTGATTTCAAAATATTTTGTCTTGAGTGACTGTTATTAAAATTAATGTAATAAATCCCATGCTATTAGTAATCACTTTAATTTTAAATTTGAATTCTTGATAGATCTTGTAAAAATGAGTCTTCCTGACGATATTTTGGAAAATAAAACAGTTTTTGTACCCCTTCGGACTTTAATTTAAGAATGTTGTCCAAAGAATGTTTTAAGCAACTTATAGTTTGTTTTAAAGTACATTTTTTAAATGTAAAATTCATTAGTGTAACGTTTTCAATTTCTCCGAATTAAAGTCAAGAAACTGCGATTATCTGTGGAAAGACGACGGTCCAAACCATAGAGAGTTTAGAGTCTTAACATAGACAATGAATTACATACATCTATAGATTTATTAGTAAAATATATTAATAGGGTCTGCCTTTGTTTTCTGGCACATACGTAATTGTTTTATTATAGTCCCTACGCACATTATGTGCCAAATGTTAAGTGATTGTTATCAGTGGAACCCCGCTGGTCCGAACTAATTGGGACCTGTTCCTGTTCGGATTGGCGTAAATTCGGATTAACAGGGTTATATGTTATACAGTACTGAAAGAGTATTATAAATATAAATTGTATAACGTGTATAAACAGTACCACATCCGTGCCTACAATCAAAGTACTGTACTACTTTTTGATCTTGCAATCTCTCTTTTATACTATAAACATACAGTGAATAACAGTTAAATATTCCATTGGCTACTGTTAATTCCGATACAATAGCCTACGTGTCTCGCTTCAATGAACGACTCTGAACAACTATAGAGACAGTGCAGGGTCAGTGACGGGTGGGTGCCGAGTATGACACAATAAGATTACTCACGATTCCGATGAAAATGAAGAAGCAGGTGATCCTGTGCTACAGATCTCACACGCCGAAGCAGCGAAAGCTTTTGAACTATCGTTAGCGCAGCACGCCAATGCTACACCGGCAGACGTCTTATTTTTGAGGCGCTGGCGAACATCGCGGCGTCTGCTGCATTTACAGCTTTGCATCAGAGAAAAATGACTGATTTTGTGCAACACCTTAAGTAGTGTCTAGTTATGTAGTGTGTATTTATTGTTGTTTTTTGTGTTTTATATACTTTTACTGGCACTAAACTGTAAGTACCAATATGTTTTTCCATTCATTTTACAGACGCTAATGTCTTGATAACCTAATTCAAAACTTTATTTTGCCATATATTTAAAACAATCTAAAGTACTTAGTTTTAATAAAAATTTCACTAAAAATGCCTTTGTGTGTATTTATCTAAGCTTTTTATGTACAAATTATATTGATAGTTCCAGTTATTTTGTCGTATTCTTTTTATTTCTTTGTCCAATTTTTAGAACGTTTTTTCAAACTACCGATTCGGATTAAGTGGGTTTTCGAACTAACGGGGTTCCACTGTATTAAGAAAAATTCTAACTTTATTCATTATTCTAACTTTAGTACTGTAAATACTATAAGTGTCCTTTTATTTCTACAATAATTTATAAACCTTGTTTTAACACACGCAACAGGTCTACGTTAGGTAATTATTATATTCCCTGAGATTTAAAAACTCTGGGGGGGGATTAAAACCCTGATCCTCCATGCTTGGACGGATTGTCCGCTGTCGCAATAAATGCAATCATTGAACCAGAAAACGTAAAATACAAAAAGAGGAAAGCGCTACAGTAATGTGAGAAAAAATAGTTAATAAAATGATAAAGTTAACAATAAATAAACATGTGGCAAAGCTATTAAATTCATAAGTATACTTCACATACTTGTAACAAACTACAGTAGGTTAAGTATGGTTTTAAAATAGACGCATCCGCGGATCATAGTATCAATAAAATTGAAATGGAGAAGATGACGAAACATGTTCCACTCGTCGATGAATACAAGAAGATTCTCAAATTACAGTCCGCTGAAGTAATACCGTTGACAATCACAGCGCCAGGTTTCTAAACATAAACCTGGTAACAAATCCGTTTAAGTGCAAACTTACAAGAACTACTATTAAAAAAAAAAAACAACCATCCTCTAAACGTGGCGAAGAGTACGAACAGATTTAAATATAAGCACTGTGCTAGAATTTGTCATATGGAGCATCTAACATGGCGTTTATAGCTGAGAAACAACGTATACTAATAATTATATCACTACCGACTCGGATCACAAATTATCATTGTTAAAATCATAAATTTTTACCTGATGGCCTAAACTAGTTTTCGCTACGTTAGAGCTTCGTCAGAGGCCACGCTACGTCAGTTGTAGTGGGTTTTCTGTACATACTGAATTTGTGTCTGTGTTCTAGCTTTGTAATGGTGACGTCTACGAAGCTTATGCTATTGTTGTTTTCGTATTCAGCAGTGAAGGTTATGTTTTTGTCTATTTTGTTGATGCGCGTTACATAACTTCTCCAACCACCCAATGCAACACAAACTACCTGCCTTCAGAAATCTGAATATTAAGAAATAAGAGATCTGATACACAGATTAAACAACATCCCACTAGGTGAAAAAGACTACCAAGATGAATTAAACACAATCAGCTTCTAGCAGAAGCCAACGGATACAATAAAACAAAATTAATAAACTCCTACACAAAACACAAAACAAAGAACAGACAAAGACAGAAAACAACAAATTCATAATCAATAACCACACTGAAAAAAAACGCAATTTTAAAAAGTAGGATACAGAATCGCATACAGGACTGCAAACAGAATAGAATACGCACTATCAACAAACACACACAAACAACACAGTACCACAGTTACTAACATAGCCTTTACCATAGTACTGTGGTCACTAACCGTGACACCTGTTTTAATATTTTTTAGCTCAACTTGTAGCACTGAAGGTGGCCAGCAAAGACCAAGCTGAAACGTCTGCTGAAATGAACAGCACTCAACCAAATACACAAACAACCCGAAAGAAAATAATTTTAATAACATTGACTCCGGCCGTGTAAGCGTCCGATATACTTTACAACTATAGGTCGTTCAAAAGATCGGTGTAATATGTTCAAACAGTCTAAACTGTGTCTGTTCGTTTAGGTTGTTGTTTCTATGCGTTTTTGTGTGTTTGTTAATTCTAGTTGTTCAAAAGTGTCTAGTTTTCGGCCTTTTGTGCGAACGTGTAGGATTTCCATGTTGCTTTTTATGTTATTGTATGTGTAGACTTTAAATGTTGTGAATAATAATAAAACAAACCGCTATTGAATTATTTAGTATCATTTTGCCGACTACCATTTTCCCATAAAAAATATCCCGTACACTGTATATCTACTTTTGTTCCACTCTTTATAAATCATATGACCAGGAGTTCCCCAGGGAAGTGTTTTGGGTCTCATTCTGTGTCTAATCTATACAGCAGATCTACTAACTAGTAATGATGTGATTACTGCTACGTACAGTGATGATACTGCAATCCTTGCTGTAAACAAAAGGCCGGTGGAAGCAAGCATTTTACTACAGAATTCGCTACATGCGATTGACAAATGAGCAAAGAAGTGGAGAGTACAATTAAATGAGACTAAATTAGCACACAACACCTCCACAAAATGCCATCACAACATCAATTGTGAAATTAAATAACAAGCCTATACCAGTAGCCGACTCTGTAAAATACTTGGGTATCCACCTAGACAAAAAAATGACAGTGCAACTACATTTGGATGAAAAGAAAACAACTGGACGTCAAGTTTCGTAAGCATTATTGGCTCCTGGGCAGAAAATAATTACTGTCAATGCGAAAAAAGCTGTTGGTGCACAACACTGTTTTCAAGCCTGTGTGGCTTACAGCTTTGGGGAGCTGCATATATATCCAATATCGCCATAATGGAAACGTTTCAGACCAAGGTGTTGGGTGCCATAACCAACGCCCTGTGGTTCATCATCAACAAAGACATCTATAGAAACCTGGACCTCCCCTCAGTCAGTGAAACCATTGCGATTTTCAGCGAAAGATATGTGAAACGGCTTGAAGAGCAAACGAATCCTTTAGCCATAAATCTACTAGACAACTGCCTACAGACAAGACGTTTAAAATTAACATTTCCTCTGGACTTACCTAGACTCTAACACTATAAACATATTATACATGTTATGTTACTTCTTAATACTCATATAGAGAACTAGTCAGTGGACTAGTTCTCTTCATGCCAAGTATTCTGTGAAAAATTATGCTTATTGTTATGTATTATCACATTGCATAAATAGACATAAAAAAAAACTCTATAAATCGCCAGTTCCTCTGTGAAATTCTTGATGATTCCCACAGTTAGCGGGGCTCTTAGACAAATGTGTTTTCTATTATTTCGCCTTATGCACGGTTCTGCATCGTCGGAGACTGTAACACGTATTAATCGATTTGTATTTCGTTTGCTGAAATGTTCTTTACAGCACGGAATGTAGGCCTACATTATGTTTCTTTGTTTGTGAATTTGTTTCTGTATGAAATCGAGTCAGCTGCTTTGACGTTTACATTGAACATTTTTAATATTTACGTTTTTATCTGTTGTAATTATTTTTAGCAATATTTAAAAATATAAATAAACCAACTTGTTTTGTTTTCAAAATTATTCTCTATTAATATTTAATAGCTGTTTAATTTGGGTAAATAATAATCACTATAATTATTAATTGACTAATTGACGAATCAGTTCAAATAAAACAAATCAAGATTATTGTCGGTTAATACAGGCGCAGACAATTAATTATTCGTTAACGTGCACCATAACCTCTGCGGAATGCCGGTTAATTCTGCGAAACGCGTTTAAGAGGAAACAATAAAAATGTGCTTCCAGAAAAAGATCTGTTATTATTGTGATAATACAGTAGGCTACAATTCGTCGTTTTTGTTGATTTCATTTTCTTGTTTTTCGTCAGAGAAAATTATTGATTTAAATCGAGTCTAGATTCATCGCTTGTCTGAACGATTAGGTCCGTCTTAAAAAAGAATACAAAACCTCGAGTTCTAGTTCTTGCAAATCGCGTGTGTGACAGCTGTATTTGTGGTTCCTTGCAGTTTTGGAGCCCTAAAAATGGGTACTGCCAATCATAGACGCGGTCAAATGAAGAACATTACTCGTTCGACCCGAAGATAAACCTGAACGTTCATCATCATCAGCACTCCAAGGACTAGGCCTTAGACCTGTTCCGGAACCCATCTCCTCCTCGTCTACCGACATCTCTCTTCCCAGTAGGGTGACAGGTAGACGGATATCAGGCACGCGATTCAAGTGTTCACACCATCTCCTTCTGTGGTCTTCAATCTTCTGGTGCAATGATACAGTGTTTAAATCGCGTCTAATTTCCTCATTCCTTCTCCGATCCAAGAGTGAACAACCTCTTAGAAATTTCATTTAGGCTGCCTGAATCCTCTGCACACCCCTTTTACCAAGAGTCCATGTCTCACTAGCATACAGGAATGCGGTGGGGACAGCCACAGTTTTCGAGTATCCTTCCATGTTTTATTTTTCAGGTACCCATGAATCGTTCCACAGATGCGTCTAAATTTACATCGATAAGTCCAAACGTTCCTGAACGTTTAGGTCTATTATTAAAGGCTGTCGGTACTTCTGTGAGATTCCGAAGCCTACATTGATGGCTGTTACCCGATGCGCTGCGCAGTGTGGGAGGTAATTTAAATTTACATATACGCGACCGAGCGCGAACGCGCAGGTTTTTTCATATTTGCGGAAACAAAGTTTCACGTTACATATATAGCGAATCTATAATATTACAGTATTTACAGAAATAAAGACCACGCGTTCACATCGTTGGAACACGTCTTCAGCAAACAAAATTACACAGCGTTCCGAATCGAAGATTTTTAACCGCGACGATTCTTCAGTAAATCGAAAACGTAACACTTACAAAAATATTAAATACAGCCGTTGCTACTAAAGAGGTAGTTAACCCCGGGCATTTCGCACGTCATCAGGTCTTTTCCGCGATCAATAAGATGCGAAATTCTCGGCTAAGTATATATATTTTATTTCAAATTATATCGCGCGTCCAGCAAGTCCAATTATCAAGAGCGCAGCGTATTTATCGGGCACAGTGCCAACGTTATTTAAAAAAAATTCTCTCTCTTCCTACACATACGCGCGCGAGCGAGCGCAATCGCACGACGGACCAGAATTAATGTATTAAAAGATTTTTAGTTGTTGGGCTATCTGCTAGTAAAGATCTGGTCCACATTCCGCGGTTTCTGACCAATGGTAGGGTCGCCGGTTTCCTGCCCCTCTCAAAAAAACAGCCACCTTTCAAAATGGCTATGAATAAAATCCGTGTAAGGTTTTCCGTCAACGGCCGCTGGCACTGCTTTGTGTTCCTTTTATTCTGCATTCTTGGCGTTTTGTTTAAAAAATTCAGTTGTATTTTGCAGAAAGAAACGCAACAGTGGGATCAACATATCCTACAGTTTAATTAAATTTATAGTTCTTTCGGTTTCTATAATTTATTTGATCAGCGAACAGATATCGACGAGGAATTTTATATAAATTTGGCTAGATAGAGTTTAAGGCTCCGTCTTGAATTAATAAAACATTATGAATAACTTTTACATATATTATATATTTATATTATAAATATATGTATACTTTATAAAAACGGGCACACTTAAACTTAATCGTTTTCAGGGTACTTTATTATTTTTATAAATGATTATAAATATGAATGTAAGAAATGATTTGTGGTAAATCAAAAATAAACAACAAATTGGTTTTAAATATTTTACAAAGTATATTACATCAATATATTATACAGCAGTTAGCGCAATACAGACCACGGTATAAGTTACAATGTGCTCAATTGTACAGAGAATACTTAAAATTTATAATTTTAATCCAAAAAATCGGTATGAAGAACCGTACATGATTTACATGTTATAAGATTTATATCTAAAATTATTAAATATAAATTAAAAAATTTGACAAGTTTGACAAATTGAAATGAAATATTTCCATAGAAACTACTTGTTTGTTGTCGATAACGTAGTACACATATAAAAATTTAGGGCTACACTCTCTCCCTTCAACTATCATTTTCGTTTATAGAAAATTGCCGCTCCCCTTTCAACTACATTTTTCATTTGTAGAGATTTCATCTAAATTTCTACAGTGGATTATTATCACCTTCTTTTCTGGATACTTAATTTGTCAAAATTGAGTACTTTACTCTTGTTAAAACGTAAAACATTGCCGGTAAACTACCCCTCCTCCTTAACTGATCTTCACCAGAATCAATAGACCTTGAGTCCTATACAACTCGGGTACATACACAAAAAATTACTTTATTCTGTTTGAATATGTAGCAGTTATCCTTCGCCATAGAAAAATTCCACACACAGACACAGAGACACTTTTCGGAAAATGATTTTTCTTCACGTTTTGAGGGTAGTACAATCAGAATCAGCCCTTATCTCGAACACGATTTTTTCGCGATCACCATACTTCCATTTTTTTACGGAACATGGAAGTAAAAAGCGACATTCTGGTACCCTAAGTCAAAAATTGTAGGCCTACGTAATTAATTCCCTGTTGAAGCCGACTTTGTAACGAACGAATTGATTGTTGTTAAATTTTGTTTAACAACACCTGAGTCGTGAAATGTTAAATATTTCTGTCATTTAGGCTTTAATTACTCGTAAACTTTTAAATTATTTAAAAAAAAACCTACTACGTTTGCAACATTATAAACACACCGCGGGAAATACAGTAGACTAGACATAATTCGGCCCTCCGAGTATTTCGGCTCGCTTGTTAGTATCAGTGTTACAAAAAAAAAAAAAGTAAATAAATAAATAAAAAATTGGAACAGCGACAAAATTTGCGCGTACGTAAGAAGCGCGTGCAACAATAAGTGTGCATTCGTGTAATCGTACGCATCCTGAATTTGTTTAAGGTTAATGATTTCAAATAAAACGCTGTCTAATATTATTTAGAATGTTTGTATTGCCTTTTTTAGATGATTTATATTGTGCTACTAACGTGTATTGTACTTTAAGATACCTCTAAAGTATTATAATTTAATTTAATCAGTGGTAACCCATTGTAACATTGTAACAATTACAAAATCAAATTCCCTTTTAGAATTTAAGAAATGCCTTTAAATGTTCTTACTATTATTTATTCCGGCTGTTAGATCCAATTTTTAGATATATTATTATTCCGGCTGTACAATGTTTACACATTTTCCGGAATTAAAGATTACAGAAGTGATTGAATACTCATCTTCCACTGCTGCTTATCCATCCAAAGATCTTCTTCAATCTCTCGTTCCCTCAATATAGTCTGAATTTCTTCTATCCAGGTGATAGGTGGTCTTCCTCTTTTCCTTCTTCCTGGTGGGGTCCATTCCATAACTCTTCTTGCCAATCTTTCCTGTGCCATTCTTTTCGTGTGTCCATACCACTGTAATTTTTATCGTTTGGATAAAATCAACAACTGCATTTTTCACATTCATTCTGTCCTTAAGGCCTTCATTTATAATTTTTTCACGTCTGAATACTCTTGCCTAACGTCTTCAAAAGTCCATCACTGCTGTCATTAATTTTGTTCTTGTGTGTTTATTTGTAGTCCAAACTTCTGAGGCGTAAGTCATAATGCTTCTAACAATGGATTTAAATATTTTGGTTTTACTTTCTGATGTAATTTGCTTATCCCACAGGATTTCATTTAATAAATGTTTTTATTACTTTCTCAAAAAAAAATATTTTATCTTAATTTGTTTATTTTTAAGGAATAACAGGTAAATGGGACGCTCAATGTTTTTATTTGTTTCAAACTCTTTGTTCTAACACAAATGTGTTGTAGTATAATAATATTATTTCGTAATTTCACGAACGACTTTTCAGTTCAAAACGTACTAAAGAGTAATGAAATATAACATCATTGTAAATATAATGTAATTAAAATAACGTGGGGACAAAATAATGCAGTAAATGATAAGGGCATTGGTCCTCTTTGTATATTCCGGCGTTTTCCAAATCAGGCCTGGCCGTGCCGGAATAGGGCTAGCCTACTGTAATAATTTTTTGATCGTTGAATTAAAACTTATAAATATCGTATATAATAAGAATAGAATATTTGGTTTAGTTAAAAATAAAAGGCAAGTATGGTGGAATGAATTGTGTGAAGATGCATTAGCAGAGAGAACAAAAAATGGAAAAAGTGGAAATGCTCAGGGAAAACTGAACACTACGAGCAATTTAAGCAATAAAGAAAGGAAGCAGCAAGGATAATAAGGGAAACTAAAAGATCTTTTGAAAAATTAAAACTTGTTGAAGTGCAGGAAAATTTTACAAAAAATAATTGTCGAGATTTCTATCAGACTTTTAAAAATAAACTAAATGGTTACCAAACACCTAGTGTTTGTTTTAAAAATGAAAGTTGTAGAATTGGCCTAAGCAATACGGAAAATTTGAAATACTTGTAAAATATTTTGATTAACTTTTAAATTGCCCGGAACCGATTCAGAAGTTAGAACTGTCAGACATTTATGAACTTTTAGAAGTAGATACACCTTCGACTATCGAAGAAATTGAAGCAGTAATTAAAGAAACTTTGAAAAACAATAAACCTAGTGGAGAAGACTCCATATCAGCTGAACTTTTGAAATAGTCTATACCAAAGATCAAAAACGATCTACAATTAATTTTTGAAGAAATTTGGAAAACAGAAAAAATCCCAGAAGAATAGAAGGTGGCCTTAATACATTCGCTGCATAAGAAGGGTGATAAGCAAGAGGTTAACAACTACAGAGGAATATCGTTACTTCCAGTTGCATATGAAATATTTTCAAAGATTTTTTTGAACAGAGTAGAAAAAAAAAATTGGATAGCCAATTTGGGTGAATATCAGGGTGGCTTTAGGAAGGGCAGATCCTGTCCAGAACAAATATTCACTCTGAAGTCAATAATCCGTCATAGGCTACTGAATTTAAAGGAGATTGTAGTAACATTTTTTGATTTCAAAAAAGCCTTTGATACTGTTGATAGAGAAACTATAGATAAAATAATCCGAGAATTTGGTGTTAAATCTAAATTGGCAAATCTAATCCGTGAAACCATTCCGGACAGAGTCTCAAAAATAAAATTCATGGGAGAAATATCTCAACTGTTCAAAATAAATACAGGTGTAAGACAGGGTGATAGTTTATCCCCAATTCTTTTCAACTGTGAAAGTAGTCTTTTCTACTTTTCGTGGAGAAAGTAATGAGAATTAGGAATGAAAAATTAAAGGAATGCAATATATCACCAATTATGTTGGGAAGAAGGAACAAACGTATTGAAATAAACTGTTTGGCATTCGCAAATGACTTTCCTATACTTTCTAAACATCTGACATCTGCAGTAACACAAGTTAATTACTTCCATGTTCCATAAGGAAATGGAAGTATGGTGATGGCAAAAAATCGTGGTCGAGATTATTGCAGATTCTGATTGTACTACACTCAAAACATGAAAAAAAGTCATTTTTCGAAAACTGTGTGTGTGTGTGTGTGTGTGTGTGTGTGTGTCTGTGTGTTTGTCTGTCTGTCTGTGTGTCTATCTGTATGTCTATCTATGTGTCTATCTGTCTGTAGATTTTTTTTTCTATGGCAAACGATAACAGCCGCAAATTCAAACAGAATCAAATAATTTTTGCATACAGCCATGAATTGTAGAGTTCTCAAGACCTATTGTTTTTGGTGAAGATCGGTTAGGGAAAGGGGTAGTTTCCCTGCAACTTTTTTTGTTTTAACAAGGGTATTTTCTATGGCAAACGATAACAGCCGCAAATTCAAACATAGTCAAATAATTTTTTGCATGCTACTCTGAATAGTAGAGTTCTCAAGACTTATTGTTTTTGGTGAAGATCGGTTAGGGAAAGGGGTAGTTTACCTGCAACGTTTTTTGTTTTAACAAGGGTATTTTCTATGGCAAACGATAACAGCCACAAATTCAAACAGAATCAAATAATATTTTGCTTATCTTCATGAGCTATAGAGATCTCAATGTCTGGTAGTTTCAACTCAGATCATGTAGTTTACTTGCAACATTTTGTGTTTTAAAAACGGTAATTTTTCCTATGACGAACGATAACTGCCGCACATTCAAACAGAATCAAATATTTTTTACATACGTTCATCAATCATAAAAGACTGAAGGCCTGTTGATTTTGGTGAAGATCGGTTAACGGAAAGAGGTAGTTTACCGGCCACATTTTATGTTTTAACAAGAGTAATTGTTTATATGACGAACGATAACTGCCGCACATTCAAACAGAATCAAATAATGTTTTGCATGCATACCTGAATTGTAGAGTAATCAAGGTTTTTTGATTTTGGTGAAGATGAGTTAAGAGAAAGGGGTAGTTTACCAGCAACCTTTTAGATGATAACAAGGGAAGTTTTTCCTATGAGAACGATAAATGTCGTACATTCAAACATAATCAAATACTTGGATTTCGTTGTCCATGACGTGTCCGTTACTTAACTAAATATCACTATAATATTGACGACTCGGAACACTAAGTTTTTTATAAGTAAAAACGTAAAGTTTTACCTTACAGCCTAAACCGGCTTTCACCTATAGAAGGCTTCATCAGAGGCTGTCGTTAGTAGCGCTGCTCGTCTTGTTGTTGGCGACGAGATAGTGTTTAGAAAGATTGAAGCTGTGTGTGTGTGGTGAGATGTGTTCGAATAATGCGTGCGATTTGAATTGTGTCTGTTCGTTTAGGATGTCGTTTTTATTTGTTTTTGTGTGTTTGTATATTTCTAATTGTTCTAGAGTGTCTAGTTTTCGGCCTTTTGTGTGTACGTGTAGTATGTTCATGTTATTGTCGATGTTTTTATATGTGTGGTTTGCTTCAATGAGGTGGTTTGCGAAGGTAGATTCTGTAGTGGTGTGGAGTGCTTTTGTGTGTTCAATGTATCTCTGTTTGAAGCTACGTCCTGTCTGGCCTATGTAGAATTTACTGCAATTTGAACAATTTAGTTTATATACACCGGGTAGATCGAATTTGTTTTGTGCTTTGGGCATGCGTTTTGATATTGTGTGTTCTGTTTTGTTAGTAGTTTTGTAAGCGATTCTGTATCCTGCTTTTTTGAATTTGTGGGCAATTTTTTCTGTTTGTTTGTTGATGTATGTTAGTGTTATGAATTTGTTGTTTTCTGTCTTTGTCTGTTGTTTGTTTTGTGTTTTGTGTAGGAGTTTACTGACTATTGTTCTGTCATAACCGTTAGATTCTGCTAGATATTTTATCGTGTTTAGTTCGTCTTTGTAGTCTATTTCATCTAAGGGGATGTTGTTAAGTCTATGTATCATGGTTCTAAAAGCAGCTAGTTTGTGTTGTATTGGGTGATTGGAGGTGTTGTGTATTAGTGTGTCAGTTGTAGTTGGTTTTCTGTATATACTGAATTTGTGCCTGTGTTCTAGTTTTGTGATGGAGAGGTCTAAGAAGTTTATGGTATTGTTGTGTTCGTATTCGGCAGTGAAGGTTATGTTTTTATGTATTTTGTTTATGTGCGTTAGTAACTGTTCACATTGTCTTTTGTTTCCCCTGTATAGTATTAGAATGTCATCAACGTATCTGTGCCAATATAGTATTTTATGTGAGTGTCTGTCATTGTTTGTGAGTATTTTTGTTTTTTCTAAGTGTTGGAGGAAGACTTCTGCTAGAATGCTGGATATGGGGGAGCCCATGGGTAGGCCATCGTTCTGTGTGTAGTATTTATTGTTATAAGTAAAGTAGTTTTGTTTTGTGATAATGTTCAGAGTTTCTGTTATTTCATTGATAAGTTCGTCTGGTGTGTTGTTCTGTTTGAGTTTGTTTTGTAGGATGGTGATTGTTTCAGAGATGGGGATGTTTGTGTACAGGTTTTTAATGTCAAAGGAGGCTAATGTGGCGTTATGGGGGATGTGTATGTCTTTTATTTTTGTTACTAGGTCAGTGTTGTTTTTTACTGCAATGTTGTTGTCTATTTGTGTGTGTTGTCTAATAATTTTGTCTAGATATTTTGCCAGTTTGTGTGCAGGGGCATTACGGTAGTTGATAATGGGGCGGATCGGAATGTCTTCTTTATGGATGTTGGGAAGCGCTTGGAGTGTAGGTGCTGATGGTCGGATTTGTTTCATGTAGGGCTTTTGTTTATGTGTCATAATGTGTTTGGCTTTGTTGACTATTTGTTTTACTAAGTTTTGGTATCTGTCGGTGGGGTCGTGTTTTAGTTCTGTAATGTTGTTCTGTTCTATGAAGTCTTGTACTTTTTTGTATAGGTTGTCTGTGGGGATAATTACAGTCGTGTTGCCTTTGTCAGCTTTTACAAATGTGATGTTGTGTTTGTGTGCCTTTTCCCTCAGTTTGATGGCTGTGTGTATTTCTGAGTTGTGGTTGTTGTTGTCTGGTGTCTTATGTACTCCTATTGTGTTGTTTATATTATGTCTTAATGTGTCTTGATGTTCTGGTGCTGTGTCTTGTATATTTGTTTCTGTGTCAATTATGAGCTTTGTTAGTGTTTGGTTGTTATGTTTGTAATGTATGTTATGTTTTAGGCCTTTATCAAGGAGTGTTTGTTCGTTTTTTGTGAGTGTGACGTTCGTGAGGTTTACTGTACGTGGGTAGAATTTGTGCGAGGGAATTATATCTGTTTTGATTGGTGTCAGGTTTTTTATTTTTCTGTCGTGTTTTGTCTGTATGTTATGTATTTGTTTTTTTGTCCATTCATTTGTGTGATGTATTAGTTCAGTCATGTAATTGTGTCCGTATGTGTTGGCGATATGTAGGTGTAGTGTTAATGCTTTGCGATTAAGGGCGTCTTTTTTCTTATATAGTTATTTAATTGATTCTTTTATGTATGTTCTTTGTGCGATGTTTTGTGTTATTCGGGCGGCCTGGTTGTTATGTTTAATTTTGATTTGGGCATATTTAGGTGTTAGTGAATTGTTTATGCATGTTTTGTTGAAATTTATGTGAGATACAATCTTTCTAACCTTCAAAGTTGTGAACAAATTCGATCTACCCGGTGTATAGAAACTAAATTGTTCAAATTGCAGTAAATTCTACATAGGCCAGACAGGACGTAGCTTCAAACAGAGATACATTGAACACACAAAAGCACTCCACACCACTACAGAATCTACCTTCGCAAACCACCTCATTGAAGCAAACCACACATATAAAAACATCGACAATAACATGAACATACTACACGTACACACAAAAGGCCGAAAACTAGACACTCTAGAACAATTAGAAATATACAAACACACAAAAACAAATAAAAACGACATCCTAAACGAACAGACACAATTCAAATCGCACGCATTATTCGAACACATCTCACCACACACACACAGCTTCAATCTTTCGAAACACTATCTCGTCGCCAACAACAAGACGAGCAGCGCTACTAACGACAGCCTCTGATGAAGCCTTCTATAGGTGAAAGCCGGTTTAGGCTGTAAGGTAAAACTTTACGTTTTTACTTATAAAAAACTTAGTGTTCCGAGTCGTCAATATTATAGTGATATTTAATAATCAAATAATTTGTTGTATACATCACTACACTGAAGAGAGCTCAAGTCCTGTTGATTTTGGTGAAGATCGGTTACGGGCAAAGGGTTGTTTACCAGAAATATTTTTTGTTGTAACAAGAGTAAAGTACTTAATTTTGACAAATAAAGTATCCTGATAAGAAGATCTTAATTATCCACTGTAGAAACGCAGATGAAATATCTATAAATGAAAAGGCTAGTTGAACGGGCTTGGGGTAATTTTCTATAGGCCTAAACGCAAATTATAGTTGAATGGGGAGGGAATAATTTTTTTTATATATTTACTATGTTATAGGCAACAAAGAAGTAGTTTGTTGTTTAAATTCCTTTCCGGCCTGCTTGGACGTAGACCAATGTTTTCTGCAAAACCAGACGTTTCGGCAGTGCCGTCGACTGCCATCATCAGTGAAAATCTAGTGCGATAACGTGTGGTGGTATACGTGAGTGACAACAGTACTGTGGTTAAGGCTGAAGCAATAAGTGGAAAGAAGTAGTTTCTATGGAAACATTTCATTTCGTAAATAATTTTAAATATAAACCTTAGAACATGGAAGTCATGTATGGTTCTCCATACCGATATTTTGTTTCTATGACGAACGATAACTGCCGTAAATTCAAACAGAATCAAATAATGTTTTGCATACAACCCTGAATTGAAGAGTTCTCAAGACCTGTTGATATTGGTGAAGATCGGTTAAGGGAAAGGGGTGGTTTACCGGTAAAGTTATATATTTTAACAAGGGTAATTTTTACTTCCATGTTCCATAAGGAAATGGAAGTGTGGTGATTGCAAAATAAAGTCGTGTTCAAGATAATTGCAGATTCTGATTGTACTACCCTCAAAACATGAATAAAAAGTCATTTTACTTCCATGTTCCATAAGGAAATAGAAGTATGGTGATGACAAAAAAAATTGTGTTCGAGATAATTGCAGATTCCGATTGTACTACCCTCAAAACTTAAAAAAAATCAATTTTCGAAAAGTGTCTGTGTGTGTGTCTGTCTGTCTATGTGTCTTTAGATTTTTTTCTATGGCAAACGATAACAGCCGTAAATTCAATCATAATCAAATAATTCTTTGCATGCAACTCTGAATAGTAGCGTTCTCAAGACATTTTGTTTTTGTTGAAGAGCGGTTTAGGGAAAGGGGTAGTTTACCGGCAGCGTTTTATGTTTTAACATGGGTAATTTTTTTTTTTACGAATGATAACTGCCGTAAATTCAATCAGAATCACATAATGTTTTGTATACCTTCCTGAGCTATAGAGGTCTCAATGTCTGTTGATTTTGGTGAAGATCGGTTAAGGAAAAGGGGTAGTTTACCGAAATCATTTTATGTTTTAACAACGGTAATTTTTATATGACGAACGATAACTGCCGCATTCAAACAGAATCAAATATTTTTTTGTGTATATTCCTTAATTTTAAAGAAATGAAGGCCTATTGATTTTGGTGAAGATCGGTTAATGGAAAGGGGTAGTTTACTAGCCACATTTTATGTTTTAACAAGAGTAATTGTTTCTATGACGAACGATAACTGCCGCACATTCAAACAGAATCAAATAATTTTTACCTACATCACTACATTGAAGAGAGCTCCAAGGTCTGTTGATTTTGGTGAAGATCGGTTAAGAGAAAGGGGTAGTTTACCTGCAACATTTTAGGTGATAGCAAGGGTAATTTTTTATATGACGAACGATAACTGCCGTACATTCAAACATAATCAAATAATTTTTTGCATACATCACTACATTGAAGAGAGCTCAAGGTCTGTTGATTTTGGTGAAGATCGGTTACAGGGACAGGGTAGTTTAACAGAAATATTTTTTGTTGTAACAAGAGTAAAGTACTAATTTTGATAAATAAATATGGGATAGGGATAGGTTACCAGCAACGATTTATGTTTTAACAAGGGTAATTTTTTTCTATGGCATAAGATAACAGCCGTAAATTCAAACAGAATCAAATAATGCTTCGCATACACCCCTGAATTGTAGAGTTCTCAAAACCTGTTGTTTTTGGTGAAGATCGGTTAAGGGAAAGGGGTGGTTTACCGGCAACGTTTTATGTTTTAACAAGGGTACTTTTTATTTCCATGTTCCATAAGGAAATGGAAGTGTGGTGATGGCGAAAAAAATCGTGTTCGAGATAATTGCAGATTCCGATAGTACTACCCTCAAAACATGAATAAAAGTCAATTTTCGAAAAGTGTATGTGTGTGCGTCTGTCTGTCTGTGTGTCTATAGATTTGTTTCTATGCCAAACGATAACAGCCGCAAATGCAAACAGAATCAATTAATTTTTTGCATACAGCCCTGAATTGCACAGTTCTCAAGACCTATTGTTTTTGGTGAAGATCGGTTAAGGGAAAGGGGTAGTTTACCGGCTACGTTTTATGTTTTAACAACATGGGTATTTTATATGGCAATCGATAACAGCCGCAAATTCAAACATATTCAAATAATTTTTTGCATGCAACTCTGAATTGTAGCGTTCTCAAGACATTTTGTTTTTGTTGAAGGGTGGTTTAGGGAATGGGGAAGTTTACCGGCAACGTTTTTTGTTTTAACATGGGTAATTTTTCCTGTGACGAATGATAACTGCCGTAAATTCGATCAAAATCAAATAATGTTTTGTATACCATCCTGAGCTATATAGCTCTATGTCTGTTGATTTTTGTGAAGATCGGTTAAGGGAAGTGGGTAGTTTACCAGCCACAGTTTAAGTTTTAAAGAGAGTAATTGTTTCTATGACGAACGATAACTGCCGCACATTTAAACAGAAACAAATAATTTTGTGGATACCTTCCTCAATTGTGGATAACGCAAGGTTTGTTGATTTTGTTGAAGATCGGTTATGCGAAGGGGTAGTTTACCAGCTACATTGTATGTTTTAACAAGAGTAATTGTTTATATGACGAACGATAACTGCCGAATATTCAAACAGAATCAAATAATGTTTTGCGTGCATCCCTGAATTGTAGAGGAGCCAAAACCTGTTGATTTTGGTGAAGATCAGTTAAGAGAAAGGGGTAGTTTACCAGCAACGTTGTATGTGATAACAAGATTAATTTTTTTATGACGAACGTTAACTGTCGTAAATTCAAACAAGATCAAATAATTTTTCTCATGTCTGTCTTAGTTGTAGCATACTCAAGGCCTGTTGATTTTGGTGAAGATCGGTTACGGGGAAAGGGTAGTTTACAGGAAACATTTTTTGTTGTAACAAGAGTAAAGTACTTAATTTTGATAAATAAAGTATTCTGATAAGAAGACCTTAAATATCCACTATAGAAACGTTGATGAAATATCTATAAATTAAGAGGCTAGTTGAACGGGGTGGGGGTAACTTTCTATAAATGAAAATTATAGTTGAAGGGGGAGGGAATAAATTCCTTCCCAGGCTGTTTGGAAGTAGACCAAATTTTTCTGCAAAACCAGACGTTTCGGCAGTGCCGTCGACTGCCATCATCAGTGAAAATCGAGTGCGATAACCTGTGGTGGTATACGTTAGTGACGGCAGTTGACGGCACTGCTGAAACGTCTGGTTCTTCAGAAAACATTGGACTACGGCCAAACAGTCCGGGAAGGAAATTTAACACCTTTTTGAACTAAAGAGAACTCAAGGTCTGTTGATTTTGTTGAAGATCGGTTAAGGGAAAGGGGTATTTTATCACCTAAGTTTTATGTTTTAAAAAGGGTAATTTTTTTATGACGAACGATAACTGCCGAAAATTCAAAGAGACTCAAATAATTTTTTGCACACTTGCCTGAATTGTAGAGGACTTTAGGCCTATTGATTTTGGTGAAGATCGGGTGAGAGATTGGTGTAGTTTACCTGCAACGTTTTATGATAAGTACCGCAAAATATAACTTAGGATGTGATAGGCCAACTGAAGCCTAGAACTAAACATTGTATTTTTGTCAATTTAAGATGTTTATTATGTTAAGCATTGTTATAAAAGAACTTTATACGTATCCTAGTTAATGTAAATAACAATCATTCAATCGGTAATTAGTTATAAGACATAAGTTTATCAAAATATTGTATCGACTAATCGATTTTTATGACGAACGATAACTGCCGCACATTCAAGCAGAATCAAATAATGTTTTGCATGCGTCCCTGAACTGTAGAGGACTTTAGGCCTATTGATTTTGGTGAAGATCGGGTAAGAGAAAGGTGTAGTTTACCTGCAAAGTATTATGATAAGTACCGGTAATGTAACTTGGGATAAAGGGGTAGTTTACCTGCAACATTTTATGTTTTAACAACGGTAATCTTTTTATATGACGAACGATAACTGCCGCACATTCAAACTGAATCAAATATTTTTTTTTTGCATACGTTCATCAATTGTAAAAGACTGAAGGCCTGTTGATTTTGTTGAAGATCTGTTAAGGGAAAGGGGTAGTTTACCAGCAACATTTTATGTTGTAACAAGAGAACGTTTACCATGAAGAACGATAACTGCCGTAAATTCAAACAGAATCAAATAATTTTTTACATATGTGCCTAATTTGTTGAGGACTCATAGGCTGTTGATTTTGGTGGATATCAGTTAAGGGAAAGGGGTAGTTTACCAGTAACATTTTATGTTTTAACATGAGTAATTGTTTCTATGACGAACGATAACTGCCGCACATTGAAACAGAATCAAATAATTTTTTGCATGCATCCCTAAATTGCAGAGTAGTCAAGGCCTATTGATTTTGGTGAAGATCGGTTACGGGGAAAGCGCAGTTTACCTGAAACTTTTTTTATTTTGTAACAAGAGTAAAGTACTTAATTTTGATAAATAAAGTATTCTGATAAGAAGATCTTAATAATCCACTGTAGAAACGTAGATGAAATATCTATAAATGATGAGGCTTGTTGAACGGGGTGGGGGTAATTTTCTGTAAATGAAAATTATAGTTGAAGGGGGAGGGGATAATTTTTATATGTGTAGTACGTTATCGGCAACAAAGTAGTAGTTTGTTGTTAAAATTCCTTCCTGGGCTGTTTGGCCGTGGTCCAAAGTTTTTTGCAACACCTGACGTTTTGGCAGTGCCGTCGACTGCCATCATCAGTGAAAATCGAGTGCGATAACCTGTGGTGGTATACGTTAGTCACGGCAGTTGACGGCACTGCTGAAACGTCTGGTTTTTCAGAAAACATTGGACTACGGCCAAACAGTCCGGGAAGGAAATTTAACAACAAACTACTACTTTTTTGCTGATAAAGTCGTACACATATAAAAATTATCCCCTCCAACTTCAACTATAATTTTCATTTATAGAAATTTACCCCCATCCCATTTAACTAGCCTCTTCATTTATAGATATTTCATCTACGTTTCTACAGTGGATTAATAAGATCTTCTTATCAGGATACTTTATCAAAATTAAGTACTTTACTCTTGTTACAGCTTTAATGTTTCCTGTAAACTGTACTTTCCCCGTAACCGATCTTCACCAAAATCAATAGGTCTTGCATAGGCGGATCCAGGGGGGGGCACTAGGTGCAACTGCCCCCCCATAAGCCCAAAAAATTATAATTCGGAATTATAATAACGAATTACTGCTCTCCCTCTTGCTTCATTATACGTGTTTTCCTACGATGTAGTCAAATACGAACGTAGCAGGTTGCAGTATTTCATAGTCGTTAGGTCGGCGGTAGGCTACTTATGAAACTTTCACAATTCACACCGTAGGGTCCTGTACCTGCCACAAACAATGTAGGGTAGAGAGAGAGTACGGTTTCCGCCACCTGTGGGCATTTCGTTAATTAAAAAAATATCGAATAGTTTTAGAGTCTCAAAATGTTCAAAAATTTGTTCTGTTATCTATTAACTCGCGTTTCGCAAAATTTTTGTAAATGATGTTCTTATATGGTATGGTGGCGATAACTGTGCCAAATCGAGTTTTTAACTTTAACATCTATTTTAAAATTGTTTTTTATCGTTTTCTGTAAAAAAAAAAAGTTTTCAGCATTAAAATATTCCAAATAATGTATTAAAGCAATTTGATTTATAATTTTCCTTACAGTATTAAAGAAATAAAGATAAAAACAGCTATAAATCCTTAAAGGTGGCGATAACCGTACTCTCTATCCTATTAGTATTTCATGGCAGTAACGGTAACACGCGTTTGTATTGTATGGGTGTGAAAGCTAAGAGGCAGGCAAAAGCGCTGCCACAACACAATGGTTATTTTCTAAGGTTTGCACGGACTACAGAAATAAACTTAATCCCTTTTTCTGGGTATCGGCAAGCCATATGCTGAAAACAAATTGGCCGTACCATACGGCAGTACAGCGTTTACCTAACGAGTTAGTCAGTTTACTCAGCTACAAAGTGTAACAAAGGAAAGAAGGATCACTAACCTCAAATCTGCATTAGAGCCAGAATCAAGACTTAACAGAACTGCAAAGATTTTCCCACATTCGTCTGAATTTATCGATGTTCAACATGTCGGTAAGTAGGCTACTTGAAATAACTTCTGTTTCATTGTGAAATCGTTTGACAAAAAAATTGACATATGTCTGACTATTTGCTATACATATATTTTATTTTATAGATTTAAATTAAATGGTGGTTTAAGTATTTGGTTTTATTATTGTTAAACCAATACACCTTATAGAAATTGTGTGAAAATAGTTTTTCTCCAAAATAGCTTGGTTAACATAGCAATTTAATAAACATGTTATTACAATTTTCGCTGAAAATGAAAGCATGTGGCGCTCATGCTAAAGCGACTTACAAATTAATAATTCAAACATAATGCACATTTAATGTTGCTTCAATTAGTCACTCCATATGTGTGTTGATGCTCATCTCGTTAATTTATAATTCATCATTCGCTTTTATTATATTAACGAAACCTATCTGTAAATATTTAACTGCAAGTTCATAATTACATATGCCCTTTTCTGGGAATTCAAGCTCACATTTCAGTGCCACGCTTTCAATATTAATATGCCTCCTTCATCCTTCAACATACAATCGAACCTTCGCAAGGTCGCAGTAAAAATAAATAAAAACTTTACCTACAAATTGTTCAAAATTTAATTGATTTATTGAGCATCACCTTATAGCACAAGTTGAGTGATTCCTAACGAATACAATTTTCATGACAATTTCATTTTTATATTTATTTTTATATCTCCTGATCGGAATATTGTTTTATTTCAGTCAACCTCATTAAAGAAGACGACAACTAAACGAAAGGCTGATAATACCATTGAGAAGTATTTTACCTGTCCAACAAAAACTCATTCTCTATCTGCTGAACTTGCATCGCCTAGTTCTGACGAGTCTCTTGCAAATGTAATGCCTGAAGTTATTATGTCATCCCCTGATTTACAGGAGCTTGATTCAAATCTACCGCGTACAATCATTGTCTCTGAACCTCGTGATAATAATTATCCAAATTAGGCAAAACCTGAACAGCAAGCACGTGAGCGGGAATAGCTAAAAACATGTAATGATCAAACAGGATCTACGTACGATATCGGCAATTACGTGGGCAAACCGATTGATGATTTGACGAGACGTAATATTCTTTTACACCCGTGGATGCCAGATAAAGACTACAAGTTTTCTTTCTCCCTGCATAATAATAACAAAACCAAGCGTTTTGCAAGTCATAAGTATTTGAATTCCTATGAGTGGTTAGTTTACTTGAATGCAGAACAGGGATTCTTCTGTAAATACTGTCCACTTTTTGTAAATGCTGGTCTTGGAGGACCACAAAATAGTACTCCTTTGAAGCGGTTAGTAACAGAACTACTAAATACCTACGCTAAACTATATGGAAAGGATGGATATTTAGACACTCACAATAATAATAAATACCATAAAAATGCCGTACAAGCAGCAAAGGAGTTTTTAAATACAAATGAACATTCGGAGCTATGTATTTTAAATAGGGTGAACGCAGAAAGGGATAGGCAGGTAAAGGAAAACCGTGACCGATTGAAACCTGTAGTAGAAACTGTCATTTTAATGGGGCAGCAAAACATAGCATTTCGGGGTCATCGAGACGATGGTCCATTGAACCTAGAAAACTCTAGTGTTATTAATGAAGGGAATTTTCGTGCTTTATTGAGACTGCGAGTTCAAAGTGGCGATACCATATTGAGAGATCATTTGAAAAATGCATCTGCGCGTGCTACATATATAAGTAAAACCACTCAAAATGAAATCATTGGCGCTTGTGGTGATGAAATTTTAACTACAATTCTGAAAAGAATCCAATCTGCGGGAATATTCAGTATTATGTTTGATGAGAGTGCAGATTGCTCTGAAATTACACAATTGACACTCATATTGAGGTATCTACATGAGAATGCTGTGTACGAATCATTTGTCGGATTCATAGATATTCGTAGTAACGTTTTTGGCGGGAATACTGATGAGGTAACCGATACTGAACCAAAAGTAACTGGTAATGACATAGCCAAAGTTGTCATCCAGAAATTGCGAGATCTCAATCTGGATTTGAAAAACTGTGTTGGGATATCCACTGACGGATGCAGTGTGATGGTGTCAGAGGCTCGTGGTGCTGTTGCAACTATAAAGAAGGAAGCAACTAATGCAGTATACTCGCCATGTCATAACCATGCTCTAAATTTATCTATCTCGCAAACGTCTAAAATCCGTCAAATTAAAAACGTAGTAGACACAATGCAGGAGACTATATATTTTTTCAGAGCTTCGCCAAAAAGGATGCAAGTGTTAAAAAAAGCATTAGGACACCAACTTTCGGGTCTCTGTGAAACTCGATGGATAGATGGTGTCTTTCAATTTAGATCTGCGCTCCCAAAAATAATTTCTGCTCTTGAGTCAGTCGGAAAATGGAATGATCCAAAGTCATCCGTGAAGGCTAGGGGATTGAAATCCTCTCTTTGTAATAGTCAAACAATCATTGCAATCCTATGTCTCTCAGATTTACTCACGTGTACCCATCAATTAAGCGTGTTTTTTCAACGGATCTGTTTGGACTTGAAATCGGCGCAAGAGGAACTAAATGACACAATAATTCGACTAGAATCCAGGAGCAAGAATGCTGAATTGGTTTTTGCTACTCTTTTTGAAGAGGCTTGTGTTATTGCCGAAGAATTAGGTGTATCGATCACTAGACCTCGAATAGTTGGCAAACAAACTCAAAGAGAGAATCACCCCGTTATTGTTAATGATAATTGTAGTTACTTCAGGCAATCAATGTACATCCCGGCTCTTGACCATATTTTGGGTGTTCTAAAGACACGATTCAGTCGTGAAACACTTCAACTTTACAATTTGCATATCCTTTTCCCTAATTTCCCTAATCAAACAGATGACAGCGAAAAAGAGATTATGCAGCAATTGACCGTCAAATATGGACACTTCTTCAATAAACCAATCGAGGTACTACATAGAATGTTTGAATCAGAATTGGAATCATGGAAGTTAAAATGGAAACGAGCGAACCATGGATGTCCACAAACTGCAATTGATATGCTAGAAAACTGCGATAAGGATGTTTATCCTTATATACATTTTTTACTAAACATTCTAATCACACTGCCAGTCTCTAACGCAACTGCAGAACGAACGTTTTCTAGCTTGCGGAGACTCAAGAGTTGGTTGAGGTCAACGATGGCACAAGAGAGGCTCACTGGGCTGGCTTTACTCAATATCCATCGCGATATAAATGTAAGTCCAGAAAATATTGTTAACCGATACGCCAAAATTAGGAAACATCGTGACGAGTTTGTCCTAGATTAGATACCTTATTTCTATGTATATGATATTGATAATAGTATGTGTTCTCCTAATATCAGTAAAAAATATGAAAGTACTGTAAATGTAAATATAAATATAAAGAAAACATTTTAATTATAGAAAACAGCTGATAGAGTGTACAAAGAAATATAAAGTATAGTAAATATATAATGTAACTATTTGATTAATTTTAAAATTTAAATAAATCTTCGTTTTTGAAGTTTACTTGTATATTACTTGTAAATATATACATATATACTTTAATAATAAACTCAATGTAGAATGTAGAGTAATACATTTTACTTTTGTAACAATTGTTTTTCAGTCATTCTAATCCATAGCAGAACCACATATCCTTTATTGTACATAAATTTTATCTCATTCTGATTCCTATGGTATCAATTATGCGCGCGCGCGCACACACACACACACACACACCACAAATACTTTTGCCCCCCATAGAAGGTTTCTGCCCCCTCCCCCATAGAAGCTTTCTGGATCCGCCCCTGGTCTTGAGTCTTCTAAACTAAGGCACATATGTAAATTAATTTGATTCCTTATGGAACATGGAAATAAAAAGTACCCTTGTTAAAACATAAAACGTTGCCAGTAAACCACCCCTTTCCCTTAACCGATCTTCACCAAAAACAACAGGTCTTGATTTTTTATGACGAACGATAACTGCCGCACATTCAAACAGAATCAAATAATGTTTTGCATGCACCCCTTAATTGTAGAGGACTCAAGACCTGTTGATATTGGTGAAAATCAGTTAAGAGAAAGTGGTAGTTTACTGGTAACGTTGTATGCGATAACAAGGTTAATTTTTTCTATGACGAACGATAACTGCCGTAAATTCAAACATAATCAAATAAGTTTATGCATACGTCCCTAAGGTGTAGAAACCTTAAGGCTTGTTAATTTTGGTGAAGATTGGTTAAGGGAAAGGGTAGTTTACCGGCAACATTTTATGTTTTAACAAGAGAAATTTTTTCATGACGAAAGATAACTGCCGTAAATTCAAACAGAATCAAATAATTGTTTACATATGTGCCTGAGTTGTAGAAGACTCAAGGCCTGTTGATATTGGTGAAGATCGGTTACGGGGAAAGGGTAGTTTACCAGAAACAATTTTTGTTGTAACAAGAGTAAAGTACTTCATTTTGATAAATAAAGTTTCCTGATAAGAAGGAGGCTTGTTGAACGGGGTGGGGGTAATTTTCTATAAATGAAAATTAGAGTTGAGGGGCGAGGGGATAGTTTTTATATGTGTACTACGTTATCGGCAACAAAGTAGTAGTTTGTTAGTTTGTTGTTAAAGTTCCTTCCCGGGCTGTTTGTCCGTAGTCCAATGTTTTCTGGAAAACCAGACGTTTCGGCAGTGCCGTCTGCTGCCATCATCAGTGAAAATCTAGTGCGATAACATGTGGTGGTATACGTTAGTGATCACAGTACTGTGGTTAAGGCTGAAGCAATAAGTGGAAAGAAGTAGTTTCTATGGAAACACTTCATATCGTAAATAATTAAATTAAAAGTAAAATAAATATAAAATTTAGAACATGGAAGTCATGTATGGTTTTCCATACCGATTTTTTTTTATCAAGGAAATTATTTTCCTTAGGCAAACGATAAGAGCCGCAAATTCAAACAGTCTCAAATAATTTTTGCGTAATGCCCTGAATTGTAGAGTTCTCAAAACCTCTTCTTTTGGTGAAGATCGGATATAGGAAAGGGGTAGTTTACCAGCCACAATTTATGTTTTAACAAGGGTAATTTTTCTATGACGAACGATAACTACCGTACATTCAAACAGAATCAAATACTTTTTGCACTCCTTCATGAATTATAAAGTACTCAAGGTCTGTTGATTTTGGTAAAGATCGGTTAAGGGAAAGGGGTAGTTTACCAGCAACGTTTTATGTTTTAACAAGGGTAATTTTTTTTGGCATACGATAACAGCCGCAAATTCAAACATAATCAATTAACTTTTCGCATATCGTCCTGAATTGTAGAGTTCCCAAGTTCTTTTGTTTTTGGTGAAGATCGGTTAATGGAAAGGGATAGTTTACCAGCAACATTTTATGTTTTAACAAGGGTAATTTTTTCTATGACGAACGATAACTGCCGTAAATTTAAAGAGAATCAAATAATTTGTTGAATACTTTCCTGTATTGGAAAGAACTGAAGGCTAGTTGATTTTGGTGAAGATCGGTTTAATTGAAAGGGGTAGTTTACCTGCCCCCCTTTAATGTTTTAACAAGAGTAATTGTTTCTATGACGAACGATAACTGCCGCACATTCGAATAGAATCAAATAATGTTTTGCATGCATCCCTGCATTGTAGAGGACTCAAAATCTCTTGATTTTCGTGAAGATCAGTTAAGAGACAGGAGTAGTTTACCAGCAACGTTTTATGTGATAACAAGGTTAATTTTTTCTATGATTAACGGTACCTGCCGTAAATTCAAACAGAATCAAACTGTTTTTTACATATATGCCTGACTTGTAGAAGACTCAAGGGCTGTTGATTTTGGTGAAGATCGGTTACGGGGAAAGGGCAGTTTACCAGAAACATTTTTTGTTGTAACAAGAGTAAAGTACTTAATTTTGATAAATAAATTATCCTGATAAGAAGATCTTAATAATCCACTGTAGAAACGTTGATGAAATATCTATAAATGAAGAGGCTAGTTGAACGGGGTGGGATATTTTCTATAAATGAGAATTATAGTTGAAGGGGGAGGGGATAATTTTTATATGTGTACTACGTTATCGGCAACAAAGTAGTAGTTTGTTGTTAAAATTCCTTCCCGGGCTGTTTGGCCGTAGTCCCATATTTTCTGCAAAACCAGACGTTTCGGCAGTGCCGTCGACTGCAATCATCAGTGAAAATCGAGTGCGATAACGTGTGGTGGTATACGTTAGTGACCACAGTACTGTGGTTAAGGCTGAAGCAATATGTGGAAAGTAGTTTCTATGGAAACATTTCATTTCGTAATTGATTTTAAATATAAATCTTAGAACATGGAAGTCATGTATGGTTCTCCATACCGATAATTTCGAAAAGTGTGTGTGTGTGTGTGTGTGTGTGTGTGTGTGTGTGTGTGTGTGTCTGTGTGTCTATCTGTCTATGTGTAGATTTTTTATTTTTGGCAAACGATAAAAGCCGCAAATTCAAACAGAATCAAATAATTTTTTGCATAATGTCCTGAATTATAGAGTACTCAAGACCTCTTGTTTTTGGTGAAGATCGGTTAAGGCCAATGGGTAGTTTACCGGCAACGTTTTGTTTTAACAAGGGTAATTTTATCTATAACGAATGATAACTGCCGTAAATTCAAACAGAATCGAATACTTTTTGTATACCTTCCTGAATTATAGACAACCCAAGGTCTGTTGATTTTAGTGAAGATCGGTTAAATATAAATTTTAGAACATGGAAGTCATGTATGGTTCACCATTCCGATATTTTTTTTATCAAGGGTAATTTTTTTCGTATGGCAAACGATAAGAGCCGCAAATTGAAACTGAATCAAATAATTTTTTGCATAATGTCCTGAATTGTAGAATTCTCAAGACCTTGTTTTTGGTGGAGATCGGTTAAGGGAAATGGGTAGTTTACCAGCAACGTTGTATCTTTTAAAAGGGTAATGTTTTTATGACGAATGATAACTGCCGCATATTCAAAGAGAATCAAATAATTTTTGCATACTTTCGTGAATTTTTAAGTACTTAAGGTCTTTTTAGTTTGGTGAAGATCGGTTAAGGGAAAGGGATAGTTTACCTGCCACAGTTTATGTTTTAACAAGAGTAATTGTTCCTATGACGAACGATAATTGCCGTAAATTCAAACATAATCAAATAATTTTGTGCATGCATCCCAAAATTGTGGAGCGCTCAAGGTCTTTTGTTTTTGGTGAAGATCGGTTACGGGGAAAGGGTAGTTTACCGGAAACATTTTTTGTTGTTACAAGAGTAAAGTACTTAATTTTGATAAATAAAGTATCCTGATAAGAAGATATTAATAATCCACTGTAGGAACGTAGATGAAATATCTATAAATGAAGAGGCTAGTTGAACGCGGTGTGGGTAATTTCTATAAACGAAAATTATAGTTGAATTGGGAGGGGATAATTTGTTTTATATATGTACTATCGGCAATTTGTTATCGGCAACAAAGAAGTAGTTTGTTGTTAAAATTCCTTCCCGGCCTGTTTGGCCGTAGACCAATTGTTTTCTGCAAAACCAGACGTTTCGGCAGTGCCATCGACTTCCATCATCAGTGTAAATCGAGTGCGATAACGTGAGGTGGTATACGTTAGTGACCACAGTACTGTGGTTAAGGTTCAAGCAGTAACTAGAAAGAAGTAGTTTCTATGGAAATATTTCATTTCGAAAATGATTTTAATTAAAATCTTAGAACATAGAAGTCATGTATGGTTCTCCATACCGATATTTTTAGATGACATAGCCAGTAGACAGGCTTAAGAATTTCTGCAGAGAAACCAAATTTCTCACGAACATTAAAAATGCTCCAAAATTCCTGGTAACAGATACTGGTCGAATAGAGATGGTTTAAAAATTTAAGTATCAAGAAGAAATAATTCAAGAGAATGGTTTAGAAAAATCCCCTATAGAAGAAAGGATTCATAAGATGGAAAGGGCATATGGTATAACTAAAGATATTTACAATAAAATTGCATATCTAAAAATGCGAAAATAAGGCATTACAGTACAGTAGTGAAGCCAGAATGCCTATATGCAAGTGAAAGTCTAGTATTGAATTATAATTTAGATAAACTAGAAATATTAGAAAGACAAATTATTAGGAAAATATTAGGCCCACGAAAAACTTCAGAAAGTTGGAAATTGAAAAGTAATGACGAAATATATCAAAGTATAGAAAATATAATAGAAACAATGAGAAAAAGAAGACTGTTATTTTTGTACATTTATATAGAATGGACGACAATACGTTAACAAAACAGATCTTTAAATATCTGGGGGGGGGGGGAGAAGTCAACATCAAGTTGGATTAAAGAAGTCCAAAAGGATTTATAAAAAAATAATATACACGCAGAAGAGGCAATTGAAGCAAGTGAAAGAGAGGCGTTTTTCGGGTAAAAGTGTTAAAAATGGAAGGAGTAGGAGAGAGAAAACGCCGGTTCAAAGTAGACTGAAGACAGAAAGAAAAGACACAGTGAAATGATGAAAAAATATTGGAGAAAAAGAAAAGAACAAAGAATTGAAATTGGCATGTAGTCCTCAGTGGTCGATACAAAAAAAAAAAAATAGAATTATCCCAAGTCTTTTCAACTGTGTCCTAGAGAAGTGAGAATTTGGAATGCAAAACGGCAAAATTGGCGTTCGTTGAGTCGGTGGGGAGTTCTGCGTTGGTCCTAGCGAGAGGGGGAGGTACGGCCTCCTGCCACCACTCCGTCTGGGGGATAGTGTTATCCTGTGTGTGTGTGTAAAGTATATTGTTTAAAACCTGTTGATCTGTTTTAGCAGTATATGTAAAGGCGGCTTAATTTTGAACGAAATAATGAAGACAGTCTGAGTCGTAATTTCGTATTAAAAGACAATTTGTCGACATAAAACTGATAATAATATGTTCTTAAGATGTATTTAAGATATCATTAATAAGAAATATCAGTAATATCAACAATAAGAAATAATAAGTTGCTTTAGGATTCGTCAAAAGTCGTCATCGTCAAAGGCAGCACGAGTCTACAGATATTTATGCCAGTTGAAATGATGAATGGGAAATTCTTTCAATGGACAACGTGTGCAGCAACGTGATTTTATTTAGCGAATCTAAGATATTGGTGTGCTACGAGATTACCTATTAAAATCAAAAGTGTGGTTATGACCTGTACGACACAGCAAATTTACAGAACAGCTTCGACGTAAATACTGATTTTACATTTTCTGAATGCCGTGATGGAGCAATATGAGATAACTGACTGGAGCTAGAATTAGGAAGTCAATGAGTCGAAATACTTCCAAGTATTTGGGTGTAACAATGATTAAGAAATAAAAGTAAGAATACGACAAGCTAAGACAGCAAAAAAACAATTAAACAGTCTGCTTTGGAGTCTACGAATAACAAAAAACAATAAAATCAGAATATATAAAACTATAGTCGAAAGTATAGGCCTATATGGACCAGAACTGTGGGAAAATATTAAAAGAAATAAATCGAAAAGAAGAGCTATGGAGTTGGATTACTGGCGGATTTGCTGTAGACTAACAAGACTAGATAGAGTGAGAAATGTAGAGATAAGACAAGTGATGGGAATCAACCTTGACATTATAGAAACAATAGAAACAAGAAGACTGAATTGGTTCGGACACCTAAAAAGAATGTCAGATGAGAGGTAGCCAAGGAAAGTACGGGAATGGGCTCCAGGCTCTAGAAGAAAAAAGAAGACATAAAAATTCATGGAAAATGGAAGTAGAAGATGGAATGAATGCAAGAGGACTTACAGAACAGGACTGTTTAGACCGACGCCAGTGGGAGCTAGGATGCAAGAGGCGGCGCCAACCGTAATTAAATTTACAAAAACAGCGGCAAAAGAAATATTAGGAATAAAGGAAGGAACCAATGGTTCGACGAAGAGTGCAAAAGGGTAATTGTAGAAAGAAACAAACCACACAGATTATATATGACAAAACGGACACGAGAAAGAAAAGTTCAGAATAAAAACGAAGTTGGCTGATAAGATTTGCAGAAAGAAAAAAGAGAAAGTTCAAGAATGACAAAACATTTAAAATGGAAAAAGACTTAGGAAAAGATGGTTAGCACAAGGAATAAGAGACACGAAGAAGCACACTATACTCCAAAGCAGAAAAAATAGTGGAACAAGAGAATTTGGAGTATCCTTTATTTTAGATAATAAAATAAAAAAACATTTATAGGAAGTGCAAAATCAGAATAAAAACTCATTTCTTTAATCTTACAACAATAAATGTACACTGTCCCACAGAAAACCAAGATGAGATTTTACAAACAGAATTTTACGTAAAGTTAGAACCAATATATGACTCTGGATCTAGAAATGACGTAAAAATGATTATAGGAGACATGTACGCCAAAATCGGGAAAGAAGAAGAATATATAGGAACAACTGGAAATCACAGCCTGCACGACGAATCCAACAAGAACGGAAACCTCCTAATAGACTTTGCGACTAGTAAAAATATCGTCATTAGCTCAAGATCTTCCCGCGCCGAGATATACATAAAATAACGTGGATATCCTCAGACGGAGAAATAGGAAAGCAGTCAGACCACGTCCTGATAGACAAAAGGACAGCAACAAGTATATTAATTGTAAGAAGCAGAAGAGGGGCATGCTGTAACTCAGATCATGTAGTGTATGCTACCTTTAGGAGCAAAATTAGCACGAACAAAAGCAGTAAAACAGAGAAAAGAAAGATTAAATATATATAAACTGAAAGACGAAGACATCCGGGATAAACCTGAAAAAGAAAACAGCAAAAAACTTCAAGAGCAAGAAAACCCAACATGAAAATAACACTGGGAAAACATTAAAAACACTACAGAAACTACGGTAATATTAAGAAGGAAGAAAGAAAGAAAAGAAACGAACCAATGGTTCGACGAAGAGTGCAAAAGGACAATTGTAGAAGGAAACAAAGCACACAGATTATATATGACAAAACGGACACGAGAAAGAAAAGAAAAGTTCAGAATAAAAACGAAACTGGCAGATAAGATTTGCAGACAGAAAAAGAGAGAGTTCAAGAATGATAAAATATCAAAAATGGAAAAAAAACTTCGGAAAAGACTGTTACGACAAGGAAAAAGAGACACGAAGAAGCACACAATACTACAAAGCAGAAAAAATAGTGGAACAAGAGAATTTGGAGTATCCTTTATTATAGATAATAAAATAAAAAAACATATAAAGTGTTTTACAACAATCAATGAAAGGATGTGCAAAATAAGAATAAAAACTCATTTCTTTAATGTTACAATAATAAATGTACACTGTCTACAGAAGACCAAGATGAGATTTTAAAGACAGAATTTTACCAAAAGTTAGAACAAATATATGACTCTGCACCTAGAAATTACATAAAAATAATTTTAGGAGACATGAACGCTAAAATCGGGAAAGAAGAAAAATACCTAGGAACAATTGGAAATCACAGCCTGCATGACGAATCCAACAAGAACGGAAACCTCCTAATAGACTTTGCGACTAGTAAAAATATCGTCATTAGCTCAAGATACTTCCCCCGCCGAGAATAAAATAACGTGGATATCTTCAGACGGAGAAACAGGAAAGCAGTCAGACCACGTCCTGATAGACAAAAGGGCAGCAATAAGTATATTAACTGTAAGAAGCAGAAGAGGGGCATGCTGTAATTCAGATCATATGCTAGTGCAAACTACCTTTAGGAGCAAAATTAACCAGAACAAAAGCAGTAAAACAGAGAAAAGAAAGCTTAAACATATATAAACTGAAAGACGAAGACATTCGGGATAAACTTTAAAAAGAAATCAGCAAAAAACTTCAAGTGCATGAAAACCCAAAATTAAAATCACACTGGGAAAACATTAAAGACTACAAAAGCAGCAGCAAAAGAAATATTAGGAATAAAGAAAGGAAAAAAGAAACGGACCCATCGCTCGACGAAGATTGCAAAAGGGTAATTGTAGTAGAAAGAAGCAAAGCACACAGATTATAAACGACAAAACGGATACGAGAAAAAAAAGAAAGTTTAGAATAAAAAGGAAGCTGGCAGATAAGATTTACAGACAGAAAAGGATAAAGTTCAAGAATGACAAAATATTAAAAATGGAAAAAGACTTAGGAAAAGTTGGTTAGTACAAGAAATAAGAGACATGAAGAAGCACACTATACTCCAAAGCAGAAAACATCGCAAAAAAATGAGTAGAAATAATAAAAAAGTGTTGAGAAAAATTTATGTAATTTTCTATTACTGTCGATAACATATTTTCCTTATCTTTGCGTACCGTTCGTTTAAAAGTGTCAGTTGAGTAGGAAGGAGGTTCATCCAGTACAATTGTGCACAAACTATTTTTGGAGTTGTAGATTCTGTTTCTAGAGTTTGAACAATTAAGCACTCGTCAAAGTAAATTCAGTGGGCGAAATGGATAAATTCTGTGTCAAGCGGATGCGAGTCGGTGGTTTCCTTCAGTGGAAAATGACATTGGCGGGGCTTAATAAGATGATTTTCTTTTAAACTATATCGTTTAAACAATAACTTGAAAGTAAAATTTTAATTCGTTCTAGCAACTGAAGAATGTGATGTCATAAGAATGTGGCCCAACTTCTTCCAACCGGATTATCTTGGGAGCAGAGTAATATGGGGCAACGTCCAGTGACGTTTATTTTGAAAGTGATCTTTGTGCGCTGGACATTTTAACGAGTTAAATACCACGTAAATAAGAGATGTTAAAACATACGTAGTCAAGACCTCTCTCTCGCTCACTCTCTCTCTCTCTCTCTCTCTCTCTTTTTGTCTCCCCGTCTCCATCTACCTATCTACCCACCTAATTCTTCCTTCAATAAATTGTGGTAATAAATAAACATGGAGAATTATATTTTTGAATGTGGAACATGCTGCAAAATAAAGTTCGAAATTGTTAAGACATTCATAAAACTTAAATAAATTGAACACAAATAATATAAACCATTTTTGTTTATTTGAAAACAAAACTGAAATTATCACAACGTATCAATGAAAGTGTTTTACTTTTTAGGTTTTCCGTAAAATGTGGTGTCTTTGAATTTCATATGTTTTTCCCGTTTTCTCTGCCATCGCTTTCCTTCGTGTATGACGGTGCGAGTGCGTCTGCCTCTGGCTCGAGTAGACCTATAGAGATGGTCTGTATTTCTGCCTTTCCTTCTAGGTTGGCTGTGTTTCCAATGTCTTCTACGGGTGCGATTGTGGATTGTGGGACTACTGCCGTCCTTCGTTTCATTGAAAAGAACATTTTTTACATTCTGTATAACTACTGTGATGGACACTAGTTTACAGCTTACGCTTTTAACGAAAGAAATGATGTCCCTTATAGTCGTCCCTTTCGGTTCCTTGAGCCTTTTAATGGCCAGACGAATCACTGTGAATAATCGTCGTAACGATATCATTGAGAATTTAGATATAATTTTGGCCTGTAGAAAAAGTAAACTGTAATTTATGAAATCAAATTTCGAAATAATTTCGTTACCATGGATTCGTTTTATTTTATTATGTTAACAATGTTTACTAATAATTCATAATAATATAACGTTGGCATTGCATTAACGTAGTATAAATGCAAAATAAGTAAATGTTGTGCAGATGAAATGATTAATTGCAGAATCATTCTAAATGAAGATGAAAGAAGATACAACGTCCCGTACAAGGTTTGTGTTGCTGTTTCTACACAAAATACAAACAAAGAACAATTTATGCTTTCAAACTACTATAAGAGAAAGACTTATTATACTTATTTATTATTTTTACCTTACGAACTGAGTTTAAATCGGATATTACATATCGATAACTAAACTTTCTATGTAGGAAGGCTCCAGTATTGCTAGATTTTGTTACAAAGCAGACATTTCTTACATAAGTGAGATGGGCATGATTTCATTCCTAAGTTTTAAAAAACGATTTCCGCTAATAATGTTCATAATTTTTAGCAAACAAATTAACGCATTTTAACGACATAAACGCTATAATATTTAGATTAAATTAAGCTAAGAAATCTTATGATAATGTGAAATTGTATGTTTGTATTTTTGTTTACTTTAGTTATTGTCTTCAGAACAATTACGAATATAATAGTTTCCAGTGTAGAAAGGTTTTTACGTTCGAATAGAAACAAATTTTAAAAAGCATTCTTCCCATTGACAGACTTGGTAATAAAAATTACATAGCCTATTTACCCACCATACAAATTAGGCTGGTTGTTTTTAGGGGTCTTTTTTAAAATTCTGTCTTTAAAATCTCATCTTGGTATTCTGTGGGACAGTATACATTTATTATTCTAAGATTAAAAAATGAGTTTTATTCTGATTTTGCACATCATTTCATTGATTGGTGTAAAATGCTTTATATGTTGTTTTATTTTATTATCTAAAATAAAGGCTACTCCACATTCTCTTGTTCCACTATTTTTCTGCTTTGGAGTATAGTGTGCTTCTTCGTGTCTCTTATTCCTTGTACTAACCATCTTTTCCTAAGTCTTTTTCCATTTTTAATATTTTGTCATTCTTGAACTTTCTCTTTTTCTGTCTGCAAATCTTATCTGTAAGTTTCCTTTTTATTTTGAACTTTCTTTTCTTTCTCGTGTCCGTTTTGTCATATATAATCTGTGTGCTTTGTTTTTTTCTACTATTGCCTTTTAACTCTTTGTCGAAACGTTGGTCCGTTTCTATTTCTTTCTTTATTCCTAATATTTATTTTACCGTTGTTTTTGTAGTGTTTTTAGTGTTTTCCCAGTGTGATTTTAATGTTGTGTTTTCTTGCTCTTGAAGATTTTGCTGATTTCTTTTTTAAGTTTACCCGGATGTCTTGGTCTTTCAATTTATCTATGTTTAATGTTTCTTTTCTCTGTTTTAATGCATTTGTTCTGGTTACTTTTGCTCCTAAAGGTAGTTTGCACTAGCATATGATCTCAGTTACAGCATGCCCCTCTTCTGCTTCTTACATTTAATATACTTATTGCTGCCCTTTTGTCTATCAGGACGAGGATTGTCTGATTTCCTATTTCTCCGTCTGGAGATATCCACGTTATTTTATTTATATCTCGGCGGGGGAAGTATCTTGAGCTAATGACAATATTTTTACTTGTCGCAAAGACTATTAAGATGTTTCTGTTCTTGTTGGATTCGTCATGCAGGCTGTGATTTCCAATTGTTCATATGTATTCATCTTCTTTCCCGATTATGGCGTTCATGTCTCCTATAATCATTTTTATGCCATTTCTAGGTGCAGATTCATATATTTGTTCTAACTTTTAGTAAAATTCTGTTATTGTAGTGTTTTTAATGTTTTCCCAGTGTGATTTAATGTTGGGTTTTCTTGCTCTTGAAGTTGTTTGTTGATTCCTTTTTCAAGTTTATCACGGATGTCTTCGCCTTTCAGTTTATCTATGTTTAATCTTTCTTTTCTCTGTTTTACTGCTTTTGTTCGTGCTGATTTTGCTCATAAAGGTAGTATACACTACATGATCTGAGTTACAGCATGCCCCTCTTCTGTTGCTTACATTTAATATACTTGTTGCTGCCCTTTTGTCTATCAGGACGTGGTCTGTCTGATTTCCTGTTTCTCCGTCTGAAGATATCCACGTTATTTTATGTATATCCCGGCGAGGGAAGTACCTTGAGCTAATGACCATATTTTTACTACTCGCAAAGTCTATTAGGAGTTTTTCTTTCTGCAAATCCGTTCTTGTTGGATTCGTCATGCAGGCTGTGATTTCCAATTGTTCCTATGTATTCTTCTTCTTTCCCGATTTTGGGCATCGTGTCTTCTATATTCAATTTTATGTCATTTCTAGGTGCAGATTCATATAGTTGTTCTAATTTTGGTAAAATTCTGTATTTAAAATTTCATATTGGTCTTCTGAGTGACAGTGTACATTTATTATTGTAAGATTAAAGAAATGAGTTTTTATTCTGTTTTTGCACATCTGTTTTCTGCTTTGGAATATAGTGTGCCTCTTCATGTCTCTCATTCCCTGTCCTAACCATTTTTTCCTAAGCCTTTTTCCAGTTTTAATATTTTGTCATTCTTGAACTTTCTCTTTTTATGTCTGCGAATCTTATCTGCCAGCTTCCTTTTTATTCTGAACTTTTCTTTTCTTTCTCATCTCCGTTTTGTCACATATAATCTGTGTGCTTTGTTTTTTTCTATAATTGCCCTTTTGCACTCTTCGTCGAACGTTCTTTTTCCGTTCTTTTTTCCTTTCATTATTCCTAATAATTCTTTTGCCTCTGTTTTTGTAGCGTTTTAATGTTTTCCCAGTGTGTTTGTAATGTTGGGTTTTCTTGCTTTTGAAGTTTTTTGCTTATCTGTTTTTCAAGTTTATGCTGGATGTCTTGGTCTTTCAGTTTATCTATGTTTAGTCTTTCTTTTCTCTGTTTTACTGCTTCTGTTCTGGTTAATTTTGCTCGTAAAGTTACTTTGCACTAGCATATAATCTCAGTTACAGCATGCCCCTCTTCTGCTTCTTACATTTAATATACTTGTTGCTGCCCTTTTGTCTATCAGGACGTGGTCTGTCTGATTTCCTGTTTCTCCGTCTGAAGATATCCACGTTATTTTATGTATATCTCAGCAGGGGAAGTATCTTAAGCTAATGACGATATTTTTACTAGTCGTAAAGTCTATTAGGAGGTTTCCGTTCTTGTTTGATTCGTCATGCAGGCTGTGATTTCCAATTGTTCCTATGTATTCTTCTTCTTTCCCGATTTTCGCGTTCATGTCTCCTATAATCATTTTTATGTCATTTCTAGGTGCAGATTCATATTCTTGTTTTAACTTTTGGTAAAATTCTGTTTTTAAAATTTAATTTTGGTCTTCTGTGGGACAGTGTACATTTATTATTATAAGATTAAAGAAATGAGTTTTTATTCTTCGTATTGTTTAAATTAGCAGCCATCCTTACTATTTCTTTTATGAATTTGCTAACTGCTTTAATTTTTATTGTTCGACTAAGCTTTTCGTCATCACTGACATCTTCAGGTCTTAAACGGTTGTAAGTCTCATTTAAGACCTGTAAGACCTGAAGGTGTTTACAGTATAATTCAACATAAAATCCATTTATTAATGCAAGTTTTTGTAAATGAAAAGAAGGTTGTAACGACATACTCAATTTTTTCTATTGTTTAAATTGTTTTGATACGTTGATCTGAGACACCCTTCATCTGGCATCTCCGTGTGTGATGGTGCTGTGTGTGGAGCTTCGAGTTGGTCTCCACAACGTCTACCAACGTGCAGGTCCAGGTGTGCGGTGCAGCAGCTTGACGTGCCCCGGTGGTCGCAGTGTCCGGACAGACAGGCAGACAGAAGATTTGCCCTGGTTTGTTTGCGAAGTCCAGGTCGGAGCCTGATGAACGCCAGGTGCCAACAGTGCAGTGCGGTTGTTTTACTCGGCAGAAGGTGTTAGGGTGCGGTCCACGAATACACGATATCATGTATGAATTGGAGGCAGCTCTGTTTAGAATGCTGCAGCCAATCGCCAAGATTGAAACGCGCCTCCGTGGCCCCCTTAAAGCATAGCCCGCAGAGCTTAGAGACGCGACAGGCTCGACCGCCCGAAGACGATGGGTTGCCACTTTACGGCGAATGCTCCCGCTATTAGGCGTTGCGCACCTCACAGTTTACATGCTCTGAATTTCAGCCTAGCCGAGACGGCAAAGCAGGTGCTGACTATGATGGTAAATTCTGTGATGTCTCCCAGACATTAGAATCGGCAAGCAGCAGGAAGGGATTGGCCCGATTATTCAGGCGGGATTCAAGGATTCCTCAATGTGCCCCGCACGGTTCTGAGGGGTCCATGAGATGAATTATGGGGGATCGTCTAACAGCGCCCGTGGGCACCTGACGGGTAGTGGGGGCAGTAGGAGTGTATTGTCCATACTGTAGAGGCGACGGAGATGTGGGTAGGGGGATTCGCCGGTTTGGCGAACAAATTAGTCGTCAAGGACCAAACGAAGACCTCCAAGGACTCAAAGACCTCGATGAATTACATCATTTTTGATAAACCACGGAGTCCCCGAGAGGAATACTTACGGACGCGATGACACATAGAAGGGCCAACTAAATCGGTTGTGACCCCATTGTTATTATAAACAATTCTTCCGTTGTGTTTTAAAACGTTGTAAAAAAATGATTATAGGCCTACGCTTCCTCACACTCAATGATAACATAGCCCAAATAAGATCGACATGGTCCTGGTAAGACGTTTAAGGTCAGAACTGGTCAGACACTCAGTTATGGTAATGTAATGTTTCTGTGCGAACACCAGTACTGTATTGTCTGTAAAAACGTATTTAATAATCTTTACCTTAACAAAGCGTACACTATTTGAGGTATGATTATTACTAATGAGTCCTTAATTTCGTAGTGATCGTCAATAAATTTTAACGGTGAATGGTTTGCAAAGATCGGTCAAAAAGTAAAACACATTTTTAAATTATATTAGAAGTATTTACCGGGCTGTTTGGCCGTGGTCCAGGGTTTACAAACAAATCAAATGTTTCAGTAGCACCACTGGCTGCCATCTTCGGTGGAATTCGAGTCTACCTGAACGCGGGATGAACGCTACACCACAATACTGTGGGCCTGACGTTTGACACCCCGCGTTCAGGTACACTCGAGTTCCTCGAATTACATTGAAGATGGCAGCCAGTGGTGCTGCTGAAACGTTTGGTTTGCTTGTATACCCTGGACCACGGCCAGACAGCCCGGTACATACTTCTAATACAACTGACACCGGCCGTGAAAGCCTCAGAAGAATATTAGGCCTACATTTTTAAATTATTTGTGTCGACGTTTCCACAATATTTATTGTTATCGTCAGGACCTAGTGATTATGTTACGTAATTGAACATCGCTACAATCTACATTCAGCTATAATAAACTTTACTATGCTACCTGTAGACATGTGTGTGTAGAAATGGTATATGGACCAATACTAATATACATTTGATGATTACTGCTTCTATAAATACTTACAAATGTTGTTAAGGAACTGTTATATTATCAGTAATTTAAATTGTAATATTGTATGAATTATGTTTTGGGCTATTATAATTTTCTCGATGTATTTAAGGAAAACAATATATAATGAATGGAATTATTTCGATGATGTAAAACAAACTCTTTTTAATTCTTTGTTTTATTTCTCTTTGAATCGAACGTTTCGCCCGTACTACGATGACGCACCCTCATTGGCTCGACTGGACAGACCACAAAGTCTTGACTCAGTCCTTCTTACCGGCAAACAAAGTTGGTTTGTTTTTAGTTTTTGATTATTTCAACTGTAACTGTCATTGCAGTTTTCATATGTTTTCGTAGTTTGCATTCTTAATAAATCTGACTTTGTCTTAGCAATATTTAAAATATAACAAATTTCTGAATCAAACGTTTCGAATAATAATTTCCTGTATATGTAATCTTTGTCATAAAATACTTGAGTAAAATGTTGATGTTTTATAAATATTCAATGAATATTTGAATTTAACTTTCCTATGCCATTATATATGATGGATATCCTGAAAAATATTGGATTAGATGGAAAAGACCTAAGGATAACAGCTACACTGTATTGGAACCAATCTGCGGTGGTTAGAGTAGATACAGAGAAAACTGAAGAGACAGATTCTGCGTGGAGTAAGACAAGGATGTATGCTATCTCCGCTTTTATTCAACGTCTACTCGGAAGGTATTTTTAGAGAAGCTTTAGTAGAATGTGATGTGGGAATCTCTCTGAACGGTGAAAGAATAAATAACATACGTTATGCGGATGATACAGTCATATTCGCAGATAGCTTAGAGGGACTGCAACAACTAATGAATAGAGTGACAGAAACCAGCCGTAGATATGGTTTAGACATCAATGTTAATAAAAGCTAATTATTGTATCTAAGAACAAGTTCACAAACTGCACCCTTAATATAAACTAAAGGCCAGTTGAACGTGTATGCAAATTTACATATCTTGGTACTATAGTCAGTGAACAATGGGACCACTTTCAAGAAATAAAGAGCAGAATTGAAAAGGCAAGAGCAGTGTATATTGGAATGAGCAGTTTATTCAAAAGTCACGATTTAACAATAAACACAAAGATGAGACTTTTACGCTGCTACGTATTCTTGGTCCTCTTCTACGATGTAGAAACTTGGACTTTGACTGAAGCCACAACTAAAAGATTGGAATCTTTCGAAATGTGGCTTTAACATAGAATACTGAGCATTTCATGGACAGCACATGTAACTAATGTTGAAGTTCTTAGAAAGATGAAGAAAGAAATTGAAGTTATTAACACAATGAAGATAAGAAAATTTCAGTATCTGGGACATCTCATAAGAAATGAACAGAGATTTTACTTATTGCAGTCCATACTACAGGGAAAAGTACTTGGAAAGAGAGGAGTTGGGCGACCGAGAATACCATGGCTGAGAAATTTAAGGACCTGGTTTGGCATGAATACAACTGACTTATTCCGTGAAGCAGTACAGAAAGTTAAAATAGTCTGTATGATAGCCAACATCCGAAACCTATAGGAACTATCAAAAGAAGAAGCCATTATATAAAATATTAATGTAATTTATTGTTTGAGAAGCATTCAAACTCCATAAACACAAAGTTATTGAACGAGGAAGCGAGTTCTCAGTTTTAACATGACCGTTTGACATATGCCAGTCTGTCTTTGGGGTATGTCTCACGATAACTTTTGAACGCACCAAGCGATTTTCGTAAAATTTGGCATACATGTCCACACTCTTACCCTACAGGGTCTATTGTTTTTAGATATAGATCCCCCCTCCAAAAAAGTAGCAAGGTGGGAGGTAAAATGTGAGGGGTCAAAATTTTATAAACATTCCAAAAGCACAATGGGGTATCGAATCAAAGGGAATTTCAACCAAAATCTAAATGTAATTTTTATTTTTGAACTTTCAACATTTTTGGACATCAGGGCCAACAATGTCGGTGGAAATTTGGATAAAAATCACAAAAACATACATTGAGTATGAAATTAAAGAAGATTTTAATTAACATCCGAATGTAGTGTTACGTTCTGTAAATTTCATAATTTTTGTACCCCAATAAAGAGATCAAAAATTAGAAAAAATTCTGAAAATCCAGCAGGGTATCAGGCTGGAAGGAACTCTAACCAAAATTCGAATGTTTTGAGTTTTTAGTGTTTTTATTGCATGATTGTGTGTTCTGCAATTGTTATGTTACTGAACAGATTGTAGAGTAATCGTGACTTTTCTAATTTTCCCACAAATTAAAAAATTATCAAATATCAAAATTTATGTAATAATAAATGTCACAATAAATAAACAGCGGCGTATCTAGAATTTGGATATGGGGGTCCGGGGTCGGGTAGGATTTATACAAAAGAAAAAACAATTTAAGACTAATCAACATTACTATCTTTAAAGTGCTGAAAAACGTGTGATAACTTCCTGAAATCAATCCCATTATAGTAAACGGTAATAACCCAATAAAAATACGCGTTATTGAAACATTGTTAAAAGATACCTATTGACTGATCTGATTTTCCTATATTTCAAACGTATACCCTAATGTCGTGTAACAAACCTGTTCGTATATTTAAAAAATAGTTACTACTATATTAGCGTACACAGCTGAAAATAATAAAATAAAACAGCCTAAAAATTAAGATATTAACTAAATTTGTCAACTTTATTGATCTTCTGAAGAAGGGGTTCGGTTTCGTCTCCCCCCCGTAAATACGCCCCTGAATGTGTGTAATAAATGATTTTTGAATTTCACCGACGCGTCCTCGTAACAGGAGAAGGCTTTTAGGACATGATGATGGGAACTCGTTCCCGAAACATGTTATAATAAAACGCAAGCAGACCATAATTTAGATAATTAATTAACATTTTGTGTCTGTATGGAGACCGTACATAATGTATAATGTAGGATGAAAATTAAAAGAATAACAAAATTCGTCAAGTTTTTCGACCCTCCGGTCCCGTTCGTCCCCTCCCGTCAACATGCTCCTGAAAAAATATACTTTGTTCAAATATTGAGCGAATTCTGCAGCTCAAAGAGAATCCTAGTATATACAGGGCTTGAACGGCGTTCCGGAACCTCTTGGATCCAAAAATAAATTACCGAAAAAATATATGAAAAAACCGAATTATTGCAAAAATTTACTACTACTTTCTAAATTGTGCCCCTCGTCAGCCTCACTACAAAACTAAACATTAATTTGTATTTGTAATAAGTCTACTTTTCTAGTTTGATTGTACATATTCGATTTTGTATACCTGAAACTGGTATGGATGGCCCAATTAATCTGTTCTTAGATTTGGTTGAACTCGACAGTGTTACGGCTAGGGGCATATTTGACTGTATTATTGACTACCTTTACTCTTACGGGATGACAGACTCATTTTTAAGTAATAATTTAATAATATTGACATGCGATGGTGCTGCTGTGATGATTGGAAACAAGAAGGGTGTTGGAGCAATATTCAGAGAAAAATTTCCGTCTCTTATTGTATGGCACTGTGCTAATCATATAGGCTACTTGAACTTTCAGTATCTGATGCAGTAAAGTCAGTTTCAGGAATGAACAGCTTTAAATCTTTTATCGATAAGTTATATGTTTTATATCGTAAAAACAGCAGAGCACTACAAGTGTGTGCGAGTTTGCTGAATCTGAAACTGAAACGTTAAAAGTTGGAAGAATTTTGAGGACACGTTGGGTTGCATCTAGCATAAGTATATCAACATAAGTATATTTTATACTTAAATGTAAAATATAATCAATTATTTTCTCTTAAAATATAAGTATATTTGTGTCTATACAACTTTTGAATTGATGCGTTTCGGCACCTATAATTTTAGAAACCAACCACTGTGTGTATAATATCGTGTGTGTGTGTGTGTGTGTGTGTACACACGTTCATAATAATAGCTACACAAATAGAATTGACTTTGGACAAAATTATTCACTGCCTACTCCCGATTATTTATAGACTGTGATAGTATGCTATCATGACGATGACGGTATATCATTAAGCCTGCAATCGACAATGGAGACATTTAAGAAAGTTTCACACGGTCCATTGTTGGAACCTACGCAGTCCGCACGTTATAGTCGCCACAATACACAGGCCTCCCACCGAGTCTAGCCATTCATATACCGTACCTTTTGTAGTCGTCAAAACGATAACGTGCTAACGATTAAATTTTTCCATAACTTTTATTATGTATAAAGTCTTTTTTCTTTTTTTTTTCTTTTCAAATAAAACTCACGTACAGGGTACGCGGATGGCGACACAAATAACTGTAGTCGAAGCACCTAATCTATGGAGTGCCTTCGACTGCCTTTCCGATTTAATTAAGACTTTATGTATTTAATTTTTAATTTTTGCGGATATATTTTTAAAGCGATCCGACAATTTTTGTCTAAAACTAACACGGCCGTTGTCAATATTTCCAAAATTATTATTAAATACCGGGCTGTTAGGCCGTGATCTCGGCATCGTCGGCAACGTTTCGGGGATCGTCTTCAGGCCAAAAAAAGCGACATAATGTAGAAAAACAGTAGCGACAGATCTTCGCCAAACAGTACCCGACGCTTGTTTTTAACCGAAAGAGTTTACCCGTTGCTTTTTCATGTTGTTTAACGTAGTTCATTGCCACCTACGAAAAAGTTGCAAACATTCTTAAGATTTCTATCATTTTTATGAATAAAATTTTCACAGCATCGTGCTAACATACAGTCTAGTACAGACTTATATAACTTATCTCTAATGCCTTAAATCCTTACTCAGGTATAATGCGCTTTTCTTGTGTTGAATATGGATCATCCTTCGTTGTCATTAGTTTCGTTCTCTTATTTTTCGGTTGCAATGTTTATAATCTCTTGGTCAGCGAGATACCTTTCAATGTCACTGCTAATCCACACAGAAATGTCTTCACAACTATCAATCTGATAAACTAATTCCACGAGATTACCAAAAATGTCTTCACCAGCAATGTTTTTAAAATTTCTCGTCATTAATTTTGTTCAGTGGTTTTATGAACGTAGGTTTCTTTATCAGATTTCATGCTTTAGCAGCCCAGAACATTATACGTTTTATTTGCGTAATCTTAAAATTGATTTTAAACTTTTTAAAAAAGACTGGGATTTATCTGTTACTACGGATTGTAACAACAATTTTTGTAATTTCTTTTAATGTTTTCCCTCAGCAACTCCGAAACAAGTAAATTGCTCTTACCCAAAACAAGTGTCGGGTATCGTTCGGCCGAAAATCTGCCGCAACTGTGGTTCTGTACAATCTGTGGCTTTTTGCGGCCTCAAGAAGATCTCCGAGGGTGGTTACGAAACGTTGCCGACGATGACGAGAATTCATAGCAACTGACCAAGGCCATCATCATCACCGTCTCCTACTCGGTCGACATCTCTCTTCCCAGTAGTGTGATACCCCAGGCATGTGACTCAAGTGTTCACACCATCTCCTTCTATGGTCTTCAATCTTCTGGTGCAATGATACAATGTTTAAATCACGTCTAATATCCTCGTTCCTTCTCTGATCCAAGAGAGAACAACCTTGTGTCCCTCCTAGAAATTTTATTTCGGCTGCCTGAATCCTCTGCACGTCCCTCTTACCAAGAGTCCATGTCTCACTAGGATACAGGAACGTGGGGACAACCACGGTCTTATAAAATTTCATTCGGGCATCCTTCCGTGTTTTATTTTTTTAGGTACCTATGGGTTTTTAGTAATACTTTTGGAAGTACCGACCCGACAAGTGACAACGTTTCCGAGAGGGATAGACCGGACAGACCTACGGAGGAGGGGGGCAAGTACTGACTCAAAATGGACAACAGACGGTTAATTTTGTATTTCAAACAGAACGCATATTTTTATAAGCACTTAGAATTTAAAAAAATTGTTTTAATAGTAAACGTTTTAACGTAGCGTTTAATACTGGACAGATTATCGGTCTAGCTACTTAACACGAAAATTAAAAAGAAAATCTTACAGTAAACAACTTGAAAAGTATATTTAAGAATCCTTAATTTTGTAGTGACGTGAATCGAAAAATTTTAACAATGAAGGGTTTGCGACGATCTGTCAAAAAAGTACAACACAAATTTTAAATTGTATGTGTTATCGTTTTGACAATATTTATTGTCATCATCAGGACCCGTGTACGGATAAAAGAGAAATTATCACACACAACAGATCATTTAACAACGATGAAGGGTTCGCGAGGATCGGTCAAAAAATATAGGCCTACGTCAAAGTAGTAAACTGACTTTTAGCCTACATTACCAGTAATTTAAATTGTAATATTGTATGAGTTATTTTTAGGCTAATATAATTTTCTTAATGTATTTAAAGAAAACAATGTGTAATGAATGCAATTATTTTGATGATGTAAAACAAACTGTTCCAAATCTACACACACACACACACACACACACACACACACACACACACACACACACACACACACACACACACACACACATAAACGTTCATTCAATTAACTGATCTGTTGTGTTTGACATTTTATCTTGTATCCGTACACAGGTTCTGATAACGACAATAAATATTGTCGAAACGTCGACACAAATAATTTAAAATTTGTGTTATAGTTTTTTGACCGATCCTCGCAAAGCCATAATCGTTAAAAAAAAATTTAAGAATGTTTTTATTTTAATTGAAAAAAATCAAGTATCTAATGTGTTATTTTAAAATGTTTCAATTCATACTTCGTGCTGGAACTATTTGAAAAACCTTGGCAGCTCGAATCGAAGCTGAGTCGACGTGAGAGAAGATGGCTTCCTCTAAAACACTTCGACTCCGCGTAGACGTTTAAAGTAACTACAAGAGAATAGACCTCATAAAAGTTTTTTTATTTTTTTTTATTGCTCATTAACGGTCAGAATACAGAAAATATTTTGTGAGTTAATTGAGTGAATGTCTGAACGGAAAGAGAAGCGAAGAGGCCAACAACCGAATTGAGGGTTTAGTAGCAGATACTAAGGTGCGTGATCTGGATGTCGTGCAAGCGGGGGTTACTGTGTCACTGGGGTGGCATGAGCAGTGATTTGACGCACCTTGATGGACAACATCACGCAAATACAGTAACAGCGTCTCAGACTGCAGTATTTGTCTACCGTTAACGAAGGACAACAAATGTTTATCACGTTATGTTCAGTTCAAAACGTTTCGATGCCCACCAGAATATCTAAAGAACAGAGATTCACGTCTAAAGGCATAAGAAGCTCAATAACATGAAAAAGTGAGAAAACTAAGAAATTAAAGGAAATTGATATAAAATAAAAAAAGCGTTTTTGGCCATTTGGACGAAAATCATCGGTACAGCTATAAAACAAGATGTTCCGCTAGAAGGCTGTTATTAAATCCGTTTGGATATTTATGGAAGTTTGGAACAAAATCATCGGTACAGCTGTAAAACAAAATGTTCAGCTAAAAGGCTGTTATTGAACCCGTTTGGATTTGTGGATGTTTGGAAGAAAATCATCGGTAGGCTACAGCTATAAAACAAGATGTTCAGCCGTTATTGAACCCGTTTGTTTTTATGGATTTTTGAAAGAAAATCTCCGATACAGCTATAAAAGAATATTTTCAGCCAGAAGGCTTATGACTTTCTTCTAAGGAGCTTTAAAACTTTTAGGCGTATTCTCTTTTAGTTATTTTAAAGCGTCTACACGGAGTCGAAGTGTTTTAGCGAATGACTTGTACTCTCACGTCGACTTAGCTTTGATTCAAGCTGCCAAGATTTTCAAAAGTTCCAGTACGAAGTATGAATTAAAACATTTTTTTAATAACACATTAGATACTTACATTTTTTCAATTAAAATAAAAACATTCTTAAATATATTTTTTAACGATGAAGGGTTTGCGAGGATCGGTCAAAAAGTATAGGCCGAACACAAATTTTAAATTATTTGTGTCGACGTTTCGAAATAGTTATTGTCGTTATCAGAACGTGTGAACGGATACAAGAGAAAATATCAAACACAACAGATCAATTAATTGAGTGAACGTGTTTGTGTATGTGAGTGTGTGCGTGCGCGCGCCCGTATATGTGTATGTGTGAAGATTTGGAACATTTTTTTTCCATCATCATCTGCAACATCATGAGTTTAGCGCCTGTATATAAGGTTTGTGGTTTGATAGTGTTCTCAACACAGTACCGAAGGATGAAATGGGCGTCATATCCTTTAGTATAATGGGATATGCAAGTACAGTATATCCTTTGTATTCTTCTGAGATTAACCACTTGCAGAAGCGTTCGTTGTCACAGAAGGTCCACCGATTACCGTTAAAGTCATGCACCTAATATTAGATTAGGCTCATGTATCCCGCATAGCCTCATAGTCGGAGAACAGGTAATTCTCGATGTAGGTGCACTTATCATTCTCAAGACCTGACTCAGGTGTACAATTATTACATCCACATATTCCTCCTTTTGTCTCTTTCCACACCATGCCTATACCGCTTCAATAGAGACAATCGAGTCTAGCTAGCCAGAGCACTACTCCATTGTATTTCCCCATATACAAAGCGCGTCACAGTTGGTGCACACTTGCCACGTACACCGCGGCAAGAGCGTGTATGTTTTTAGTAATTGCTCTGCGCTTTTCAATCGGCAAATGGTTAATTACGATGATTTAGCTTGAAAACACTATTATTACTTATTGTCTTATTCATAATTCTATAATTTAAAATACAATTCCGGATTTAATGGGGGTTGTGCAACCGTGCAAACTAAGCACGGGCCGCCGCTGACAACTCGTGGTAGAAACAACTACCCAACTGTTTACTGTTTACGACATCAAAATGATTTCCTACCTTATATAAATAAAGGACAGTTTCAGCTTCTTCGCCGTTGTAGATGATGCTGTTAAAGCTCTCTCTGCACACACAATCTTTATCTGAACTCCTAACGAACTTCCTACATTTCTTATGTCTTCAAGTGTAAAACCTTCCTCGTTATATTCGCCTAATCGCTTGCACAATTCCCTAGCCAGCTCTCCTTGTAATCTTCTGCCCTGTCTGATTAACTTCTTTTCTACATATGTAATCGGTCTGTCCAGGATGTTGTATGTGTGGTAAGTTAGAGCTGTGACAATAGCAAAAGGACAGCATACGTTGTCAGAATTATTTATCTGAGTAATGCACTCTTAGTCCTAATGTCATATCTCAAGTTTATAATTTTTCCTCCTTTACTTCCACGTAGTATGTTAATGATCTTGATATTGATTGTTGCCTGAGTAATGTCCCATGTCTTCATTACATGTACCATAAACTGGGTACGTTCGGACCAAAATCCATAAAAAGGTTACGTTTAACCATAATATTATAGTGAAAATTAAGCTAAAATTCAACCATAAAGGGTTATAAAAATTTCACAAAAATTAAGGTAAAAAATAACCATAAAATATTCTGCAAATTTCTTGTCAGCGTTCACCATAAACTAACAATAAACTGATACACTCCTAAATTAATTTTACTCTAACCATAAAGTAACCATAAACTAACAGATTCCCAAACTAACCACAAACTAACATATTTCTAAATTAAGTTTACTCCAGCCAGTATTTGGTTCCAATAACTACAATATTATTTTGAGACTAGTGCAGCCATTGTTAGGTTCCAATAACCATAATCCAACAATTACCTATTAAATTCCTAATCTATCCATTAATCAATCACAACATACACTCAAATTGTTGAAGGTATTAAACAACCATTAAGTGAAAAAGTATTTTAGAAAATTCTTAAAGTACGTTTACAAAATTAAAAGTGTGCGCCGCTCCCCAAGCCTAGCCGTTCCCCAAACCTAGTTGTGGTTACAAAACTGTGTTTCAAAAAGCATTTGCTTTCAATAAACTTAAGCCTATTATGCTATGCATATCTATGAAATAGGTGCACCATCTACTCTAATTATATTATACCTTATACTATACTTATCTAATATCCCCAGGGTAATGTATTTATTGTTCCATCTTTTTCTTCGACTATAATTCTCTTATCATAATGTAATTTAAATTCCTAGGTTATTGCTGTATTTATCAACTTCTTTGACTTAACATTTCTGACTATCTGGTTGGAATAAGCTGGTACATTTTTAACTTCACCTTTCAATAGTTTCTTCAGATAGGTAAGAAAACCACCCCACTAAAACGGCCCAGTAGCCCGGATATCATAAACCCTTTTAATAAGACGAAAGGGTTTTTGTGGCCATATTATAAGAATGGAACCAGAAAGAATAGCCAACAAAAGCTTCCAGGAGAACAGAAAGACGCAAGTACCATGGGCGAAAGCACTCCGTCAGGCGCTATAAAAATGTGGAATCAGGGAAGAAGATATAGGGGACAGAGTGGTGTTGAAAAAGAAAATTGTGGAGGTAAGGGGGAAACGAAGGAGAACCCAGTGGGTGTTATTACAATAGAGTCAACCAAAACCGTCTGGATTAGAGGAAGAAGCTTCCAGTTTGAGAGAAACAAGCTCGGGAAAAGCATATTGCGGAGGTAAGGGGGAAACCAAGGAGAACCCAGTGGGTGTTATTACAACAGAGTCAACCAAAACCGTCTGGATTAGAGGAAGAAGCTTACAGTTTGAGAGAAGCAAGCTCGGGAAAAGCATATTGCGGAGGTAAGGGGGAAACCAAGGAGAACCCAGTGGGTGTTATTACAACAGAGTCAACCAAAACCGTCTGGATTAGAGGAAGAAGCTTACAGTTTGAGAGAAACAAGCTCGGGAAAAGCATATTGCGCAGGTAAGGGGGAAACCAAGGAGAACCCAGTGGGTGTTATTACAACAGAGTCAACCAAAACCGTCTGGATTAGAGGAAGAAGCTTACAGTTTGAGAGAAACAAGCTCGGGAAAAGCATATTGCGGAGGTAAGGGGGAAACCAAGGAGAACCCAGTGGGTGTTATTACAACAGAGTCAACCAAAACCGTCTGGATTAGAGGAAGAAGCTTCCAGTTTGAGAGAAACAAGCTCGGGAAAAGCATATTGCGGAGGTAAGGGGGAAACCAAGGAGAACCCAGTGGGTGTTATTACAATAGAGTCAACCAAAACCGTCTGGATTAGAGGAAGAAGCTTCCAGTTTGAGAGAAACAAGCTCGGGAAAAGCATATTGCGGAGGTAAGGGGGAAACCAAGGAGAACCCAGTGGGTGTTATTACAATAGTGTCAACCAAAACCGTCTGGGTTAGAGGAAGAAGCTTCCAGTTTGAGAGAAACAAGCTCGCGAAAAGCAGAAACATGGAAAAAATAATTCAACTTGACAGAATGTAAAGAGCGTTCTCGAATAGTGTAGGCGTAATGGAATTGAGAGATTTTTTGCAAAAGTCGAATTACCATCTTCTAGCGCAAACCCAAAACAGCATACTTACTATAGTCTTAAGAGGACTTGGCGCATGGAAACGAAGTTGTAAAAAGACGGTTTCAGAATATTCGAATAATACATGGAATGTTTGAGACTCGTGAGTCGTAGCTAAAGTCATCGAATCAGTGGCATTCGTGCTACTGCGACCTAGTGTAGGCCTATACGCGCTGTGTGGAGTGATATTATATGTTTATTGTTATTTGGTAGATTTACCACAGATTGTAAGCTGTGATGCAGTAGCAACTAATATAAAAGTATTAGAATTCCTATTCTTTAGAAAGAAGAATGAACGACAGTGAGGCAGAGAATGAAGGAATACTAGCGAAGGGGGAAACACTTCATAAAGCAAAGGAAGTTGTGTCATAGACGGATGTCGATTGGTCTTCCGGTTTTCTCAGGGGACTTCGAGAGTGTAGGGCGTAGGAATACTGGCGAAGGGGGAAGGACTTCATACAGCGAAGGAAATTGTGTTATACACGGCTGTAACGAGAAAGCAAGGAACAGAGAATCGGGCTGTGGTTCCAGTTCTTCTCAGCCGACGTTGAGGGTGTAGGACGCAGGGATACTGGCGAAGGGGGAAGAACGTTCTAAGTCAAGGGAGTTGTGTCATAGACGGCTGTAACGAGAAAGCAAGGGACAGAGAATCGGGTTGTGTTCCGGTTCTTCTCACCGAACTTCGTGGGTGCAGAACGTAGGAATACTGGGGAAGGGGGAAGAACGTTCTAAATCAAGGAAGTTGTGTCATAGACGGCTGTAACGAGAAAGCAAGGGACAGAGAATCGGGTTGTGTTCCGGTTCTTCTCACCGAACTTCGTGGGTGCAGAACGTAGGAATACTGGGGAAGGGGGAAGAACGTTCTAAATCAAGGAAGTTGTGTCATAGACGGCTGTAACGAGAAAGCAAGGGACAGAGAATCGGGTTGTGTTCCGGTTCTTCTCACCGAACTTCGTGGGTGCAGAACGTAGGAATACTGGGGAAGGGGGAAGAACGTTCTAAATCAAGGAAGTTGTGTCATAGACGGCTGTAACGAGAAAGCAAGGAACAGAGAATCGGGTTGTGTTCCGGTTCTTCTCAGCAAACTTCGTGGGCGCAGAACGTAGGAATACTGGCGAAGGGGGAAGAACCTTCTAAGTCAAGGAAGTTGTCTCATAGATGGCTGTAACGAAAAAGCAAGAAATAAAGGAATGATGATGATAATAATAACAACAACAACAACAACAACAACAACTAATGCTAAAACCAAGTTCGTGACAAACATCAAACAATATCCAAGAAAATGAAAACTCGATACGGGCAAATCTATGGAACTGACAAATTCAAGTAACTTGGAGAAGTTATTGAACAAAATGTCTCAGAGAAAGAAGTCATTTAAGTACGAGTTAATAAGATGAAAGTCGCCTATCATTTAACCAAGGGCACATATAACAAGAAATCATTATACATTAAAGCCAAACTTAAGTACTATTCAAGAATAATTCGCCCGGAATCACTTTATGCGGCAGAGTGTCTAATTCTGAACAAGAAACTGAGGATGGAAGAATAGGAAGTCACGGAAAGGAAAATATTAAGAAAAATCTTGGGACCAATAAAATATGGATAACACTACAGAAGACGCCACAATAATGAGCTGTACACACGTTTTGAGAAAATCACAGACGTTATTAGAAAAAGAATAATTACTTTCTACGGACATGTTCAAAGAATGATTTCTGACAGAATATGAGGGAAGCTTTTTAACTATTTCAGAAAGCTTAACATGTCCATTACGTGGTTCAAAGAAACAGAAAAACAATGGAACTCCAGAATACTCAAGAAGACATTGAAGAATGCTTGCCACTCAAAAAGAAATTAAAAAATCGCCAAGATTTTCAGGAAATACCCAAGAAGAGGACAGGTACCATCTGGACTGACGAAAGGAGAGATAGACATTGATGAAGAATGAAGGAGATGTGGGTGAGCAGGAAGAGAGAGGAGAAGAAGGGAGGAACCAGTTGAACCAAACGTATTCCACAGTGGCTCATATGCAAAAAAAAAAAAATATAAATAACTAGAAAAGTGCTAAAACATTGCGACGGATATAGTTGCACATTAGGCATTGCACTTAACTAACTTAAACTTATGTGAATAACTTTCTCCGACACTTGGTGATAACTTTGACATATGACCTACACACCGTTTTAAAAAGAGGTGATTTTGGAGTTTAATTTAAAACTAATCACTAAAAAAAATATTCTCCTTCCATTTCTTCAAAATTGCCCCCTTCTTGCTAATAGTATATTTATGAGTTATGAGTTAGGCCTATTTTAGCTGTAACTGTCGTTGCAGTTTTATCTGTTTTCGTATTTTTCATTCTTAAAAAACCATTTTCGTATTATATTTAAAATATTGCAAACATAACAAACTTTTGAGCAAATGATTTGACTAAAAATTTTCTGTATATGTAATCTTTGGATAGTCTACATATAGTACTACAGTAATGCTGTTGTTTTGTAAGTATTGTAATGAATATTTATTGACAGGGGAAACGCGCCGGAACGGCATTCCGGAACCTCTTGGATCCAAAAATAAATTACCGAAAAAATATATGAAAATAAAAACCTAATTATTACAAAAACTTACTATTACTTTTTAAAATGTGCCCCTCATCAGCCCCATTACAAAAAAAAAATTTGTCAAAATCAAACACCAGCACTTTATCTTAACTACGATCGTTCAAAGATGTCCCAATAACCTATGGAGAAAATGAAACAAAACAACTTTCTTCAAAATTAAAACTACATGAAAGGCAATTGGTTGGGAGCTTTCGAGAATATGTTCATTCCAGAATTTTTCCGGAGAGTCTTTCTATCTTGAAATATGCTATTGAATCAACAGAAATAAATTCAAGTGAATGTGAGAGGGCTGATTTCTGGCCATCAAACAGCATTGGACACAAAGAGTAAGGAAAGGTAAAGAAACAAACAATATTACGACACAATGATGAAACAATGGAAAGTTTTTTAAAATATCGGAGTCACCGAAACCATCACTTAGAGTTTGATTGAGACTCCGGGATGGCGCCGTCATGAGTGACATGTTTTCGATTGTCGTGCGGCTAACCTGACGAGGAAGCTCTTTAGAAATATTAGTAAACTTTATTACCTTTTTAGATACAAGTTTGTACGTATGTTACATATATTTGATAAGGCTTTAAAATGTAGATCTCCTTTGTAATAACCTGATGTAAACTTATACGCTATTATAAAATATAAGTATAAGTTTGTGTCTGTACAACTTTTGAAGTGATGCTTTCCGGCACCTATAATTTTAGAAATCAACCACTGTTTATTTGAATTTAACTTCCTGTGACCATAAATATTGAAACTAAAATTTATTTCATTTGTCCGTGAAAACTCAGTTGTTGAGAAAATGGAAAATATTATTCCACATTACTTATATTTTGAGTTGGTACGTTTTATACTATCCACTGGGTGCACTTAGGCCTAGTTTTATTTTGCAGTTTATATCGACTTAAAAATTACGGAACGCCTTAAAGTGTTACTGGTTCGAAACTGTGGCGTTTTTTGTGCAGTAAACCACACGGCATTCGAATCCACGTAATTCTGTAGTACTTAAAGAGACCGGGACCGGGCATCCTAAGTGGATACCCGTGTTACGTGTTTGAATGAAACATTTAATATTTGTAACAGATAAATCACAAACCCGACCTTGGCTTTCACAACGCCAACGTAAAGGGAATCAACACCATGACCGTAATTTTCTGACGGTCAGTGTATGCGTCGTCGTCTTCCATTGTTACAAAGATGCACAAAAAATCGCTCCGTATTTGTCACCGTTTCAAAAAGGATTTCCTCGTCGGGTGTGGTTTTGTTTGTTTTAGAGTTTTAAAACGTAAGGTTTTTGTGATTATTCACGGATCCCGTGGGAAAACACTTTCTTGCCCTCGTGTTTTGACATTTCCAAACGAGACACGATTAGTTCGGGTCCGTGCTGAAACCATTATACGACGACCACAATTGGCACAAGTCTTTACCTGTCCGTACCTGCGCATGCTGTTCCATTGTTTTCCAAGACATAATGGACAGGTTGTCACCCGTTACAAACATCATCATCAATAGCTTCACTGTTTGTCGTGTGAACCGTAGTTTCCAAAGAGGTCTTAACATTTGTAAAAAGTAAGATTCACGACGAAGTTGGAATATATATACATATACACAGTATTTACTTGATTATAACCTTTCTAATTCACATTTGTATTTTTTAGGATGAATTTTTTAAAAACCTTGTTATTTGCAAATTTTAGACCCGCAAAAACATGCGATACAGGCCTATACGTTTAGTTCTAAGCGACAGAGGAACTTAATATTCTTCAGTTTTAGGTAAATTTTCAGGGAATTCCGTTAGCCACAACCAAGGGAAAATCGTTTCTTCTCCCGTACGGGAATGTAGATAACCCGCGCGAGACTTTAGTGATATATTATTGCCCCGAACACAGGAATAGAGTTAGATTTTTACCATATGCAAATTGTTTTAATAAATACAGATAATCATTATTCACTTGCACTTCTTCATTTCCTATCTCTGTATGGTCGATTTTAAGACATGACTGGAATGTACAAAACATTATGAAATTTTACCAAAAAAGTAGCATTAAGGAGGTCTTATTTCACGTAAATACTGCCATTCGTACCGTTTTCCAGCTTGTATTAAAAAAAAAAAATTTATTCCCCAAATATCTTGTTCTTCTTATCATTGCTATTGTTGTTGTTGTGCTTCTTCTTCTTCTTCTTCTTCTTCTTCTTCTTCTTCTTCTTCTTCTGCTCCTTCTTTGTAATCGTCTTTCTGCCGCCAAGCGTCCTTCAGCCGTGGGCGAGGTCTTCCCCCTTACAGAAGCCATGTTCTAAGTAACTTATAAACTCGGCCTTCCTCCCTCTGAGCGCGCTTCCATGATCACCTTTGTTTTCCTTGAGTCCCTGCTGGTTTACCTGTGCAAAGACGGTGACTCAAAAACCATAGAGATATTAGACTACAGGAACCATGACATAGACAACCCTGTAAAGAGAAGTGTGCCTGGACGAAAAAGATGAAGTTCTGACGAATAAGTTTTGCCCCAGATTTCTTCCACGTGCATAATTATTTTGTCAAGGTTATTTACCAAATGTTGAGTGACTGTCATTAATAAGTAAACTCATTTTGTTAATTAACAAACATTGAACTCCTTTTATTTCTGCAGTTATATTATCACGTGGAACCGGCTTGGAAATAGGCCTACGTTAAGTGACTACGGAATTTTACTGAAATTTTTAATAGCTCTGGTGGGGGTTAATCCTCCTCGCAGTTACGCTACAGCAGGAGGGATGTAGTAAGTCGTAATGAAAATAATAGTGAAAAACAATGGCTGCAGACAGAACTTATAACCAGACTTCAACGCTAACGGCTCGCATACGACTACAAAAACGAAAACGTAATTAATATTTGGACACCGAATGCAGAAATAAAGATGTTTAGGTATCTCGAAGAAGAAGAATCCGATAGTTTATAAAAGCAGGCAAATTAGACGATATCTATAAAACGCTTATCGATTAACGAAGTTTATGTACAAAAAAATAAACTACGTTTAGGTAAAAAAAAACCAGCGTTACAAAACAGAATGCCTTGACGCAGCAGAATGTTTCCATCTAAATCGAGAAGAAAAACTGAAGAATTAGTAAAAAATAAAATAGTAACAAGATTCTTGGCCTGAAGAAAAATGGATGTGAATGGAAGAAATCAGCAGTGAAGTATAATATTCGGAAATTGAAAAGTGTCAGGATACTATCCGGAAACGAAGGAACACATTCCACCAACAGTTGGTTCGAATGAGACTCGGAGAGATTGACAAAAGGATATTTGATAATTTTTTTATAAAAGCGAAATCGAAGACTCGTTGGTTGGTAGCCTACAAGTTAAAAGGAATTTAGCAGAAATGAAAGTTCGGAAGAAGAAATTTTGAACAGGTATACTTTTAAGAAAATTATTAAGGAATCCAAGGGCTTTAAGGAAGAAGAGGTAAGACATAGACTGTCTGGGAAGAAAAAAAAAGAAATGACAGTGAAAGGATGAATAAACACGGGAAGGACAAAAGAGGCATGAAAAGTTATTCGCGAGCTGTACAAAATGGAACAAAATAATATTTCTTTAACATCGCACTGTAACTACCGAGGTACAGGCTTTGCTGTCCTCCGCCAGTGTATTTGTGTCGGCGAATTGATTTCAAATATTACGGTTCTGACTTCTCAATTGTGTTTGTAAAATTTTACTTATTTCGTCTCTTGTAAGACTATTTCGTGCAAATACGTTAATGGACTTCGCTACAACAATAATATTACAGCAATGCAAATGTTTTGTAATTTTACCCGGCGAGGTTTTTTTTTTTTGCCAGCAGTCGAGTCTGCATGTGCATGTGCATCCCCCCCTTTCATGAGCTGTCTACTTTAATAGGCCTACTCCATTAATAATTTATTACCAGTTATGGCGGCTTGTACGTATTTGAATAAAGGAAATGCATGTCTACACCTTAATATGAAGAAAAGTCAATGTATAATATTGCCGTGTGAAATTACAGTATACCATATCGTGTAAAAAATAGCTTTATTTCACTGCGGATCTAATATATCAACGTGATATTCAGCTCGTACGGTAAAAAGCGATATGACACAACTTCTAGAGTGGCTTACGTTATTAAATTTTGGTCTCATTTCGAACAGTAAAGGAAAGAGAATATGGCAATAAATACATTATCAATAGCATTTTCCCGAGTTTCCATCTTCCCGAGTCGTCGGATGACTATGAAATTTACTGTGTATTCAGAGACGGGGCCACTAATTCCTTCTGGGTGGAGTCTGGCAGGTTCTTGGGGGGATGTTAGATTTTGTGAATAAAATTACAAAAATAAAAAAAAAAGAACTCAATTTTTGCTTTTATTTTGTTGTAATCAAGAAAGTAATACACGGGTTACGTTAGTAAAAGGTATATAAAATTTAACAAAAACGTGGACCAATAACCAGGGCCTGATTTACCATTAGGCTGACTAGGCTGTAGCCTAGGGCGCAAAAAGTTAAGAGAACAAAAAAATTAAAAAACTCATGTTGCAATGTGTATATTTTTTCATCATGCCGTTGCCGAAATCGTATCATTTCAAGCGAAAGTATGCCAAGCCGGCGGCCGGGAAACCAATGACCGTCATTTAAAAGTCCTCCCAATGAATCTTCTTCTTGTAGTGTAAGAGAGAGGTTAGTTGACAGCCCATCAGCAAATGGATTCCTTATCCACATGCCATTATCATCCGTCAAGCGGAAATATTTCCTTAGCTCCAAGTGCAGTTGCTCCAAATGAGACTTAATAAAATTGAGGATCTCCTTTGAAACACTTTCTCCTGACATCTGGACGAAATCTGCCATGGAAGGGAATTGTTCGAATATTTTAGAGTCTTAAACTAGTACTCTCGTTTTTATTTGTACACAAACACTTCCTGAATCCACAGTTTCAATTTTTTTTATCATTCCCTCGGTTTTATGTCGAACCTGGAAAATAGTGATGCTAGATTCCTGCAGGCTTAAAGTGACTGAAGATGACTGAAGATATCAGCAAGGTATGATAGCTTCAAAAACCAGTTAATATCATGAAAAATGTCTTTAAGGTTGAAGTTGGAATAAAATAAAAACAGCTTTACATTAACCCTCAGTTCAAATAATTTGTTCCAATTCCTTTCGCACTTCACAGTCGTTCAACAATTGCTTATGGCCACTCCCCATTTCTTCACATATTATAAAGGAAGAACATTTTGCTTAGTAGTGAGATACAGCGCGTATACGTGGACTAAAACTGCGTTTATGCGGCTCTGTTGTCAGTTCGGTTGACAAACACATCTGGTACGCGACACGATTTGCTTAGTAGTGCTTATAAGCAAGATACAGCGCGTATACGTGGTCTAAAACTGCGTTGATGCGGCTCTGTAGTCAGTTCGGTTGACAAACACATCTGGTACGCGACACGATTTGCTTAGTAGTGCTTATAAGCAAGATACAGCGTGTATACGTGGACTAAAACTGCGTTGATGCGGCTCTGTAGTCAGTTCGGTTGACAAACACATCTCGTACGCAACACGATTTGCTTAGTAGTGCTTATAAGCAAGATACAGCGCGTATACGTGGACTAAAACTGCGTTTATGCGGCTCTGTAGTCAGTTCGGTTGACAAACACATCTCGTACGCAACACGATTTGCTTAGTAGTGTTTATAAGCAAGATACAGCGCGTATACGTGGACTAAAACTGCGTTGATGCGGCTCTGTAGTCAGTTCGGTTGACAAACACATCTCGTACGCAACACGATTTGCTTAGTAGTGCTTATAAGCAAGATACAGCGCGTATACGTGGACTAAAACTGCGTTTATGCGGCTCTGTAGTCAGTTCGGTTGACAAACACATCTGGTACGCGACACGATTTGCTTAGTAGTGCTTATAAGCAAGATACAGTGCGTATACGTGGACTAAAACTGCGTTGATGCGGCTCTGTAGTCAGTTCGGTTGACAAACACATCTCGTACGCAACACGATTTGCTTAGTAGTGCTTATAAGCAAGATACAGCGCGTATACGTGGACTAAAACTGCGTTTATGCGGCTCTGTAGTCAGTTCGGTTGACAAACACATCTGGTACGCGACACGATTTGCTTAGTAGTGCTTATAAGCAAGATACAGCGTGTATACGTGGTCAAAAACTGCGTTGATGCGGCTCTGTAGTCAGTTCGGTTGACAAACACATCTGGTACGCGACACGATTTGCTTAGTAGTGCTTATAAGCAAGATACAGCGCGTATACGTGGTCTAAAACTGCGTTTATGCGGCTCTGTAGTCAGTTCGGTTGACAAACACATCTGGTACGCGACACGATTTGCTTAGTAGTGCTTATAAGCAAGATACAGCGTGTATACGTGGTCTAAAACTGCGTTGATGCGGCTTTGTAGTCAGTTCGGTTGACAAACACATCTGGTACGCGACACGATTTGCTTAGTAGTGCTTATAAGCAAGATACAGCGTGTATACGTGGTCTAAAACTGCGTTGATGCGGCTCTGTAGTCAGTTCGGTTGACAAACACATCTGTTTCGCGACACGATTTGCTTAGTAGTGCTTATAAGCAAGATACAGCGTGTATACGTGGTCTAAAACTGCGTTGATGCGGCTCTGTAGTCAGTTCGGTTGACAAACACATCTGGTACGCGACACGATTTGCTTAGTAGTGCTTATAAGCAAGATACAGCGTGTATACGTGGACTAAAACTGCGTTGATGCGGCTCTGTAGTCAGTTCGGTTGACAAACACATCTGGTACGCGACACGATTTGCTTAGTAGTGCTTATAAGCAAGATACAGCGCGTATACGTGGACTAAAACTGCGTTGATGCGGCTCTGTAGTCAGTTCGGTTGACAAACACATCTGGTACGCGACACGATTTGCTTAGTTGTGCTTATAAGCAAGATACAGCGTGTATACGTGGACTAAAACTGCGTTGATGCGGCTCTGTAGTCAGTTCGGTTGACAAACACATCTGGTACGCGACACGATTTGCTTAGTAGTGCTTATAAGCAAGATACAGCGCGTATACGTGGACTAAAACTGCGTTTATGCGGCTCTGTAGTCAGTTCGGTTGACAAACACATCTGGTACGCGACACGATTTGCTTAGTAGTGCTTATAAGCAAGATACAGCGTGTATACGTGGTATAAAACTGCGTTGATGCGGCTTTTTAGTCAGTTCGGTTGACAAACACATCTGGTACGCGACACGATTTGCTTAGTAGTGCTTATAAGCAAGATACAGCGTGTATACGTGGTATAAAACTGCGTTGATGCGGCTTTGTAGTCAGTTCGGTTGACAAACACATCTGGTACGCGACACGATTTGCTTAGTAGTGCTTATAAGCAAGATACAGCGTGTATACGTGGTATAAAACTGCGTTGATGCGGCTTTGTAGTCAGTTCGGTTGACAAACACATCTGGTACGCGACACGATTTGCTTAGTAGTGCTTATAAGCAAGATACAGCGTGTATATGTGGTATAAAACTGCGTTGATGCGGCTTTGTAGTCAGTTCGGTTGACAAACACATCTGGTACGCGACACGATTTGCTTAGTAGTGCTTATAAGCAAGATACAGCGTGTATACGTGGTCTAAAACTGCGTTGATGCGGCTCTGTAGTCAGTTCGGTTGACAAACACATCTGGTACGCGACACGATTTGCTTAGTAGTGCTTATAAGCAAGATACAGCGTGTATACGTGGACAAAAACTGCGTTGATGCGGCTCTGTAGTCAGTTCGGTTGACAAACACATCTGGTACGCGACACGATTTGCTTAGTAGTGCTTATAAGCAAGATACAGCGCGTATACGTGGACTAAAACTGCGTTTATGCGGCTCTGTAGTCAGTTCGGTTGACAAACACATCTGGTACGCGACACGATTTGCTTAGTAGTGCTTATAAGCAAGATACAGCGTGTATACGTGGTATAAAACTGCGTTGATGCGGCTTTTTAGTCAGTTCGGTTGACAAACACATCTGGTACGCGACACGATTTGCTTAGTAGTGCTTATAAGCAAGATACAGCGTGTATACGTGGTATAAAACTGCGTTGATGCGGCTTTGTAGTCAGTTCGGTTGACAAACACATCTGGTACGCGACACGATTTGCTTAGTAGTGCTTATAAGCAAGATACAGCGTGTATACGTGGTATAAAACTGCGTTGATGCGGCTTTGTAGTCAGTTCGGTTGACAAACACATCTGGTACGCGACACGATTTGCTTAGTAGTGCTTATAAGCAAGATACAGCGTGTATACGTGGTATAAAACTGCGTTGATGCGGCTTTGTAGTCAGTTCGGTTGACAAACACATCTGGTACGCGACACGATTTGCTTAGTAGTGCTTATAAGCAAGATACAGCGTGTATACGTGGTATAAAACTGCGTTGATGCGGCTTTGTAGTCAGTTCGGTTGACAAACACATCTGGTACGCGACACGATTTGCTTAGTAGTGCTTATAAGCAAGATACAGCGCGTATACGTGGTCTAAAACTGCGTTGATGCGGCTCTGTAGTCAGTTCGGTTGACAAACACATCTGGTAGGCGACACGATTTAAAGAAATTATTAAACCCTTTAGTCTGAAATTACTTTTACAATTACAGTTATTTTTAACCAAAAATAAAATATAGTGGAAATTTCTACTAATTGGTTTTAGATTCTAAAATTTACATAGCATAAAAAACCGGAGGAAATTACGGTATATTCTATTTTTTATTAAAAGTGTCCGCGGACCCCACTTTGGGAACCACTGCTTTAGACCATTAAAGAATGGTCCAACCTTTCATATTCCACCCCCAAAACCAACTCTTTCCCCCCAAAATTGCTTTCTGGACCCGCCCCTGTAGGGGGGGGGGGAAGGAAAGTACCGGACAAATTATTTCTATAGTCGTAATGTATTTCAAATTTTCAGATAAAAATTCCTACCTGCCTGTTAAAGCAACAAAAGGAAAATAAAATTATTTAATTATTCATATTTCTAGCTTTTTTCAAATATTCTTTTTACAAATAAATTTAGTAAACTACAGTTAACTAATAATACTGATACTTTCTTAGAAATATTTTTGTTTTGTAAATATATAAGTACAAAAACACTTATTGATATCTACCATGGACACCTCACGTAAGATTCTAACTTACTAGACTTTGTCGTAGTCTAACTCACGTAAGATTCTACCCTTAACATCTTATGGTAGAGTTTTTTTTTTGCTTTTAACATAGGCCTTCTTTTATAATTACGTAAATTTTAGGACTTGAAAGTTATTACTCCAGTCAAAATATACTTCCTAGGCTACACGGTCGGATTCATCGTTATTAAAATTCATTGCCGGGCTGTTTGACCGTGGTCCATTGTTTCTTACTAAAACAGACGTTTCGAAGGTACTATCGACTGCCATCATCAGTGTAAAAATTCGAGCTGTACTAACGTAATGTGGTACATGTTAGAGACCACAGTACTGTGGTTAAGGCTAGCAGTCCCGTGAACACTACTCGTACTTATAAATTCTCTAAGTGTCACGATGCAGTTATAAATCAACCACCAGCCAATCAGAAAGAAGGAAGCATATTAGAGGCTCGAACGCACCATGCAAAGAGTACTTGATGACCCTGTCAAACCCTGCCAAAGTTTGTCCTGTCAAAGTTTCTTATTTTCAGTAAAGAGTTTGCAAGAAGTAACAAGTTTCGAGTAAAAAATGCTTTCTCAATGTAACAGCGTGCCACTTAACATTCCTCCGCGTTTGGTCTATATAATATTTTTGTTTTGTTTTTATTTATAATTTTTCCATATTGCAAAATTTTTAAATCATCAGGTGCAAGCAATTAAGAAATATATCTTGCCGAATAAATTAATCGTGTTTGAATATAAGCGTAGATGTTTTTTTTATTCCAGTTAGAAATTAAAAATGTTCATTTAAAACGATTACGATTTGCATTCAATAAACGTTTACTGCATCAAACACCCAAGTGTCGTATATTTTGCGGTCATAAAGTACGCCCGATTTACTCGACAATTCCCCGTCGAGACCTGCCCGTGTCAAACACACACTCACTCTATGCACAATAATTTTACAGAGAAAAACTTATAATTACGTAAAGTCTTTAACGTTGGCCAACTCGTTTAATGACCGACTGTAAACATGCCTCCTATAGCGTTATTCATGTCCGATTTGCAGTGGACAGCCGTTATAAAAACTAAAAGTCAATATCAATCAAGCATTGGATACAGTGACGTCACTGCGACAATCACAATCTGCCGATTGTTGTTTCTTTATTTCAATTGGCCAACAATTTATTCATCGTTATGTCGTTACAGTTATTAAAGTGAAAATTGCTTTAAATTATGCATTGTTATTGAAAGAAGGTGTGGGCGTATCGCTGGCTATTATCGCGTCAGCGCGGCCAGCTGTGCGAATAACATAAACAATCCCCGCTCATTTTTTCCGTTGATTTCTTTTATTTCTGTCGTGGAAATACCGTTTCTAATTGTGTTTTATACACCTTTCAATCGGTCGGTCTTTGCACATATTAACCTCCATGTTTTCGGTTCGATTGGTGGCCAGCAAGCGTCACGGCTCCCCAACAACCTCCGAGTCGGTTGTTACTACAGAAACCCGTCCTAAAATACAATTTCGAAACAAAAGCTCAGTTTAACAGGCGACAAATTAAGCAGAGCGAAGGACCGAAAAACACTCTTAAGTGATTTCTTTATTAAATTTCGGATTTAATAGAATTCAGGACTTGATAGTCCATTTTTCCGGTAACGCGAACAAACTTAAATGCCACGGTCGGTTGAATTCAAGCGCACGTGTTTGGCGCCCGATGGAAAATTATTTTGGCAGAGAAAATTGACACTAACGGCGAGTCCGAGTATCGTCGGACGTTTGAATTCATCTCAAAGCGCAGCCAAACGGATTTCGAACCCAATGGGCAGTGCGGAGTTAAACGCTACGAGCCGCTATTGTGTGCGAGTGCGAACTAGGCAACACTGCCATTCTGACCTCGCACACGGATGCTTGTATTGCTTTGGAAAACTTACAGAACAACACAAGCGAAATCAAAATTCGGTTAAAGAGAAGGGGGTAAAGGCAAATGAATCCAAATGGACTCATTAACGTTTACTTTGAGATGAGACAACGATCCGTCTTAACATTAAACATGAGACTCTCGATTGCCACAAGCGGAAAATGTAATTCAAAACCTTCACAGTGTAGGCCTATTGTCAAAATCTTTATTCTCCACCGTTCCACAAATTTTCTAATTATTTTGACCATAAACGAAAATGTAAAAGTAACGAATTGTACAGTTCGAGAACGTTTAAACGTAACTTGTCGTATTTGCGTTGTTCATTAACGTAAATGATTCGTTTTGTAGTTTTGTATCACAGTAAGGCGAAACAATACACAAGTTATTCTGTACTTTTCACATCTGTCAAAAAATGTATAAGTAATGTTTTGTTACGATATTTTTGAATACGGCATGAAAAAGTTGGGCTATGGGAAACGAAAGGATATCATCCAGTCTCATCACACCTGTTGAACTCACTTGATGTTTAACATAATTTCGGTAGTTTTTGTAAAAACTTAGAATTGTTTTTATAAGGCCAGACTCAGTATTACTTATTTCTAGTGTTTGTCATAGAGCCTCCCAAGAAACCTTTTTGAACGCTTTTTCCAAGTCAACAAAAGCAAGAGGACTTCTCTGTTAACCACAAAACTTTTTCCACGATCTGTCGGAGAGTGAGGATACAATTATTTACTTCTACTAATAAGCCTAAATTACATAAAACATTCAGTTCCCTTAAAGATGTAGCCATTAACAGAATTTCGGGAGCATTAACATACATAACATATATTCGGTCGTCATGTATTTAGTCGTGCACAATAATATAATAATATCACCGAATATAGCACTGAAAAATGAGTAGAAACAGTGCCAATAAAGGAAATAAAAACAAAAGGAAATTAAATAGCCGGTTACCGTTAAATAAATAAACGATCAAATCGTTGTTGTATGACCAAAGGAATACGATTATACATAACAGTAGTTAATCTGTAGGTAATATTTATTACAATAATGATACTCAGTACTAAAGCAGTCAACAATTAACTGCACGCACCATTGACGCAGAAAACTGTAATTAACGTACAATACTACTGTTGCTGTGGCTTAGCTAAGAGAGGTTTTTCAATTACAATTCACGGTCTCAGTACAGTGTTACAGGCAAAATTTAATAAATCTTATACTTAGACGTCTTTCACAGACAGGAACGTAGCCAATTTTGGGGGGGGGGATCCAGTCCAGTTCCAGACTGGATTGGAGACGTGGAATCAAAGATGAAAATACCCATTCCGGAATGTTCAAGTGAGGTCCAGATTCAAGTGTTCAAGTGACTCCGTAATGATAAGGTTTTGGGGTCCAGATTTTCCGCCAGATCAGGACAGACATGACGACTCTAAAGTCGGGTTTTAGTAGGCCTACATCCTGGAACACTGGAATTACAGAAACAGAATAAAAGAAACATTTACGCCCGTTTTTTTTTCAGATTTGAATATTAAAACTTGAATTTGTTTAATTATGTCGTATGTCTTCTTAATTTTGTCTTAGTCCCTACAATCTATGACATAATTCCTACAACAAAAGTCTGAAAAAGCACGTCACGATGTTAATTCAGTATTTTTTTGTAATTTAAAATCAAAAAGTTAAAACAAACTTATGTCTGTAAAGTGTACTTCTTGAAAAATCAAAGTTTCCTTAATGCCACCCTGCAGGCTTATCATGAATTAACACTGAAAAATGTACATAGTGTAAGTGTGAGTCCCATCTTTCTATAAACCGAAGTGTTATAACGGCTTTCAGGATGTTTATTGTACAAACCTTTGTTTACTGTATGAAACTATGAACGGATCTACTGTAGAAAGTCAAGCTATGTGCGATAGAGGTGCGTTGTCCTCCTCCTCTTCCTCCCCACCCACGACTTCGTCAGACAAGGAATATGTCGCTGACGCCACCACAGTTTCGACGAAAGGCATTAATAATTCTGGTCATGGAGAGGAAAAGTACTCATTGGCTCAGTGAGGGGGGTTTTGGATGAAGAAAGATAAAGAAAAGAGGAGATATTTGGTTTTTAATATGTCGGTAAAAAGTCAGTCTTATAAGTTGGATTAAATAATTAGGTTTCGTGTAAACACTACCGCTTCCATCGTAACATTTGTCGCTTAACGTTTCCATCCCTAGAATCCCCAAAGGTTGAGAATATACTGGAAAACTCTACATTCATTCTTAAGTAAGTGTACCTGTCATTGTAGAAGTGAAAGTTTGTATTGTGCGGTGGCAGGTCGAGCTGCCTGGGCGGGGCCTCAACCCGCACACATGCGCGTTTACTGTGAGAGTCTAGAAAAGTAATGTTCTCGAAGTTTTAAATAAAAGGAAAGATCTGGAAGCTGTTTTTCTATATAAATAGAGATGCCCTCGACAAGTACAGTTCAGTTTTAAATGTGCTCTTGTAATGTGTATTTCGTGTGTCCGTTTTATGTATACTTGCTACTAAACTGTTCCTTAAATGAAGCGTGTGTTTGCTCCTGTGCTTTAATTATTCATTATTTTTACTCATACCTTAACAGGTTATGGACCCAGTGGCATTTTAAAATCGGAGTGCAGTGTGTAATTGGAGTGCAAGTATAAAATATTTGTGCAAAAATGGAACCGAATATAAAAATTGAAAAACTTCGAGACAAAGATAATTGGCATTAATGGCGCTTCGTAGTACCCACATTCATGGAAGAGGATGATGATGTGCTGGATGTCTGCGAAGGAAGATTAGCCGAGCCAGCTGCAGGTGCAGAAGATCGTGACGCGTTGTTGGAAAAGTTCAAGAAGGCGGACAAAGTTGCCAGAAAGTTAATTGTTACAACAGTGGAGAGAAAGCCTCTCGAACTTATAATGGGTTGTTCTACTGCCAAGGAGATGTGGGACAAATTGAATACAGCATATGATCTAAAATCTGATGAAAATCTGTCGATGATTCAAAAACAATTTTTTGAGTTTAAGTGGACAGAGAGTGAAAGTGTTACGTATAATATTTCAAAAATAGAACAGTTGGCTAGAAAAATGAAAAATCTCGGGGGAAAAATTGAAAAGACTATGGTGATGACTCGTGTTTTAACATCTTTGCAACAAAAGTTTAATCATTTTCACAGTGCTTGGGATTCGGTATCTGACGATAAGAAGAATCTCGAAAATTTGACTGAGCGCTTTATGACAGAAGAATTTAGATTACAAGAGCAAAAGGAAGTACACGAAGAGACGACAGCGTTGCTAGCTAATCTGAAAATCGGTCATAAGGAACAGAAGAAGGACTCTTCTAAATATGAGAAGAATGATTTGAAACAAGAGCAGTGCTATAATTGTGTTAATTACTTATTTTTTGCGTACCGTATCACTTATTATATGATATATAATTACCTTAATATCCACTTTAGCGATACACAGTTTCGTCACTGATGACGCGTTTCGGGACTAAGTCCCATCCTCAGATACATAATTAATAAATTAAAATATTAAAATCACGACCATGATACTGGTCAAGTCAAAATAAATAAAATAAATTATAAATCGCATTTAATAAGTTTTGCTAACCACGGCTGGAGCTCCCGCATGCGTTCACCCGCAACCGCGATTGTTTAAAAATTAAGGCGATGTTTAAAAAAATTTTACAAAACATTTGATGAAACCGAGAACAGTTCGTAGAGTTGACCTGATCAATTGTGGAGAATGACAAGGGTGTCCATTATCACCTTCTCTTTTTAATTTATATATTGACGATGTCACACAAAACTGGCAAATGTGTCTTACAGAACATTTTAGGATACATCACTCTACAATTGACACTTTGTTGTTTGCGGACAATCAGGCTATTCTGTCGGACTCGGAAAACAGATTGAAGATGGTTATACATCTGTTAAATCGAATCTGCAAAGACTCTGGATTGCAATTATCCACACTTAAGACCAAGGTGATGGCTTTTCGAGGAACTGATCTTGTACGGGCAGAAATTGTTATAGATGGTATTGTCCAGGAACAAGGTAACAATTTTGAATACCTGGGCTACAGTGTGTCTTATAATGCAAGCAACGACGTTCTGAATAAGTTGCATAAGTTCAACTTTATGTGCGGGACCATTAGGCGAACCCTTAAGTCAGCAAGTAAAGGAACACGCCTAAAATTCTTCAAGGTGATGGGCCCTTCCCACACTTGTTTATAGGTCTGAGAATTAGACTTTAACGAAACGCCAGGCCAGTCGCATCCAAGCGGCTGAAATAAGATTTTTCAGGCACGTGGCAGGGTATACTCTCCATGATCACAGAAGAAACACAGATATACGGCAGGAACTGAATATTATGAGTATACTCGACAGGATCGCCCAGTATCGGCTGAATTGGTGGGAACATCTTTGCCGAATGGATGACTGCCGCATTCCCAAACAACTATGGAACTATAAGCCGAGGGGACGGAGAGGTATGGGACGTCCGAGGAAGCGCTGGAGTGACAAGATCTAATCTTTGTTTATTTGAGACCAGAACAAACCATCCTTGGTTTAATCCTTGAAGATGATGATGAAAAATTTTATACTATCAAAGTTTTCAGAAGTTGGAAATAATTTTTGCCAGTTGTGTTTATTTTATTTATATTGGAATGTAAGGTGAAACCTTTTGTGCCTCCCGCTCCCTTACTTTTTGCGAGATCAATCCCAAACCAATAGGACTATGTAGAGTGAAAGTTTACCAAGTTTCAGTTTTAGAGTGACACTCTTGCCAAGTTTTACGAAACAGAATACAGTTCGATGAGTTGTGTTATTCATGAGTTGTGAGACATACCCCAAACAGATAGACAGGCAGGCAGACAGACAAATGACAAACGGTCGAGTTAAAACTTAGAACTCTCTTTACTCGTTCAGTGATTCGTATTTCCATCATTCGTTGTCCGCATTCTATTGTTCAACTCATAATTTTTCACCCATCCTGTTAAATATTTACAGCGATTTTCTTTCTTCGGATATTAGAGCCATAACCAGGTTATACCAAGGCGCTGAGCTTAATGTACTATTGTCCCAATCATAGCGCTGAGAAAAAACAGTTAAACGAATTTCATCAAACTAGGACTAATGTTCATAATCTCAGGGGACTACTGTATAAAGCACAATGTATGGTGACTTATCCGCGCAATACGGATTACTGTGTGAATTGCGTTGGCCAACCTATGAGTAAACCGACCTACTGGACAACAGAAAATACTAAAATCCAGGATTTAATAGATCTTTTTTGTGAAGAAGTATTCCTTCTCTTGTCCTCTTCAAGTATTAAGTTATATAAACCTGTTCCGGCACACATCTCATCCTCGGACGACCCACGTCTCTTCTACCAACGGCTTTATAGTTCAGTCCCGCTTTCGGCAATCGATCCTCTGTCATCCTTTGCAGATGATCCCACCATTGTCTTCTGTAAATTTAAGTAACTTCCTTTATGTCCTTTACTTCGAGTTCTGCTCTAATATCTTCATTGCTTATTCTATTTTGCTATGTCTAGTTTAAAGTATTTCGAAGAAACTGCATTTCAGCACTCTGAATCTTCCCACTTTCCTTTTTGTCATGACCCACGCCTCACTTGCATAAGTCAACGTGGGTATTGCAATTGCCTTATAAAATTTAATCTTTGTGCTGTGTCTTGTTTTATTTCTAAGATTTCTATGAATCGTACCACAAATATTCCTAAATTTATTTATCTTCTCTCTTATATCATATCCAGATTCATAGCTTACTGCACAGCCGAGATATTTGAAACGGCTCACTTGCTCTAAAGTGCTGTTGTTTATAATTACGGTATCTTAGTTCTCACTGGATGTTTACCTTTAAAGGCCATGAGAACTATTCCTAAAAGGATTATTCATATAATTGCATCGAGGTAGAAGGTTCATACCCCATCTACCCTCGGTTCGTACCCGAGTTCTGATGACGTTATGTACCTTCAGAGAACACCTAAGAACACTAGTAGGAATTCCTGAGACTTCTACTGTACAGCCGACTCACCTGAAACAAACGCCACTACCATGTTGCAGTGTTACCCCCCCCCACCCAAAGTTACTTCTCACAACGTATAGGTACATCTAAATATACTCAGTATATGATACAAGAAATAGTGAACAAAAATCAACGAGACGAAATCTCCAGTTTTGTTAGTTTTATTAGCAGCCATCTTAACACTAACTTTGTCACTTCTTATTGGTACACTGCTAAATACTTCGTTCTTGACGAGGCCTTTCGGTGTCTCCACCATCTTCAGGTCTTAAATCTAAAGGTCGTTTAAGACCTGAAGATGGTGGAGACACCGAAAGGCCTCGTCAAGAACGAAGTATTTAGCAGTGTGGCAATAAGTGGTGACAAAGTTGGTGAGACGAAATCTGCTTAGCTTAGATTAGCATTCAGTGTAAAACGGCCTTTAGTACAGTCTGCTGAAGCATACAGCAAAAATCCAATCAACAATGGACCACGACAGAGTAGACTGATAGCTTTTACCACTTCGTAGTTGCCATGATTTTTGCCTGTACTAGCAAATTCCTGTCTGTCAATTTGTTCCCCCCTCTCCCCATCATTCACACTGTTTCTGTCTTTGTTTATTCCTGTTTCTGTGTTTCTGTCTGTTTATCTGTTTCTCTCTCTCTCTCTCTCTCTCTCTCTCTCTCTCTCTCTCTCTCTCTCTCTCTCTCTCTCTCTCTCTCTCTCTCTCACGCGCGCGCGCGCGCAATAAAACCAAACACTGTCAACAAAAAACGTTACAGCAGGGGAATTCTTGACGTCCGTATGTCGTTCGAATATCTTCTCCTTGAAATATGCGACCATCAGTTATGTTTCCCACAATTAGGCAATGAAAGTTTGGAAATAACAATTTTATAGTGACACGTGATTGTTTGTGTGGGGTACATTGTTGGTGGTCTCCGGTTTACGGTCCGCGGTAATAAAGCAATTCACTGTGGACAATGCATAATAAATAACCGTTTTATAGAGCTCTCACAGTCTGGTTGTCACGTCACACGTCCGGCTCACCGCCGTCACAGTACAGTGTTGTACAATTATCCTGTTAAAATTAAATATCTGAAACTTTTGTTTCAATTTAAATTTTTTTTTTATATTAACGAAATCGTATTTTTTTAATCTGCGGTTTAAGACTACTGACAATTCCAGTACTTCATCATCATCATCATCATCATCATCATCATCATCATCATCATCATCATCATCGTCGTCGTCATCATCGTCATCATCTTCTTCTTCTTCTTCTTCTTCTTCTTCTTCTTCTTCTTCTTCTTCTTCTTCTTCTTCTTCTTCTTCGCAACTACAAGGCTCAAAGCCTATTACGTACGTCCTCATCCTTTTCCTATCTAACCCAGTACTGATCTCATCTCTACACTTTGCAGTCGACTTTCATGTGCATTCGTCATTGTCCATGTTTCACTGTCGTATTTCGGTGACAAAAAAACGCGTGGCAGATGTTCGTCTGAAACCCTCAGTACTTGTGTTTAGCACTGAAGATGGCCTCCTTAGGTGAGGCCGAAACGTTTGGTTTCAATAACCCAAGACCACGGCATAATATATATTGCAACAGATCAAATTTTATTATACTATAAAGATATAGTGAGTGCGTAAAATTCACAAACAATTCTATTATGGAGGAGATGAAAAATTATTTATTATACACACAAATATTGTTTTTAAAGATGTATATTGTATTATAAATTGTCGTGTACTGATAATGGAAATAATTGTGTGTATTGTTCGATAATATAAATCGATTTTACTTGGTTTCTGCAACGTCCTCCTCTCCTCTCGTCGCTCCCGTCCTGGCGTCCTCTTCTTCAGCGTCACTCCTTCCTGGTGTCCTCTTCGTCCTGGCGTCCTCTTCGTCTCGTCGTCCTCTTCTACAGCGTCATTCCTTCCTGGCGTCCTCTTCGTCTTGTCGTCCTCTTCTACGTCAGGCGGCTCCAGCGGCGATATTTCAATGAGTCTCGTTGTTGTGTTTGACTGCTAACATTAATTAGTTTCTTCATAAATTGTTCACTCACAATGATTATAAATTTCACTCGTACAGTTTATTTTTAATTTATACTTTCTATTTTCTTAATCTCAGGATTTATATGGGTGTTACTTAATGCGGTGCGTTTAATGTACACCTTCCACGATATCTTGAAGTGTCTTTAAATTCCCTAAGCGGATATCTTAACTTACACGAAAACAGCACTGTATTAAATTTTAAATTTTACCTAAATATTTTACCCAGTCGGTTCTTAACGCGAAACTTCGTTAAGAATTACCACGGTTTATTTTATACTGTATATGATATTTCGACGTTCGTAAGAGAACAACTCTCTTCACCGGGCACAACTTCCCCTTGCAACTTCTACAGACAGACTGTGTCCATCCTAACTCTGCAACGTATGAATCTCACTGAATTTAGTGTATTCTGATAGGCTAAGCCCAAGTCACATGATTGATGGAACAAACAGATATACGAATTTCATGAAAAACTTTGTATAATTTAGCAAAGTCCTGCATGGAAATTATCTCCAAATTTTATTACCCTATCATTGATAAGAGTTACAATTGAGTTTTTCTTAACTTAAAAAACCATATTTCTGAAATAGTTATGAACCTCAGAGTATACACAAATTGAAGCTATTTACCTAAATAATTCCTTGTCAAAGTTTCACGTCAATGGGTTAACTACCACTGAAGCTATAGCGATCACAGATTATCACTCCCGCACACGCGCACAAATTCACACAAAAGATACATGACAATATATAACACCTTTTTATGATATACCCTACATGCTTATCCATTTCTAAATACAAAACTTACGGCTGAAAGACAAAATATTACATAAAACAAATTTAAACAAGAAAATGCTCGTCATCCATGTGCTCTGATATAAACAACATAGCTTATCATCCTGTGTTCTGTTGCAATATATTATATACATGTTATATATATAATAATAATTTCATCTTATTATAATATATAATAAGTTGATATTCAAATAATTTTAAATTATTCACAGTTATATCAGATTTCTTCTGTAAGAAGGCTATATTATTAATTTGGTTTACGTAAGTTTCTCAGATAAAAATTGCACTGTCAGAAGCTACGATATATTTAACGAATAAGAGATTTGAAAATCGAGTTAAATATTTCGATTGTTGTAGTGTTTATTTATATAATCAGATGTTTTAAGGGTTTTTATGAAAATCGTAATGTTTATGTTTATTTACCAGAAACATTTTTAATAAAATTTAAGTCTTTACAACCAATAATTTTTTTAAATTAAATCAGTTTTTATTTAGCGAAATATTGTTATTTTGTTTACAAATATTAAGACTTTTCCATACGTTCGTTACAATTTAAATCCTCATATGTTCCCATAGGTTCATATTCCCGGAACCATGGGCGTAACTTGGGGCCTAACTTTAGGGGGGGGGGGGGCAGGACAAAGCTTCACAAATTCAACTGTGTAGTGAGACCATCTATATAATAAAATTAATAAAACATATTATATACAAAATTAGAAAGTTTAGTAATAATTTATTCTTAGTTAGTAAACGAGGGACAATTTCATTTTTTAATGATCAACAATCCTTTCTTCATAAGTTGTAATTCCAGTTATGTTTACCTAGAACAAATGTACTGTAGGCCTATAAACATAAAAAATTTTCGTTCTTCCAATTCTTATACCCAGTTTTCGTAAACGCAAGCCACACTGTCACAAAATGCTAGGCAGTAGTAGCAGTAAGCCGTATCAGTCACAACACAAAGAAATTTTCAAATTGCCAGTCAGGCAACTTTCAAAGAAATTAAGCCGTGTTACTCCTGTGCGTTTCTGATCTCCCATTTCACAGCACTTATCAACACAAAAAACCAAAACAATCACAACAATAACGAATTAAGAAAGAGACAAGCGATGTGTACTTTAACGGACTACGTACGCGACCGAGTAACCGACCGCACTTGTATCAGTAATCATTAACAAATAATAGTTCCAAACGACCGTCTTTTAAGATTCATGAACAAAGCCATCGACGTCTTGCGGTGTTCCAAAACAAGTCTTCGTTTGTGTAAAAGGCACGCATTGTATTCCAGTTAATTAGGTCTCTAGCTTTTTTTTTTTTTTTTTTAACAGAAATATTATTTTGACGTATATCATTCAAATCTGTCAAACATTCCCCTTATAAGTTTCTTCGAAAGAGGGAAATAATAATAATAAATTTATGGCAACTAGTCGTCTGATAACAGTACAGACATTGATAAATAGTGCTTACTGTGCTCGCAACCATAGAAACTGTCTCCTGTTTGACTATTTGTTAGTTTTTATTTATAAACAACTTGAAACAAAATTGTATAATGTTCGGAACATTGGGGGGGGGGCGAGTGCCCCCCTTGCCCCTCCCAAGTTACGCCTATGCCCGGAACTAAATGATTGCTTAATTATACCTTTAATTAAATTTTAATTCCCATATATTCATTTGTGTTATATATTTAAATCGAATTTCAAATCAATTATTCTATAAATGTATCATTACTTCTGATGATGTTTCGAAGTCTGGATTTTTCGACTGATCTTTTGTGCGGAAGATCTGGGATTGTTTCTGCGTTTTTATAGAGAAGTTCTCATTTCTTGCCGACTTTAGTTCTGAAAGAATTGTTCGTTTTGCTGCCACCCGAACGTAATGTTTGGCTGAGGTTTTGCTTTTTATTTTGGTCGATCGGACATTTTTTGTTGGCAAGCATATCTGCAGTGTCATTGCTACAAAGGGATGGGGAGTCCGTTGGTCTACATTCGTGTTGAATTGTAAATATGTACGGTTTGCTCATACCTGACTAATATTTCAGATGATACATTCGTTCGTATTTAATTTAGCTTTGTAAGTCGCTAAATATAGTGTTTAGGCACATAATACAATCGCGGATATAACATTTTAACAAAATTAAAACCTGTTTCTGCATGCAAGATGCGCATGCGCATATAGAAAACGGTAACAACTTATGCTCGTGAAACAAGAGCTGGCACAGCGAAAACAATACAATATCGAAAGCGACCGAGACGAGGAAGAGAAGTGACGATATAAGGGAAAACGGGTTCAGAGGAGAAGAGTGTGGAGAGACTGACTCGTCAAAAATAGTTAAACCCACCGGAAAGAGTAGTAGAGATCGTAATAAAAGAAGATGGTGCGACGTTTTAGCGGAGCAGATCTTGCGACTATACAAACGTAGAAGAAGGAAAAACTAAAAAAATCTTTAAATAAATCAATAAAATTTAAAAAGAGTTGTTTGCAGTGGCGAAGTTACATGGAGGCAATTGAGGCAATTCCTACGCTAAAAATTCTGTAGAATAAAAATTATAAATACGTATGAACTACGTCATATAAAGATTATACATTGTTACTGTGGCTGTCGAATTTATTAAGCCGAAATGTGCTTTACTGAGCGACCGCTAGATGGTGACAGGTGAGATTCGGCATAAAGCGAATGAGGCAACGTGAACTTGCCTCAGCGTTTTTTGTATACATCGTATGTAAGCAATGTGCCGGCGCGTAAGGGAAGTGCGGGGGAGGGGGATTGTCTCGTGCTGTACACATAGAGCGTTGAGGCATGTCTCACTTCTATGGTGCAAACAGTTAAGTTAAAGCGCGCTGTGTGGTTTATAAGTGTGCTTATTTTATGCGGTTATTAAAAGTGTGCCTGTTATTCCGCTGAACTAACAGATGATCAAGATTGTTTTTTGAATTGTTTGTAACATTAAACATATAATATAGGTATAGAAACTAATCAAGTTTAAAAATTTTAAGTTCAATCAGATGTAGGCCTAGTATTATTGTGTATGACTTATACAAGGGTTGTTCAATAGAAACACGTTTAGAGTTGTAAAGCATTTTTTATTCAACGATTTTAAAAGAAGTCTCCATTAACATTAAGACATGAGTCTCACTCTTGCACTAATCTTGCTAGTAAAATTCTTACGGCTGTTTGGGGAACCATTCGCTAACAGCAAACTCTACCTCAGCGTCCGATTTGAACCACCGTCCCTTTAGTGATTCCTTAAAAAAAATTTAAGGTAAGATTTTTGCCTATCCATTCATTAATTACTAGCTTCGCCACTGGTTGTTTGGAAGCTAATTTTTCATGTTTGTAAAATAGTCTATTCACATTGTACTTCCTAAATTCGTTTTTACCAGATACAACAATTAAGATTTACCGTTTACTTTTATAGCCGTATAGTTAAACCGATACAGTATACTAAATTAAATGTAATGAAATGACTCTACAAGGTTAACAGTAACCTAAAAACAAGAATTTTGTAAATGAGTAGTCCAATAATTGCAAAACTCGTTATGTACATAAAAACAAAATTTTCAGAAAATACAAAAAACTATAGTTCTTTTATTATATTAACACATGACTTAAAATTTTTTTACGTAAGTAGGTATAATTACTCTACATTTGGTCCCTTAATGTAAACAAAATCAAGTTAGTCATTTGCTGGGAAGATCAAAACACCGTTTGGACATAACGAATTTTGCAGCCATTTAGGATACAAGGTGTTTTGATTCAATTTGTATTTTAATTTTTTTAGCAGTTAGTTCATGTGTTTATTATTTCTATGTGTTAGATAGTACTTTCATGTTTTAATGCACTAGAAAATATTGCAAAACCAGGTTTGTGAACTGTTAGGTTTTTTATATCAATTTAGGTGTATCCATCCAATTATTTTGTTAGATGATGGCAGCGATGAAGAAGATAAGACCAAATTAGTAGTAAATGGTAAAAAAAATTACAAATCAGTATAATTTGGTGTCAGAATTTACAAAATAAGCAAATGGGTCTACCTCCATTATATCCCCACTGTAAGAATCTTCATCCTCAAGTTTTTGGTAAAGAAGGGCCTCTTGCTCCTCAAAAAGGGTTTTAAAAGAAGTAAGATTTTCCTTTTCTTTCCAGGTAGGGATGAAATATTTGGAAAGCAAATTGTTTAAATCCTTCAAAGAAACTCGTTTGTTCATGATTTGTGATTTAATTGCGTTCCACGTTCCAGTATATTTTTCCCTTCTCTCACATTTTGGTTGTAGTTCAGTTTCCCTCCCAACCACACACTTTCCAGTTTGTTTTGTTTTTCGATATAAAATTAAGCTCTTTGCAACTTTGTACTTTAAAATGCTAATTAGAAGGTTTCTTTGTATCACTTCAAAGACCGTCATTTTCCACTCACATACTGGAGAGTTCTCTCCTGGCCTGATGACTGTAGCATGTTTTTGAAATATTTTAATCTATTCTTGGTCTGTCAGTAGAATACTGTGTTTTTTAATATATTTTTCTATATGAGCAAACATCCTGTGAGGGAGGATGAAGCAATAGCCCATAACTGGAAATATGATTTTTATTATTTTAAGAGATGGTGGTGCAATTGAAAAATTGAATAAACATGTTTATTACAAACAATAGTAAGGAAATATTACAAAAGAAAAAACAGTTCTGCACGCAACGGACAAAACGAGTTTTGCAGCAAGGTTCTGTAGTTATCATTTCACAATAACGGGACATAACGGGGTTCGCTGCCGCTTTCCTACAGCGGATATAACGAAGTTTTTACACCGTAAAATAATAGGATTTTCACGGGTTTTGCAACAATTTCTCTGCATTAGAACATGCGTATATATGGTCTCAGAACAAAATGACGGCCTTAATTTAAATTTTACCTCGGGTGGATATAACGAGATTTGCAATTGGGCTACTCAAGTACTGCTACGACTGTCACACAGATCGTCGTGTTGTTCTGCGGAAACGGAATAACTGACACTAATGAAGTTACTGACTACAAACTTTAATTAGACACAAACAGCAGACATAAATCAACAAAAGACACTCTTATACAATAATTCGAGTTAAATTTGTCCACCAACTACAGTACATGTCACCTTATTACAGTTTTGCATTAATTAACACAACGGTCGCTTCACACTAAACCGTCGCATTAACTCTGAACCGCACTTCTAAAATCGACAGATGTAACTAAACCGGCCACTGACGCTTATACATAGACACAGAGGTTCCAGAATAATCTTCAATTTTTCCGGGCGGCACGGTGACCATAATTTGTGTAGAAACAGGCGCTAGAACAATCTGGAGACTACGTCATACCCCAACCTTGAACGTGACGGCTGCACGCTACAAAGGCAATACCGGTATCGAATCTTTACAAGCGTTACGTAATCGTCTTTCGTCTCAACGAACGTCGAATATTACATTAATCAGTTACACTTTGGAAAGTAAAATGCAATCAGGTTTTACATACTTTTTAACTGTTATTCACTCTATTGGTCTACTGAAAAAATTATGGTCTAGACATCAGTGATAATAAAACGAAGCTAATGATTGTATTTAAGAACAAGTTCACAAACTGCACCCTTAATATAAACCAAAGGCCAGTTGAACATGTAAGCCAATTTACATATATTGGTACTATAGTCGATAAACAATAGGACCACTCTCAAGAAATAAAGAGCAGAATTGAAAGGCAAGAGCAGTGTACACTAGAATGAGTAGTTTATTCAAAAGTCACGATTTAACAATAAAAACAAGGATGAGACTTCTACGCTGCTACGTGTTCTCGGTCCTCTCCTACGGTGTAGAATTTTGGACTTTTACTGAAGCCACAAATTGGAATCTTTCGAAACGTGGCTCTACCGTAGAATACTGAGAATTTCATGGACAGCGCATATACTTAATGTTGAAGTTCTTAGAAAGATGAAGAAAGATGGGAAAGTTATTAACACAGTGAAGATAAGAAGGCTTCAGTATCTAGGACATCTCATGAGAAATTAACAGAGATTTTACTTATTGCAGTCCATACTACAGGGAAAAGTACTTGGAAAGAGAGGAGTTGGGCGACCGAGAATATCATGACTGAGAAATTTAAGGACCTGGTGTGGCATGGATACAACTGACTTATTCCGTGCAGCAGTTCAGAAAGTTAAAATAGCCTATATGATATCCAACTTCCGAAACGTATAGGAATTATCAGAAGAAGGAAAAAATGAAGTAACAGTCAAAAAGTTCTTTAAAAATTCAGTATCCTGCTGGACCCACTAAGGTAGCGTTGTAACTTTACTTAAGTTATCGGTTTGTCGTATGCTTTTGCTGTACGTTTAAGACATATGTACCGTAATTTTGATTCGCTTTTATATCTAAACGTGTTTTTCGTTTTCACCGTTTACATTATTTCTTGTTGCTTTTATTGAGTATTTACTTCTTCATGAATTCATTAATTATTCACTGTATTTTTTTATTATGTATCGCCCATCTAAGGACCACATGCCAATTTCAATTCCTTATTATTTGTTCTTTTCTTTTTCTCCAATATTCTTTCATCTTTTCACTGTGTCTCTTCTTCCTGCCTTCAGTCCACTTTGAACCTGAATTTTTCTCTCTCCTACCCTGGACTCCTTCCATTTTTAACACTTTTGCACTGTCAATTGCTTCTTCTGCGTTTATATTATTTTTCCTAAATCCTTTTGGACTTCTTTAATCCAACTTGATGTTGACTTCTTCCCCCACAGATATTTGAAGATCTGCTTTGTTAACCTATTGTCGTCCATTCTATATAAAGGTCCAAAAAATAATAGTCTTCTTTTTCTCGTTGTTTCTGTAATACTTTCTATGCTTTGATATATTTCATCATTACTTCTTAATGTCCAACCTTCTGAAGTTTTTCGTGGGCGTAATATTTTTCTAATAATTTGTCTTTCCAATATTTCTAGTTAGTCTGTCTAAATTATAATTCAATGCTAGGCATTCACTTGCATATAGGCATTCTGGTCTCAC
>CM068376.1:18525352-18643620 GCA_034769895.1 Magicicada septendecula
AAGTTGTGTCAGTGGTTATAATCACAAACAGAATTAACACTGTTGCACACCACTATAGAAAAATTATTCTGATTAGCGCTTTCAAGCTTCACAGCTCATCATCAGATCGGATGTGCAACAGTGTTAAAACAAGTTAAGGCTAATTGATATTACAATCTTCAATGTGGCTGAGAAACTTGCGATAACATCCTCACAGTAACGTTGCTTACAAGATATTTATTTGCATCTTACAATTAAAATTGATAATACAATTTTAATTAAAAAAAGGACAAGAAAATTGTATACTTAAATAAGATATATTATTTGTAAATGTTTCAGAGTTTAATGACCATTCGCCTCGATTTTCCTGATTTTTTTTTTTGCCATTTCATCAACAACTTCAGGGTTACTGAATTGGATTTCCTATATTTCACATTTCAAACGTATCGCAAATGCTGTGTAATAAACCTGTTTATGTATTTAAGAAAGAGTTGCCTAAAAAGCCTAAAAATTAAGCGATTAATAAAAGTGTCATCGTCAACTGCTTTTGACCCTCTGGAGGGGGTCCCCCTCCCCCTGTCCAGTTCGTGCCCCCCCCACCGTATGTACGCTGTCTTAAGAAAAACATACTGTTGGACGTTGGAGGGCATTTTGTCGGTACGAAAAATTAAAAATTATAATTTAAAAAGCCTAAAAGACAGAACAAGTAATGATACCCGTATAAAGTTATTCCCACGCTCTTATACGGTCCTCGGAACAAAGGAGCAAGAGAGGAGTTAGGAGGGAATCATTACGGTAGTAAGAGTTTAGGGACAACGGGAGAAGATAGGGTGCATGCTAAACGACAGCTTTCTTCTCCTTCTTCTTCTGGCGTTAGAACCCACTATGGGTTTCAGCCTCTTCAACGATTTTTTCCATTCAGCCTTCTGTTAGTAAACTTAAATGGAAAAATAAATAAATACAAAAACTGGTGAAAAATTAATAAAAATAACATGTTGATGGAGTCCTAGGATACGCTGATGACCTAGATATAATCGGGAGCTGCTGAAGCCTTTCTTGCTCTTGAAGGTCCCGCAAGGAGGCTGGGTCTCATAATAAACGAAAGCAAGAGACAAAATACATGGTCACAGTACAGGAAGATAGAGAAGGAGAGTGCATCAAAAAAAAAAAAACTCCGATGGGGAGACAACAGAAGAAATAAAACGAAGAATCACCTCAGCTAATAGGTGCTTCTTTGGTTCCAGAGCAGAACAATTGCCAGGAGCATCAAGCTGCTTCTGTATAAAACACTGATCCGCCCAGTACTCACCTATAGTTCTGAGACCTGGACCATTTCTAGAAAGTCTGAGTCAAGCCTGCTGGTTCATGAACGCAAAATCCTCCGCAGCATTTTTGGTTCAATATGTGTTGGAGGTGAATGGAGGAAAAGGACCAACCAAGAACTGATCACTCTTCTGAACGAACCAGATATTGTGAAAATTATAAAACTTGGTAGACTCAGGTGGGCTGGAAATGTGATCAGAATGGGGGAGAATGAAATACCCAGAAAGGCACTCACAGAACAGATCTATGAGTCCATGGATGGAGATCAATGACTCCAATGGGTTGTTGCGCCACTGAAGAAGAAGTAGTAGTTAGTAGACAAGCGTAAGTTTGTCACGTATGGAATTTCGTCCCAATATTTTGTACCGCTCAGCGCGTAAAGTATACGTACAGCGTTAGAGGATAAATTGATATCTGACCGAAACGTTATAAATCATGGAGATTAGTTACGCCATCGTGAGTGTTTACTCACACTCCGTCGTAAATCGACGTACTGTCATAGTGGAACTAAATTCCTGTAATCCGAAGATTGACTCCTTAAACTGTAGAGAAGCGAAGCCTGCCGCTGATTCGCGTTTGTAGCATTACATACAAACACACGTGCCGGCAAAACACACGACAGAATTACCTATGTCTGTTTTGTATATTTATACTTGTTCGTTTAAATGCCAGGCTCGGTCGTTTCGTCTAAGCATTACGCCGTTCTTTATAACTTCAGACGTCTATCATCGCCTACGCAATCTCAGGGTCTGATTCTGTCTGCTTTCCCCTGAGCACGTGATCTTAAAACCACCCTTTTCTTATGAGCACTGAGTTGTCGGCTCGTGCAGTGGCGTATCTGGAATTTGGTTTTGGTTAGACAAGTTTTGTTGAACCAATGTTTTTCAACATCTTCAGACCAGGTTTTCGTTCTGTAGTGTGGACGAAAGCAGGCGTGCCTACAGGGGGGAATCGTGTCGCCATTGGCGACATTTAGAAAATTTGGGGGGATTTTTTTTTACTATTGCATGAAAAATCTTCCCCAATTTTACAAAACTGTAAAAAACTTATAACGGACACGTATCAGACGCACAATAAATCTACCTAGTTGACTTTATCGAGCAATAACACTTCGAACTCGTACATATTAATCCGGGAATGTTATATTAGTAGCAGTCGGTCAAGTGGACTCCACAACAACCTCACCCGGACCCGTACTTGCAAAGCAGCAGCACAGTTTGAAACCTTTGTAAAACTTCAATATGAGATTGTTGATGCGTACAAGACAAACGTAATATAAAATACGCGTAAAAATAGGTCTATACGATATTAGCTCGGAGCTTTTCTGGATGAAAATCACGACTTGCAAACTTGCAGTGTCGTCGGATTGCTGACTGCGTCAGATTACATGTGTATTAGGCAGTGGCGTATCCAGAATTTGGCTTTAAGGGGCTCCGAGGTCGGGTCGGCTTCATACAAAAAAAAAAAAAAAAAAACAAGGTAAGACTAATCAGTATTACAATCTCTAAAGTGAATGAAAAAAGCGTGATAATAACCTGAAACCAGTTGCATTAAATAAACGGCATTAACACAATAAAAATACTGGCTATTGAAGCATTGTTAAAAGATACTTATTAGTTGAATTGATTTTCCTATATTTCATACTTCAAACGTGTAACCTAATGCTGTGTAATAAACCTGTTTATATATTTCAAAAATAGCTACTACCATATTAGCGTACACAGATGAAAAAATAAATAAAATAAAACAGCCTAAAAATTAAGAGATTAACAAAATTCGTCAAATTCTTGGATTCCGTTGTCCATGACGTGTCCGTTAATTAACTAAATATAATTAAACCACTACCGACTCGGAACACAAAATTTTGTATGGATAAAAACGTAAAAGTTTTACCTTATAGCCTGAAGCAGTTTTCGCTTTTAAAAAGCTTCTTCAGAGGCTGCCGCTGGGAGCACTGTCCGTCTTGTTCTTGGCGACGGTATCGACTTTTGAAGGATCGATGTTGTATGTGTGGAGTGTGCTATATTCGAATAATGCGTGTGATTTGAATTGAGTCTGTTCGTTTAGGATGTCGTGTTTATGTGTTTTCGGCTTTTGTTTGTACGTGTAGAATATCCATGTTATTTTCGATGTTTTTGTATGAGTGGTTTGCTTCAGTAAGGTGGTTTGCAAAAGGTGGATTCGGTAGTGGAGTGTAGTGCCTTTGTGTGTTCAATGTATCTTTGTTTGAAGCTACGTCCTCTCTGGCCTATGTAGAATTTGTTGCAATCTGAGCAGTTTAGTTTGTAAACACCAGGTAGATCGAATTTGTTTTGTGCTTTGTGTGTGTGTTCTGTTTTGTTTGTAGTTTTGTATGCGATTCTGTATCTGCTTTTTACTTCCATGTTCCTTAAGGAAATGGAAGTATGGTGATGGCAAAAAAAATCGTGTTCGAGATTATTGCAGATTCTGATTGTACTACACTCAAAACATGAAAAAAAAGTCGTTTTTCGAAAAGTGTGTGTGTGTGTGTGTGTGTGTGTGTGTGTGTGTGTGTGTACATTTTTTCTATGGCAAACGATAACAGCCGCAAATTCAAACAGAATCAAATAATTTTTTGCATACAGCCCTGATTTGTAGAGTACTCACGGCTTATTGTTTTTGGTGGAGATCGGTTGACGGAAAGGGGTAGTTTACCAGCAACGGTTCTTTTTTATCAAGGGTAATTTTGTTTGTTTGGCAAACGATAACAGCCGCAAATTCAGACAGAATCAAATAATGTTTCGCATACAGCCCTGAATTGTAGATTTCTCAAGATCTGTTGATTTTGGTAAATATCGGTTAGGGGAAAGGGGTACTTTACCAGGAACGTTTTATGTTTTAACAAGGGTATTTTCTATGGCAAACGATAACAGCCGCAAATCCAAACATAATCAAATAATGTTTTGCATACTGCCATGAATTGTAGAGTACTCAAGACCTTTTGTTTTTGGTGAAGATCGGTTAAGGGAAAGGGGTAGTTTACCAGCAACGTTTTATGTTTTAAAAGGGTATTTTCTATGGCAAACGATAAGAGCCGCAAATTCAAACAGAATCAAATAAGTTTTTGCATACAGCCCTGATTTCTTGTTACTTCCTTGTTCCTTAAGGAAATGGAAGTATGGTGATGGCAAAAAAAATCGTGTTCGAGATTATTGTACTACACTCAAAACATGAAAAAATATCGGTATGGAAAACCATACATGACTTCCATGTTCTAAGACTTATATTTAAAATCATATTCGAAATGAAATATTTCCATAGAAACTACTTCTTTCTACTTATTGCTTCAGCCTTAACCACAGTACTGTGGTCACTAACGTGATTTTCACTGATGATGGCAGTCGATGGACTGCCGAAATAGTCTGGGTTTTGCTAGTGAAAACAGTGACTGACGGCTAAACAGCCCGGGAAGGAATTTAAGCAAAGGACTAGCTTCTTTGGAATTCTCGAATATGCTTAAATACAGTCATATAAAAAAATTCTCCCCTCCCCAAACAGACTATATTTTCATGTAGTGTAGTAAAATACTCTCGACCACGTATGCCATCACCATACTTCATTCTTAAGGAAGAGTAAGTCATCTAGGTTTCTACAGTGAAATTATTTGACTTCTGATTAGGATACATTAAGTTAGCAAAATTAATACTTACCTGTTCAAACATAAAACGTTGCAGGTAAACTACCCCTTTCTCTTAACCGATCTTCAACAAAATCAACAGACCTTGAGTTCTCTTTAATTCAAAAAGGAATGCAAAAACGTAGTCGATTCTGTTTGAATTTGCGGCAGTTATCCTTCGTCACATACAAAACTACCCTTGTTAAAACATAAAATGTTGCTGGTAAACTACCCCTTTCCCTTAACCGATCTTCACCAACACCAAAAGGACTTGAGAACTCTACAATTCAGGGCTGTATGCAAAACATTATTTGATTCTGTTTGAATTTGCGGATCTTATCGTTTGCCATAGGAAATACCCTTGTTAAAATATAAAACGTTGCAGGTAACCTACCCCTTTCCCTTAACCGATCTTCAACAAAATCAACAGACGTTGAGCTCCGTACAATTCAAAAAGGTATGCAAAAGAGTAGTTGATTCTGTTTGAAATTACGTCAGTTATCGTTAGTCATATAAAAAATTACCCTTCTTAAAAAATAAAATGTTGCAGGAAAAACTACCCTATTCCCTTAACCGATCTTCACCAAAACCAACGGTCTTGAGAACTCTACAATTCAGGACTGTATGCAAAACATTATTTGATTTTGTTTGAATTAACGACTTTTATCATTTGCCATAAAAAATACCCTTTTAAAACATAAAACGTTGCAGGTAAACTACCCCTTTTCCTAAAGCGATCTTCACCAAAAACAATAGGTCTTGAGTACTCTACAATTCAAGCTGTATGCAAAACATTATTTGATTCTGTTTGAATTTGCGGCTGTTATCGTTTGCCATAGAAAAAATTACCACCGATAAAAAAACGTTGCAGGTAAACTACCCCTTCCCCTAAACCGATCTTCACCAAAACCAACAGGTCTTGAGAACTCTATAATTCAGAGCTGTATGCGAAAGAGTAGTTGATTCTGTTTGAATTTGAGGCTGTTATCGTTTGCCATAATAAAAAATTACACTTGTTTAAAAAAATACCGTTGCCGGTAAACTACCCCTTCCCATTAACCGATCTTCACCAAAATCAACAGATCTTGAGAACTCTACAATTCTGGGATGTATGCAAAACATTATTTGATTCTGTTTGAATTTGAGGCTGTTATCGTTTCCCATAAAAAATGCCCTTCTAAAACATAAAACGTTGCAGGTAAACTACCCCTTTCCCTTAACCGATCTTCACCTAAAACAATAGATCTTGAGTACTCAACAGATCAGGGCTGTATGCAAAACATTATTTTATTCTGTTTGAATTTGCGGCTCTTATCGTTTGCCATAGAAAATACCCTTTTAAAACATAAAACGTAGCTGGTAATCTACCCCTTTCCCTTAACCGATCTTCACCAAAATCAGTAGGTCTTGAGACCTCTACAATTTAGGGGTGTATGCAAATAATCATTTTATTCTGTTTGAATTTGCGGCTGTTATCGTTTGCCATATAAAATACCCTTGTTAAAACATACAACGTTGCAGGTAAACTACCCCTTTCCCTTAACCGATCTTCACCAAAATCAATAAGTCTTGAGTACACTACAAATCAGTGCTACTTGCAAAAAATTGTTTTATTCTGTTTGAATTTGCGACTCTTATCGTTTGCCATAGAAAATACCCTTTTAAAACATAAAACGTTGCAGGTAAACTACCCCTTTCCCTTAACCGATCTTCACCTAAAACAACAGGTCTTGAGTACTCAACAGATCAGGGCTGTGTGCAAAACATTATGTGATTCTGTTTGAATTTGCGGCTCTTATCGTTTGCCATATAAAATACCCTTTTAAAACATAAAACGTAGCAGGTAAACTACCCCTTTTCCTTAACCGATCTTCACCAAAATCAACAGGTCTTGAGAACACTACAATTTAGGGCTGCATGCAAAAGAGTAGTTGATTCTGTTTGAATTTGCGGCTGTTATCGTTTGCCAAACAAACAAAATTACCCTTGATAAAAAAGAACCGTTGCAGGTAAACTACCCCTTTCCGTCAACCGATCTCCACCAAAAACAATAAGCCGTGAGTACTCTACAAATCAGGGCTCTATGCAAAAAATTATTTGATTCTGTTTGAATTTGCGGATGTTATCGTTTACCATAGAAAAAAATCTACACACACACACGCGCGCGCGCGCGCGCGCACACGCTTTTCGGAAAACGACTTTTTTTCATGTTTTGAGTGCAGTACAATCAGAATCTGCAATAATTTCGAACACGATTTTTTTGCCATCACCATACTTCCATTTGCTTAAGGAACATGGAAGTAAAAGTCATTTTTCGAAAAGTGTCTGTGTGTGTCTGTCTGTCTATGTGTCTATCTGTGTGTCTATGTGTATGTAGATTTTTTTCTATGGCAAACGATAACAGCCGCAAATTCAAATAAAATCAAATAATTTATTGCATGCAGCCCTGATTTGTAGAGTACTCAAGACCTATTGTTTTTGGTGAAGATCGGTTAAGGGAAAGGGGTAGTTTACCAGCAACGATTTTTTTTTTAATCAAGGGTAATTATTTCCTATGGCAAACGAAACAGCCGCAAATTTAAACAAAATTAAATAATTTTTTGCATGCAGCCCTGATTTGTAGAGTACTAAAGACTTATTGTTTTTGGTGAAGATCGGTTAAGGGAAAGGGGTAGTTTACCAGCAACGTTTATTGTTTTAACAAGGGTATTTTCTGTGGCAAACGATAACAGCCGCAAATTCAAACAGAATCAAATGATTATTTGCATATACGCCTGAATTGTAGAGTTCTCAAGACCTTTGTTTTTGGTGAAGATCGGTTATGGGAAAGGGGTAGGTTACCTGCAACGCTTTATGTTTTAACAAGGGTATTGACTATGGCAAACGATAACAGCCGCAAATTCAAACAGAATCAAATAATGTTTTGCATACAGCCCTGATTTGTAGAGTGCTCAAGACCTGTGGTTTTTGGTGAAGATCGGTTAAGGGAAAAGGATAGTTTACCAGCAACGTTTTTTTAACAAGGGTAATTTTTTCTATGGTAAACGATAACAGCCTCAAATTCAAACAGAATCAAATAATGTTTTGCATACATCCCAGAATTGTAGAGTTCTCAAGACCTGTTGGTTTTGGTGAAGATCGGTTAAGGGAATAGGGTAGTTTACCAGCAACATTTTATGTTTTAACAAGGGTAATTTTTTTTTGACGAACGATAACTGCCGTAAATTAAAACAGAATCAACTACTCTTTTGCATACCCGTTTTAATTATACAGAACTCTACGTCTGTTGATTTTGGTGAAGATCGGTTAAGGGAATGGGGTAGTTTACCTGCAACGTTTTATATTTTAACTAGGGTATTTTCTATGGCAAACGATAAGAGCCGCAAATTCAAACAGTATCAAATAATTTCTTGCATGCAGACATGAGCTGTAGAGTACTCAAGACCTATTGTTTTTGGTGAAGATCGGTTAAGGGAAAGGAGTAGTTTACCTGCAACGTTTTTTTATCAGGGGTAATTTTTTTTTTTGGCAAACGATAACAACCGCAAATTCAAACAGAATCAAATAATGTTTTGCATATAGCCCGTAATCGTAGAGTTCTCAAGACTTGTTGGTTTCGGTGAAGATCGGTTAAGGGAATGGGGTAGTTTACCTGCAACGTTTTATATTTTAACTAGGGTATTTTCTATGGCAAACGATAAGAGCCGCAAATTCAAACAGAATCAAATAATTTTTTGCATGCAGCACTGAACTGTAGAGTACTCAAGACCTATTGTTTTTGGTGAAGAGCGGTTAAGGGAAAGGAGTAGTTTACCTGCAACGTTTTTTTATCAGGGGTAATTTTTGTATATGGCAAACTATAACAGCCGCAAAATCAAATATAATCAAATGCTTATTTGCATATAGGCCTTAATTGTATAGTTCTCATGACCCTTTGTTTTTGTTGAAGATCGGTTATGGGAAAGGGGTAGTTTACCAGCAACGTTTTATTTATCAAGGGTAATTTTTTCTATGGTAAACGATAACAGCCGCAAATTCAAACAGAATCAAATAATGTTTTGCATACAGCCCAGAATTGTAGAGTTCTCAAGGTCTGTTGGTTTTGGTGAAGATCGGTTAAGGGGATGTGGTAGTTTACCTGCAACATTTTATGTTTTAACAAGGGTAATTTTTCTATGACGAACGATAACTGCCGTAAATTAAAACAGAATCAACTACTCTTTTGCATACCTTTTTGAATTTTGCAGGGCTCAACGTCTGTTGATTTTGTTGAAGATCTGTTAAGGGAATGGGGTAGTTTACCTGCAACGTTTTATATTTTAACTAGGGTATTTTCTATGGCAAACGATAAGAGCCGCAAATTCAAAAACAGTATCAAATAATTTTTTGCATGCAGCCCTGAACTGTAGAGTACTCAAGACCTATTGTTTTTGGTGAAAATCGGTTAAGGGAAAGGAGTAGTTTACCAGCAACATTCTTTTATCAGGGGTAATTTTTTTCTATGGCAAACGATAACAGCCGCAAATTCAAACAGAATCAAATAATGTTTTGCATACAGCCCGGAATAGTAGAGTTCTCAAGACTTGTTGGTTTTGGTGAAGATCGGTTAAGGGAAGGGGTAGTTTACCAGCAACATTTTATGTTTTAACAAGTGTAATTTTTGATATGACGAACGATAACTGCCGTAAATTCAAACAGAATCAACTACGTTTTTGCATACCTTTTTGAATTAAAGAGAACTCAAGGTCTGCTGATTTTTTTTGAAGATCGGTTATGGGAAAGGGGTAGTTTACCAACAACATTTTATGTTTTATGAAGGGTAATTTTTTTTTACGAAAGTTAACTGCCGTAAATTCAAAGAGAATCAAATAATTTTTTGCATACTTTCCTGAATTTTGGAGAACTCAAGGCCTACTGATTTTGGTGAAGATCGGTTAAGGGAAAGGGGTAGTTTAACAGCAACATTTTGTGTTGTAACATGAGAAATGTTTCCATGACGAACGATAACTGCCGCACATTCAAACAGGATCAAATATTTTTTTGCATGCATCCCTGCATTGTAGAGGACTGAAGGTCTATTGATTTTGGTGAAGATCGGTTAAGAGATAGGGGTACTTTACCTTCAACGTTTTATGTTTTAACAAGAGTAAAGTACTTAATTTTGATAAATAAAGTATCCTCAAAAGAAGCTCATAATAATCCACTGTAGAAAACGTAGATGAAATATCTATAAATGAAGAGGTTAGGTGAACGGTGTGGGGGTAATTTTCTATTAATGAAAATTATAGTTGATGGGAGAGGGGAGAATTTTGTATGTGTACTACGTTATCGGCAACAAAGAAGTAGTTCTTTGTTAAAATTCCTTCCCGGGCTGTTTAGCTTTAGTCCAATGTTTTCTGAAAAACCAGACTTTTCGGCAGTGCCATCGACTGCCATCATCAGTGAAAATCGAGTGCGAAAACGTGAGGTAGTATACGTTAGTGACCACAGTGGTGTGGTTAAGGCTGAAGCAATAAGTAGAAAGAAGTAGTTTCTATGGAAATACCTCATTTCGAATATGATTTTAAATTTAAATCTTAGAACATGGAAGTCATGTATGGTTCTCCATACGGATATTTTGAATTTGTGGGCTATTTTTTCAGTGTGGTTATTGATGTATGTTAGTGTTATGAATTTGTTTTTTTCTGTCTTTGACTGTTGTTTGTTTTGTGTAGGAGTTTATTGACTATTGTTCTTTGTATCCGTTGGATTCTGCTAGGTGATATTTTATCGTGTTTAGTTCGTCTTTGTAGTCTTTTTCATCTAGTGGGATGTTGTTAAGTCTATGTATCGTAGTTGTGAAGGCAGCTACTTTATGTTGTATTGGGTGATTTGAGGAGTTGTGTATTAGTGTGTAAGCTGTAGTCGGTTTTCTGTATATACTGAATTTGTGCCTGTGTTCAAATTTTGTGATGGAGAGGTCTAGGAAGGTAATGCTATTGTATTCCTAGACCTAGTGAAGGTTATATTTTTGTGTATTCTGTTTATGTGGGTTAGTAAGTGTTCACGTGTCTTTTGTTTCCCTTGTATAGTATTATGATGTCGTCACCGTATCTGTGCCAATATACACTCACATAAAATGCTATATCGACCCTCTGGGTGGGGTCCGTTCGTCCCCCCGTAAATACGCCTCTGGTCTCGTGTCGATAATATAGAGCTTTGTGTATTGTCGAAATTATTTACTTGCACCGAGCACACGGGATGTGTCCAGCATTACGTTTTAGCTACCTGTTGTCATTATTATTGTTACAATTAGCCTAATACCTGAAAAGTAAAACACGGAAGGATACCCGAATGAAATTTTATAAAACTGTGGCTGTCCCCACATTCCTGTATGCTAGTGAGACATGGGCTCTTGGTAAAAGGGATGTGCAGAGGATTCAGGCAGCCGAAATGAAATTTCTACGAGGGAAGCAAGGTTGTTCTCTCTTGGATCAGAGAAGGAACGAGCATATCAGACCCAATTTAAACATTGTATCATTGCACCAGAAGATTGAAGACCATAGCAGGAGATGGTGCGAACACTTGAACCGCATGCCTGATATCCGACTACCAGTGGCTGCCTTGGGTTATCGCCCTACTAGGAAGAGAGACGTCGGTAGGCCAAGGAAGAGATGGGTTCCGAAACAGGTCTGAGGCCTAGTCCTTAGTGTGGTGATGATGATGGATTAGCCTAATACCTCATGCATCAAATGTGCTGTCAAGATCAAGGGTCAAGGGTTATCGTCCACCCTCTTTATTATTGCGCTACACTATGCCATTAAAGACATACATCAGCGAGGACCAATATTAAATAAAACAAGCCGAATATGTGGTTACGCTGACGATGTTGTGGTAGCAGTCAGATCAAGACAACGGCTAGTTGAGGTATACAAGGAGCTGAAGCAAAGATCCGCTGGAATGGGACTCTATGTAAATATCACCAAAACTGAATACACGCTAATTTATGCATCAGAAACGAGAAGAAATGTATACTATTTATGCATAGAGGATAATCGATTTCATGAAGTCAGTAAGTTCAAATTCCTAGGTAACATGATAGATAGTGAAGGGTCCATAAACACAACGATACATGACAGGATACAAATAGGAAATAGGGCATGCTATGCCAACAGCAAACTATTGAGAAGCAAATTAATTAGTAGTAACACTAAAATAAAAATATATAACATTTTTGTCAGACCGGTTGTTGCTTATGGAGGCGAAACATGGACATTAACAAAAGGGAACAAGAAACACTAAAAAGGTTTTAAAGAAAGATTGTAAGACAAGACGTGTTTATGTTAAAGAAGATGATGAATGGAAACACAGAAGAAATAACCAGGAGATAGAGGAGCTATTGAAGCATGAGGACGTTGTAAGATTCATAAAGGCTCGACGAATACAATGTCTAGGTCACCTAGAGCGGATGGATGATCAGCGTAAGCCAAACAAAATCCTGAGGGCGCAACTCTATAAAAGCAGAAAGAGGGGCCGTCCTAGGATACGATGGTTGGGTGATGTGCTGGAAGATCTAAGAAGAAAGGACACGAGGTGTTACACTGACAGGGAAATGGATTGCAGATATTGGAGAAGATTGGTGTTGGAAGCCAGGGTTCACGTTGGGCTACAGTGATAAAGAAGAAGAAGAAATAAGAAGGAGAATCAGAGGTGCTTTTGCGCGTGTTCAATAGAACGTTGTGTGGAAAAATTGAATGATTTAATGCGAGAAGAGCAATTTGGATTTAGAAAGTGGAAACGAACACGGGACGCCACTGGCCTCTTATTTGGAGAAAAATAGATGTGTTTTTGCGGTCTTCAATGATTTGGAGAAAGCACTGGAGCAACCTGACAGATACGAGAAAATTAAAGAAAATTGTCTACCTGACAACCTCGTATATTACAGAAAACAGCAATATAATGGAAAGAGAGTAGGTTTTTTTAGAATTTCTTGACTTTTATTGTGACTTTCATTTCCAGGCCCTTATAATTTATATCAGGGTCGAAGCCGAGACTTCATTCTGCGGGGGGGGGGTTACATTTTTATAAATGAAACTAAGGGAAGTCTCTTTATTTGCTGTTCTGTAATAATAAGAAAATAAGTATGGAAACATAAGTGTTAGGGTATTATATACTTAACGTAAAGTTGAAGATAGTTATAATCCAATTATTAAGATATTAAATTAGAGTAGGCCTATATTGCGGCTTTTCCTGAACATATTATTCAGATTTAATTTTAATAATTACTCGTTAATTTAGTAGTGGTCGTCGATCAATAAATTTTAACGATGGACGTTTTAGCGAGCATCGGTCAGTAAGTAGGCTATAACAAAAATTGTACCTTCTATGAATGATCAGGACTTGTGTACGGACAATAGAGAAAAATGAAACATAACATCATTTAATTACGTGCGAGAGAGAGAGAGAGAGAGAGAGAGAGAGAGAGAGAGAGAGAGAGAGAGAGAGAGAGAGAGAGAGAGAGAGAGAGAGAGAGAGAGAGAGAGAGAGTTGAGACAGTTTGTTTTACATTAGCAGAATAATTACATTCCTTACCTAAATACATAAACACATGTTTTATTTATATGCACAGACATAATTATAATATTCCAGACATATTTAATACAATATTTCAATTTAAAATATTCATAATATAGACCTAATTATCACTTAATTATATTTATAAGTAATTACAGATGCAGTATTCATGGAAAGTGTATTGGAATTGGTACAGATAGTACCTAATACATGTCTACATATAGCATAGCAAAATGTGTTATAGCTGAATACAGATGTAAGAGTGTTCGAATATGTAGGCCTATAGTATTAAAAGTTATAATTTTATTTGTCTCCCAATACTGGTATTGAACAGGCATATCCATAAATTAGAGAATTGTTTAAAAAATAACAGAATTACAAATATTAAAAACACAAAATTATGGTAAACCAATCTGCCATGACTATTACTTGATATTTATATTGTTGTAAAATTTAATAATTAGGCCTACGTTCATTTTAATGGATTATCAGGTCTTTCATTTCTAAGTTCTGAGCCAGATGGCTACTGGACATTTTGGACGAAGTAACGGAAGCTGGAAATGCCATTGTGGGATATAATTATTGTCTACTCTCACGCGTAAAATTCGCACATATTTAGCTAATAATTTGCGTTCAGTAGTCAGACTCGAGACCTTACATTACAGAACGCACTGCAATGCTATTCGTTACGCGCGCCGTCTGTCAGCCGAGAGTTCAACTAAAGTTTACTAGACTTTGTTTTGTTAACTTTTTACGTTTATAATTAACTCTGTTACAAAACTGTGACGATTTTGACAGATATTTTTGCTTATTTACGTGGCGTTTTTGTTGTTGTTTGGTTATGCACGCACAAACAGAATCATTACGTTCATTTAATATGTGAAAATATCAAACAAACCAACTTCGCCTGACACCGAGTAGCGTTCCGCAACAGCATATATACAGCCGAAGCGTTGGGGAGGTCCGATACCACTAGGCGCCAAACGGGCAGAGGCCCACTACGGGGACAGGGACAGGGAAACCAACCAATCATGTCCTACACCGTAGTGGTGACTACGTCCTCCCTTTTTATAATTCACTTTTCATAGATTCCATAATTTTTATACCCAAATTTTCTGCCGTAAATATAGTGAAACATTCATTCCTTTTATGAATAAAAATGAAAACATTCCTTGTAAAAATACCTTAACTCCGTTTTACAAAACACCAGGTGTCTACGGCTCCCAGATTTACACATAATGTGAGCTATGATCTTTACATCCACAAAAATTGTAACGTTATATCTTGTATCACTAGAAGGAACATTTAATTTCATCTAAAGGTGTAAGCCTTGTTTTGTGCGTACCCTTATGAAAGCTGAGATGGTAGGCGACGCCGTATGTGTTGTTACAATAGGCCAACAAGTCAGCTACGTATCACACGATTGAACGAGCGAAGCGAGTTCTCAGTTTTAACTCGACCGTCTGTCATTTCTCTGTCTATCTATCTATTTGGGGTATAATATGTCTCGCGATAACTTTTGAACGCATTAACCGATCTTTTTTAAAGCTTGCACGCTTTTACCTCACAGAGACCTATTGCTTTCGAGATTGATCCCTCCAATATTAGGAAGGTAAAAGCGTGAGGGGTCAAAATTGTGAAAAATCGGAAACGCCCGTGTGGGGTATCAAATTAAAGGGAATTTTAACCACAATCTGAGTGCAGTGCTGAATTTTTTTAATTGCAAAATTTTTTGACGTCGGTACCTAAAAAGCGGGGAAAATGTTGATAAAATCATGTGAGGTACCAAATTAAAGAGAATTTTAACAAACGTCTGAACGTAGTGTTAAGTTTGGAAATTTCAGGTTAGTTATGATTGGTTCGCTTATGACCCCGTCGTGAACGCCCGTCAACCATCAGGAACTAGCCATGTTTTCATATTTCATATTTGACTGTAACATCGACAATCAGAGCGAAGCAACTATTATCAGTCCTAATTAAATTTTATCTCCACTCGTGTAGTAGTTGACACGTTTTTGCACATCACATATACAGAGGACCACACAAAACAGCAGGACGAAGACGACACGATGGCTCGGTGATAAGCTACAGTCAGCGCGGACTAAACACGATACCTTACGCTTTCACGGCCGGCTTTGTCCAGGCTGTAAGCCGCGGTCTTCCATTGTTCACAAGATACGTTTCAATCACGCCAATGGATGTTTGCCAGTACTGTGACAAAGGTGTTACTGACAGACATATTGTCAGAACGATTTTAAGTCCTTTGTGACACTGAAGATGGCCTCCAATGGCGAGGTTGAAACCTCTGTTGTGAGTAATGGAAGACCTGGTCAGTAGTTGTTACAGTTACTATAGGTTCGTTTTATTAACGGGACCATCTGGTTGGTGGTGGGTTTAACCTCATTATTATATCGAAGACAAGTTCTGGGCTGACGACAGTTTAACTCACAAGAGGTTATTGCGTACCGGAAGTAACAACGAATAAATTAAAAATTAATTGTATTCGACTTACGTTTTAACTTTTCATACTTTTTTAGCCTAAATCTCTGTGTGGGGGGGGCTCTCCCCCCAGAAACCTCCCTCGGAGCGTCACTTCTTTCTGTGCTCATGTGAGTACTTTTTTTTACATAAAACGTACTCACTTCTCGAATAACAGATTTAACACAGTTTAATAAATTTTCTTCTACATCCTTGTGATAAAAAAGGTGATATTAAAGTGGCCTCTATTCGTTTCTGTTTAGAAGGTAAAAATTATTCTGTTACTAAAAATAGCGGAACGCCAAGTATACGTTATTTCTCGAGACTAAACAAAGGAACTCTTTACGTTCCAAACATGGAATGTTAAGATATGATAACGGTGTGTAAGTAGGACAGTCGTACACTCTATGCCACCACATTAGGGTTTGTCGAAACGGAATAAATTATCGTAAACAATAACAAAATTTAACAAAAGTTTTTACTCAAAAATTAGGCTGTGACTGAAAGAAGTGCACTCCCCTTAAGAGTAACGGTTCCGTCGAGTCCTCTTTTTTAACAGTACGAAAATTTCTGCTCGCGAAAACGATAAAAACGTCAAAGATTTTAATTTTACAGTTTTTTAATATTTTTGCGATTTTAAAAAAATTACTTCAAATGAAATACTTTATATTATTGTTCGAAGGCTTTCACGGCCAGTGTTACGTGAATTTAAATTATCTGCGGTGTTGTTTGCCCGTGGTCCAAGGTTTTCATTAAAACCAAACGTTTCACCAGCACCACTGGTTGCGTTCCAGCGCCATCTTCAATGGTTGTATCGAGTCAAACCTAACGCGGGGTGTACTTACCTTAGGACCACAGTACTGTGGTTTAGGCTAAAGATGTCCACATAACTAGGGGTTGCGCGGCCCGCCGAGTCTCAGAAAGGACTCCTGCCACTGGGTCTGTTTGATTTCATTACATACTTTTATCTACTTATAACAGGCTAAAGATGTCCTCCGATGCTACCTGTACTTATAAATTCATTGAGAATCACGAACAGGTAAAAATTGCACCAACAGCCAATTAGAAGAAATAAGGTGTATGTGAGGCTCGCTTTGCGCCCTGCCATAAAGTACTTAAAGAAATGCTTTCGCCCCGCCGATTCATTGAGAGTTGGCGATTCAGTCTCTCCCGAGAGACGAATCACAGCCGGCGTCCCTCAAGGTAGGGTTCTTGGCCCCCTTCTGTTCACAGTCTACGTCAACGACGTGCCGAGACAGCCTGGAGTCCAGGTGGTCCTCTTTGCGGACGACACGGCTGTATTTACGGCCGATTGTCATGCACAATGGGCTGTCTTACGACTGCAGCGCCAGCTCGACTCGAGGGGACTGGACTGATAACTGGAAAGAGTCTCTCAATGCGACCAACAGTGTAGCCGTCCAATTCTCTAGGCGACGGAAGAACCCTGTTAGGCAACTACAGATCGGCAGGACGTACTTGTGCTGCTCCAACGAGGTCAAATACCTCGGAGTACACCTTGACCGTCTGCTCACCTGGCGTACCTACGTTCAGACAATTATTAAGCGAGGATCCGTTCGTCTGAGCTTACTGTTTCCACTCCTGATCAGCTCAGACATGACCAGGAAATGGCGCAAGATGATCGTCGGTGCATATTTGCTGCCGGTCATTACATACGCTTGCTCGGTCTGGGGTTACCTCGCCGCAATGCATAAAAAGAAGTTGCAAAGCGTCCTCGACAAGGGTCTTCGGCTAGCGGCCAAAGTCCCCCGTCGATTCTCATCTCGCCTTCTAAGGAGAGGACTTGGTGTCCAATCCCTATACGACACCTTCAGGCGGCTAGCACGTAAATTTTATGCACGTGCGGCGACGATCCCTCTTGTGGGTGGGCTGGGCAGGTATCGTATACGTCCAGGTGATTCGTGGTATTGCCCTCGGTGTATACTATGCTAGTGTAGGCTAGCACAACAGCCGAGAAACTGCCTGCTACAGACCAAGTCGCCCTACTTGGGCAGGACCATGCGAGAGGAGCTCCGGAAGGCAGCTCGGAACTCAGTTTCCTTAGCGGTTCGCCTCTGCGACGCACAACGACGCAGCCCAGAGTCAGTGAGTCAGCCGCCGATTCATAGTGATCGCAGCACCAAGACGGACTCCATATGAAGGCGAGGGAAGTACACACTCACCGCCGACAAGAGCTTCGTCTCATCGAAGAGGCATTGGCGAGCAGACTGCTCCAATCTACAGTAACGGCTATGTTCACTTTATAACAGTTATAAAGAAATACTTTATAGTAATTTTTCTATTTCTATGGGTGGTATTTTCCTGCATGATACTGCATAGAAACATACACGTCATTTACTGTGCATATCGATCTGTAGTCTGGTGACTTGATGGCGAACAACTTGTTCATACATGACAAGCGGAAAATATTACAACCCTTACGATTTCAATGTGTTAAGCCCATGTTTTTGGAAGCTATTTTACAACACTACAAACGATTTTACTGTGCGACAAATCTTTACATAACACTACAACACATTAAATTCGTGTGTTGATATGGTGATAGGTGTAATCGTAATAATTATAACGCTATGTAATCTGTTTAAAAATCATTTCAATATTTATTAATAAAATTTCTTATTTGTTCTGCGATTCAAAATCATTATTATTTGCACGTAATTATTACGCATAATTAGTAGTCTTATATTACACACAAACATATTATATAATCTTATATTCTAATACATCGTTATAAATTTTTATATTGCTCTCAGCTAGCTCATTTATATTATATTGATTAGCTTATCTAATCTTTTAATTGTCTAAGCTCTTTTTTTAAATTACTGCATATGCATTGCTTTCTAATAAAATTCTCTCATGACTTTGTCAATTTAAATACTAAAAATTCTAGATTTCAAATTATAGTTACTGATAACAATTATCATTACACAGTCTTAAATCTTACGTAAATTGTTATAAAAAACATATTTACAGTTATACAATTTCTTGATTCATATTTTAATTGAATTGTCTATTTTTTCTTTGTTACTTATTGTCTTTTGATTAAATATCAGGTTTTAAGTGCATGGTTATTTGTCACCTTATTATCTGTGTTACATCTGCAGCGTGTCCTCTTCGGTCTTCGATACGGGATGCTCCTTTGTCGTCCTGGATTCCTGTAGTCCTGGAGTCTTGCAGTCTTGGAGTCTTGTAGTCCTTCGTCCGTCGGATTCTCGTACTCTGGATTACTGGATTCTCGTACTCTGGATTACTGCCTGTACTCGGCTCCTCCTTCGTCCCTCGTCATGGCCTCAGGTTGCAACTGCTTACTCGAACTGATGAGTAGTCTTGAAGTTCCTGACTGCTGATTGTGGTTGATGTACTGTTGTTGTCGCTACGCAGAGTCTCTGGCTGCCATAGTAGTCGATCAAGATAACGAAGTTCTAGTTGTCGAGTAGAGCCTCTGGCTGCATCAATGGTTGATTGAGTAAGAGTTGTACTCTTGAAGCCAGAGCCTCCGGCTGCATCAGTAGTCGAACAAGGAAGAGTTGTCGTCCGGCAGAGCCTCCGGCCGCTTCGGTTGTTGAACAAGGAAGAGAATGATGTTAGCGCGTCCCCTGTATTTATACCCAGGGCGCCAAAATCATGTCTCGACAATATTCTGCAGGTTTGATATTGTCGAGAGCGTCACTTCTAACCCACGCTTTCTTGTCATACTTAATTTGCTCGTCTTCGCGAATTGCAAAGTCTTTTGCACATTACCCGATATTCATTCGGTCGGTAATTTAGAGGTGTTCATCATGCTCAAACCGTTTTTCTTTATCTTAATTAACATAATTACTATTGATTTTTAACTTCCTATAATCACACTTTTTCTTCGTTTTGCACTATTTTTTATACACTTATTCGTGTTATTTAAATACACATTTTGGTGTATTTAGTTTTGTGCTATTATGCACATAAGTATTATAAATTAAATAAATCCAAATAATTAATATCGTTACTGAAAGGGTGGCGCTTTTCAGGAATGGACAGGTCGCACACACACACACGCATTTTACGTGTGTACTGTACACACATACAGAAAGCAGCTGGCGTTATTCACCTGTTCCAACATGAAAGTTAGGCGTTCCTTTTACAATTCAGGTTGCAAGCTGAACTATTATTATTAACAAATTGCATTATTTATTTATTCTAATTAATTATTTAAATTACTTTGCGCAATGCACAGTACCCTATATATTTGTACTGTTGCAATATATTTTCACCGATCTAAATGCACAGCGTGGCATTCGAAATTAATAAAATTAACCAGTTTTTGTCTTTGACTTCCTACACACAATGAGCATACACAGCATGTATTTTCGGAGGTGCAAAACCAATAGACAAAAAAGAGAAACGAACTAGATACACGTTCCGATAAAAGAATTTTCCATTTATAGAACAGTTTCAAAGGCTTAAAGTGTAGGCTACATTTTTAATGATTCTATTAAAAATAACGAAAATCTGTTGAAAAAAGTCAGATCAGCTGTCATGTATCCGAGCAGAAACTTAAAATCATCTTCAATCGTCTGCTCGTACGACCACGTTTAAACTGAATGCCCATTTACAAACCATTGTTTTTGAGAGCACAGCAATTTCCATTTACTATTTCGTTGGGAATGTCCAATGGCACGTGCTTTGTTTAACAACGATCACGGGTCAAAAATTTTGACTTTTGACATCTAAATTTCGAACAGCTGGTAAACAGTCAACGGAGTTACAGGTAGAGTTGTAAATTACCGGTAACAGGTGTTGACATGAAATATGAATCTCAGGACACACTAAAATTTTAGTTCTACCGCTAAGATGTAGTTGTCGCTCCGCGAAAGGACCCTCCTAGCATACTACATACACCAGGCCTATATAGTGTCCTCATTTATGACTGAAAAGTGTGTGACGTCCTCTTTTTTTTTTAAGTTATAAACATCAAACTAGAGATGGGGGTTCTGTCAGGGCAGTCTGGGGGTATCCTGGGTCCTGGCCTGACAGGATGGTTCACATCGGAAGCAGAGTGTGAATCTTATTTGGAGGTGGAGGAGGCTATAGTAGCTTAACGGTTGCACACGTGGGCTTATTTAGTTAGCCTACTCCGGCCGGGCAGAGAGAGCTCGTCAGCTGAGGTGAAAGCAACTCTCTAGGGGAAGAGCAACCCCGAAATCAAAGTTCCTGGTCCCCTAGGTTGGGGTTGGATCGGAGAATTTACATATTTCCATCTGTAAAACATTTGTATGTGCAGAAACCTATCAGTTTCTCAGCCAGTCAGTTGTACAAACCCTGAACTGGAGACCAGCTGCACTTGACCGTTTTGTACCTGGTGTTGTTCAAGCAGAATGACGTCAAAATAACATCGTGCGTCGTCAGAATTGCCGTCAGCAGCAACAACACGTGATCAGAGAAAACTTAAGGGCTTAATTATACACAAATACTCGCGCGCCTTATCTGATTTGTATGATTATAATCCGGCGTCGGTGTCACAGATACTGTTCACCGCAGGCCTCGTTTGTGTCACTGGTCAGTTCACAGAAAAGTTCGGTAACCTAACGTTTTCACGTCTTAGTTTCCTTGTAGCCATTAAGTATCCTACGATTTATACGACTATTATCGACGAAACGTATAGTCCGTATCGTTTTATGTAGTAGAATCTGCAAAAAACTCAAACAGCTGACTGTTTATAAGAATTGTCTATAGGACGTTCTACAACAGTTTTTTCATTCTTTTTCCATCCTCATTTACAATATCTATAACCCGAGACAAATCAGCTACCCGGTAATCCATTCCCGGGACACTAGGACAGACGTTTACAATCTGGGACGAATCCCGGATTCCCGTGACGATTGGTCACAACTAATGTCTTCAGTTATTAATAAACTTGTTTCAGTTCTTTTTAGTTTATTAAAATTCTTTGTCCCCAAGGATGTTATAACTTTTCGTTGTAGAATTTTACACATAGTGTCGTCCCATATATTCTTTGGTCTTCCACTTGCGTTTATGCTTGCTAAGTTCCCTTGACCGATACATTGTAGACGCCTTACCACCCAAGACGTTTTCGTTTAAGAAATTCTTCTATTGGTCCTGCTTTTGTAACCATTAAGTAGGCCATATAATTTATAACAGGTATTTTGGAACGATTATATTTTTGGAACGGATATAACAGTGACTGAAAAGTTGAAATACCTGTTCCGATTCAACAATAACTGAAAAGTCGAAATACCCGTTCCGATTACTTGCTGCCTCGCGGTTCCGAGTCGCGGGATGCCCCTACGCAACTAACGCGTAAACGAGTACTACTAGTACAAAGTCACAGTTATTGGTGCTTATTGGCGCTGAATACTTGATTCAGCGCATGTGCCGATTGCCATTCAAGTACGAAACGAAGCAAAACAGCGAGGTTCAGAATATCTCTATGCCAAAGAGACGAACCTGTTTTCAATAAATGAAAAAAATTTATACTGATGTTACATTTATTCTCGTGAGTTATGCAGATGTATAATACAGATTATAATATCAAATTATATATTATGCTAGTCGCCTACTTGGTAAATTTGGAAAAATCGTAAATTATATAGCTTTTTTGGTAAATAATATTGTGTTATAACCTTCCCAGTGGCAGAGTGGCCATATACTTACTACTTTTTGTTAATGTGACTTCGGAGATGATTTTACTGCACACCTCACGTAATTTTTTTTGACATTAATTGCTGTGCTATTACGTGCACTCTTAAATTTCATTGCCTGAGTTTCACAGCTGATTTGTCTAACTAAAATGGAATCAATAATTTAATATTAAATCTATGTCAGTTTGTTTACTCTTAGTGAAAACTTAAATTAGTATTCCCAAAGGGAGATAGACCTATAAATTCTCTTGTTTCTTGTTTTCTTTTAAACAGTAACAGCTTAATAAAGTCACAGTATAAAGTAACACTGTTAATACTTTTAGTTTCAATTTAGTTCTTATAACAAATTATAACATATATATGTATAATAGGTATACAATAACAGGTATTTGTACGTGTTATTTTTTTTGAACGATTTCGTTCGTACCTGTTATTTTTGTACTAGTTTAACACACCTCTAGTATGCAGGTTATAAAAATCATTTGCATCAGAATACAGACACAGAAGTGGATGCTAGCAGGATCGAGAAGAAGTTGTACAAAGGCGTATCACAGACAGACGGCAGAAGTGAGGTACAAGAGGAGAACCCGCCAGCCATAACATAACTCCGTCCCAGACGTAATTCAGGAAGTGAGCTATTAAACAAAACAAAATGTTGTAATGGTGGCGAAAAGCCTACATCCACAATTTTGGTCACCGTTTTAATAAGTTCCTTCTTCTTCTTTGGCGTCACAGTGCGGAGTCGAAGCTTAGCCTCCATAATCATCCGCCTCCATTTTCCCTGTCCTTGGCTATCGATGTCCATCATTTTATTTTAAGCAAAGTATCTGCATCCCTCCCACTGCGTCAATCTAGCGATGCTTGGGTCTTCCGACAGGCCTTCTACCCTCGATTTGACTAAACAGTACCTTCTTAGATATTCGGTCGCCTTTCCATCTAATGATGCGTCCTGCCCATTACAGTCTATGCAGTCGGATGGTGGTTGCCAGATCATTGTCTTTATATAGCTTCTATAGTTCCTTAATAACTTCCTTACTTCATTGAAAACTGTAGGTTTTGAAAAGCATTAGACTGTGTTGCTTTCTGTAATCGCCAATGATTGTTAATTTATTTTCATAAAACGGGCATTGAGCAGACGCCATTTACACACACGCATTACAGAAATGGATGCGCTACCGCAATCGGGGGAGGGGGACAACAATAACAGGTATCCTCGTCGTAGACCCATCTCGTTGTAGATGCCCTAAAATAATATTTAAACGTAAAAATGTAATGCGTAATTACACACAATAAGATACAGTGCATACTTGAAACTTTACAGGAAAACACTTTGGATTCTGGTCGTGGACTGTGTCTAGACTACAACCGCCACTGGATCGTTGCCTGTCTGTTCCGTGTCCAGTGTTAATAGAGTAAGTTCCTTCCAACTCATGTGTAAACCCGACATCTTCGCAGACAACATATCGTTTCGATAAACGGAATGTCACAGTGAACACAGTTCACACAATAAATTAAAAGATTATCTATATAATCGCCTTCTTCTACTGCCCATAGAATGCAGGGGTCAGTTTAAACTAGGCTGGCCATTTTTTTAGAGAATGAATTTTTCTCCAAAAAACATTTTCATTAGAACTATTTTTCAGGGGCGAACCTAGGGGGATATGGGAGATGTAGCCCCCCGCCGGAATTCGGAAATTTTTCTTTAATTTTGGAGCAAAAAATTTTAAACTGGTTGTGTTTTTTGAAATGTAATTAATTGACTTCCAAGTTTTGTCAATTTTTAAAAATTACTATTTGAGTCAATGACAAGTTTAAATAATGTACAATAATAGGCTTTATATTCAGTAATAAATATAACAGATGTTGAAAGAAATGGTGAAAAATAAAAAGAAGTTGGCTTGAAAGAGAGTAGCATACGTTTTTCCGCTGGTTTCGATAAATAGGGATATACTCGTATCTTTTTATATTTTAACTTAATGTTACATGTTGATAACTTCAATTCAATCACAAAGCACATAATGTGAATGAGTTTTAATTTCCTGAACATTATTTTTCATAATGGACATGGGTTGTTGTAATAGACTCTACCTAGCTCTAAGAAACAAAATATTGTAAAATTAAACATACGTTCATTTAAAATTGTTCGTGTTCTTGCATGTGGACCCTACAATACAAATACACACATACACATACAAAAATCACTTTCTTAATTTTAACTTTTTCTTTAAAGTATTTATATTCCACAGAAAGGTATTAGGCTTCCAAGCCAAACTATGTTATTAACTGATTTTTATGAAATTAGTGAATTACAACCATTATTTACTTATTAGTTTTAATTTGTTGGTACGATTTTTATTATAATATGAGAAAAAATTACTCTAAGAAAACGATATGTGGTTGAAAAAATCCCCCCCTCCAAATGAAATCTTAGGTTCACTCCTGTATCTTTTTACCTATATTATTTTATTATAACTATTACCATTAATAAGGAAATATTATTAGTAGGCGTATTTGCTGTTGTTGTTGTGATATTATTATTATTATTATTATTATTTCATTTATGTTTTTATTTTATTGTTATTACGTTTGTTGTAAGGCACACGTACACAATATTAGTCGGGTTTGATGCTTCCGATGTTGATTAAATTAACACCGTTGGGCTAATTTACTTTTCAGGTGTTCACCGATTTTTACAATTTCTTCCAAATAATTTGCTACAAAAGAAACTTCCAGAATTTAGGGGTGATTTCAACACAATATAGTCTACCTATGACACCGCACTTTTTACTTATGTTTAAGTTCTAGATATCGTAAGAAAAAAATATCGCTATTTTATACATTTCATCTCCTTCAAACTGGCCCTTCCCCCCCCCCCCCCCAGATGATTTACACTACATTTGACATTAAATTCGTACTCAAAATCATAATTACACCCCATTTCATCGGTTTATTTTGAATAGTTTATAAAAAAATAATTATCAGGCGTTTAAGGGTAGTTTTCACCCTTTAGGGGTGAGAGTATGCAAGACTTTTTTATACCTTTTATCTAGACTCTATGTAGAAGACAATACAAAAATTTCATGTTGATTCGTTTTATTACACAGAATTCCAAGGTTTGGCAGTTTCAGGCTTCACTGAATCAACTACTATACAAGCCCCTTCTCGAAATCTTAAAAACGGCGCTATGAAGGAGATTTTAAATTAGCGTCTGCGCTACACACGCACGCGCGCGCTCAACTATCGTAACCCGAGCTTGCGATAATTGTGCACATTTTTATACATCGCACTTACTATAATTTATTTTTAAGTATAAATAACAAAGTTCCTTACAAACTAAAATACAGAGTCCCCCATGAACTCTATGCGATTCATAAACTCTTATTCATTACACCGTTCATTTCGGAAGCATACACATCCCATAAAACATTTATGTAGTATTCAGATTTTCAGGAATGACAATCGAAGGAGTTTGATAAAATTGAAAAATCCATGTGGGATAGCAAACTAAAAGAGAATTTTAATGAAAATCTGAATAATTTGAATACAGCGCACACTTTTGGAAACTTAAAAATCTTTTTGACTCCAAAAGTGGGATCAAAAATTTTTAAAAATTGTAAAAATTCAGCCGTGTCCCAAACTAAAGGGGCCTTTAATACAAATCCGACTTTTGGTATTTTTTGCGTTTGTTGTATGATTGCTCTACAATTGTTACTTTACTAGATAAAAAATATTAGGTTAATCGGGGGTTTCTGCAACTTTTCTGATAATTGAACAATTATGTAATATCAAAATTTATTCAATATTAAATGATCCAACAGCAGGACGAGAAGAACAGAAGAGTCTTAGAGGAGCAGACCTCTTCAAAAAGCTGGGTTCATCTGGCTCCGGATGATAGCACCCAGTAAGGGCCCCTGCCTAGGGTTACAGGTGAAACCCGGTCAACGTACTCAAAGGCGGATGAGGCATCTCAGTTCCCAACGGCAGAGAGAGGGGAAGAACCTAGTGGAGTAAACCACGAAATACAATCCGATCTTATTTCGGAATTTAATTTCTATTTTTGCACTCTCTACATTTTCAATTGCAGTATGGAAAGTCCGCTAAATATTAGGCCCACGAAAAACTTCAGAAGGTTGGAAATTAAGAAGTAATGAAGAAATATATCAAAGTATAGAAAATATAACAGAAACAACGAAAAAAGAAGACTATTATTTCTTGGACATTTATATAGAATGGACGACAATAGATTAACGAAACAGATCTTCAAATATCTGTGGGGAAAGAAGTGAACATCAAGTTGGATTAAAGAAGTCCAAAAGGATTTAGAAAAAAATAATATAACGCAGAAGAAGCAACTGAAATAGAAGATTTTCGGGCAAAAGTGTTAAAAACTGAAGGAGTCCAGGGTAGGAAAGAGAAAAACGCAGGTTCAAAGTGGACTGAAGACAGGAAGAAGAGACATAGTGAAAATTTGATAGAATTGTGGAGAAAAAGAAAAGAACAAGGAATAAAGGATTGAAATTTGCATGTTGTCCTCAGATGGCCGATACAAATAGAAAGAAAATGTACTTCGTTCAAAATATCAAGCGGGCGAGTTCTGCAGCTCAGGGAGCATACTCGTAGTAATATCGAACGATAATATTGTGGAAAACAAAATACAAGACACAAATGAAGTCACTAAAACCCAGCTTTATTTATCACAATTAAACAGTTTGTAATCAACAAGACAGTGTCTGACAACACATCAAATAAAAATTGTTCACATGCAATAAAAATGTCAACTCATATAAAACACAATTGTATTACAATTGTCCCGCACAATTATAAAACACATAACACTTCGCCACAATACTACGAACCGCACTGTGTAAATCGCCCGACAATAACTGAACTCTAAGCGCAGGTATGGACTATTTATAGTCTCCAGGGTTCCATAATATGCGTCTTTAACAAACACGTGAAAATTCGAGAGAGCACTTCGGCGCGGCCATGGCAGAAACACACACCGTTGGGCTAATCAAGAAGCTTTTATAACGACACCACCGAACGCATGAGACGTTCCGCATTACGTAATACTGCCTCGCATGTCAAGCGTCACGTACGCATCACAGCTGCGGGAATAGCCGAGAAAAGAGTAGAACAACGTTCTCCAGTGTACTAGAATGTTTCGTAATGGTGTAACACTTGTTTCGCATTACGTAACAATATTTAAAAAAAATAATATAATTATACGAAAAACTGGATTACTGACGTCACTGCCCTGACGTCACTGACAACTGACCAGTAGCGTAATCCGCCTCACCTCTGGTGCATGCGAGTAAATGCTTAGAATTAATTATTCAGAGCGATTATTACATTATAGCTTCAACAAGCCGCGTAATTTATTAACAATTAACGTTCGAAGCGTGATTCATAAAACGTAAGAGCTCTTTGTGTTGCTGCCTTAATTGGAAGCAAACAATTCTGCTTAATCGCAGTAATTAGAAAGCCGTGTACGCAACAACATTATTACTGAAAAATTCATTTATAAGATAATTTAAAACGCTGCGGTTGTTGCGTTAACAGGCGTACGTCTACTTTAAAAAAGATTAACCCCACTTTTCTTTGAACTGGTTTAACGAACTGCTGTTTTCTGTTTTAAGTCTTTGTTTGGAAAAAACTAAGCAGTTCATTTGGTTAGTAGAATCTGCCTACTTAAGTGTCTTCTGTTTGTTGAAGACCAATGACGTATTGTATTATACGTCAACATCTTGTTTCGCATTGACAGTAATGGTTTTCTGTCCAGGAGCCCACATTGCTTGCGAAACTTGGTGTCTTGCCGGGGCTGTAAGGCCGTGGTCTAACATTGACGCCGGCCGTGAAAGTTGTTACCTCTTCATCCAAATGTGGTTGCGCCAAGTAAGTTGTTTGTTTTGGTGGACGCCGAAGTATTTTACAGTAGGCTTCCGGAATAGCTTTGTTGTTTGCTCTCACAGTTGGTGTTGTCACTTGGCTTTTTGTGAAGGTGATGTGTGCTGACTTCGTTTCACTTAATTGTATTCTCTATTTTTGTCGCCCGTTTATTTGGTTTTGCGTTCACAATTCTTTTTTTCTGACAACTAACGCAATTCTGAGGATCTAAACTAAATTTTCTGAACACACTGAAAAATATAGGCAATATATAATTGTGTGTGTGTGTGTGTGTGTGTGTGTGTGTGTGTGTGTGTGTGTGTGTGTGTGTGTGTGTGTGTGTGTGTGTGTGTGTGTGTGTGTGTGTGTGTGTGCGTGTGTGTGTGTGTGTGTGTGTGTGTGTGTGTGTGTGTGTGTGTGTGTGTGTGTGTGTGTGTGTGTGTGTGTGTGTGTGTGTGTGTGTGTGTGTGTGTGAGACTCGTCACGGAAACACTGTCACTCTTTCATCAAGCTGTGGCAGGACGGTTTCCAGTAGTAGCCTCTACAGCAGACTTCCAAAGCACAACGCGGACTTTGGCTTCTTCCTGCCAGCAGTTTCCAAATCCTGAATCCCACCCTTCCACACCTCCTGCATCCTCGGTCTTCCTACCTGTCCCACACCACCATACAGGATCCCCTCTTTGGTTGCCCTTTCTCTCTACATACCTTAGCCAGCCAATCATTCTCGACTTAATAAATCGTAAAGTATCTCTTCCTCCTTATTCCGACGCTGCTTTGGATGCTACAAGTATTTCAAAGTTTTGCATGAACAGGTTACTGGCCTGTTGCACAACCCCCTACCAGGAGGACCAGAGCCACTTCTGTCAGGGTTACCATACCTAAGCCGAAAGACCCAGGTATTTTAGGCCGCAGGAGATTCGCCCTCCCCTTCTCTTTCTGATATAGGAGATTTGGCGGCTTTGTATAAATTATTTTGATACTGAAAGTTTCTTAGTATTTCCAGTACTCACCTATCGGCATCAGTGAGCACTCTAAGATCTTAGTGAGGCGTGGGTCATGGCAAAAAGGAAAGCGGCAAAGTTCAGAGTGCTGAAACGCAGTTTCTTCGAAATACTATGAATTATACATTGCAAGATAGAATAAGGAATGAAGATATCAGAGCAGAACTCGAAGTAAAGGACATCAAGAAAATTGTTGCAATTTACAGAAGACAATGGTGGGATCATCTGCAAAGGATGACAGAGGATCGATTACCGAAAGCAGCACTGAACTGTAAAGCCATTGGTAGAAGAGACGAGGATGATATGGGTGCCCGAACAGGCTTATGTAACCTAATCCTTGAAGAGAAGAAGAAGAAGAAGAGTATCTCTTCCTTTGATACACCAACTCTCTTCCACTTTTCCTTCGTCCTCCAAGTTACTCCGTCTGTTACACTGCAGTGTCATAAATCTTTGTTATTATTTTACGTTCAAAAGTTTAAAGTAGAGAAATGTGTTGCTGTAAGTGATCCAAGTGCTGCCGCTGGCCTTGTCACAACTCTAAAGTAGGTCGCGAGCTGTTATTTTGGATCTGAAGAAATTTTGTCCGCATGGTACGTTCTGTTTCCTGTAATTACCCTCTCGTCGATTTCATCTGATGTGTGGTTTGTATTCAGGGGCGGACGAACGAGACCGGCCCCCCGCCAGAGGGGGGGGTCACCGTCACCACTCTAAGGACTAGGCCTTAGACCTGCCCCGGAACCCTCGGTCTACCGGCATCTTTCTTCCCAGTAGAGTGATACCCCAGGCCCCAGATATCAGGCATGCGATTCAACTGTTCACAGAATCTCCGTCTGTGGTCTTCAATCTTCTGGTGCAATGGTACAATGTTTAAATCGCGTCTAATATCCTCGTTCCTTCTCCGATCCAAGAGAGAACGACCTTGCGTCCCTCTTAGAAATTTTATTTCGGCTGCCTGAATCCTCTGCACGTCCCTGTCTCACTAGCATACAGGAATGTAGGGTTCGCCACAGTTTTATAAAATTTCATTCGGGTATCCTTCCGTGTTTTATTTTTCAGAGGGAGGTCCGATAAATTTTGTTAATCTCTTAATTTTTAGATTTTTCAAAATTATGTTTTCAGGAGTGTGCGCTAATATAGTAGTAACTCATTTTTTAAGTATACAAACAGACTTATAACACAGAATTTGCGCACACGTTTGAAATATAAAAGATAATAGTCACTTCAGTGACCCCGTAAAAAGTTGTTAATAAAGTGGCCAAAAAATCACGGCGAATTAAACTGTAAAACATTTGTCGAATTGTGTATATTTGTTGTCTGTAAAACGTTCTTGGTTTACCATTTTTGTTTTTTAATTAAAACCGTAATTATTATTTTTAAATGTAAAACGTCAGTATCTTTTCACAGTGCCCCAATAGCACGTATTTTTATTGTGTTACTTTAATGGGATCGATTTCAGGATCTTATCACACGTTTTTCAGTCATTTTAAAAATTATAATATTGATTATTCTTAACGTGTTTTTTTTCTTTTATATGAACCCGACACGCCCGGACCCCCCTCCCCCCAGGCCAAATCTAGATACGCCACTCTTTATATTATTCAGATTCAGATCTGTTTTCAGACATGCGAAACTTGCTATCCCACGAAACTTATAATCCTCGATTTTCTAATTTTGAAAGTTCTTCTTCTTCTCTCTGATAAAAAAATCATATATTTACATAAAGCACCCAATAAGTAAAAAGGCGAAAATGTAACTTTACAGCAGAGTCTTAATTTGCAGGAATTATAGGGCATATCGCAAACAAAGGAATTTTCGTTACATAAATTTTCTGTACCTGTGCTGTCCTTCACCGTACTTTTCTTACGCGATTTATTTAGTGAGATTAACTTTCCGTTAATAGTACAGTCTTATTCGTAACGTGGTACGACTTATAAATATGACTGTTTTCTATGATTACTCACAAATGCATATAAAAATGTATACTAAGACTTTTACTTTAATTTATTTAATACGCACCAGACCACCAGTACTAATATGCACAGTAAAATCGTGTATATAACGGTTATATAAACGATTGTCGTTAAAATATTAATGTCGAACAGGAAGTATTATGGCTTGGAGGTCAAGTGCTTCTAATGGGCAACTTTAATGGTTGTTGTAAATGGTTTTGTTCTCATTGAATGACAGGAACTGGTCGGGTTTCTGAAAAAAAAAATCCATGTAGATTAGTTTGTGTTTGTAAAACCTTACGACGGGAAGCTCCACGATTCAGCGCGTTTTACGGGTAAACACCGTAATTTATTAGTTAGTAAATATTTCGATAATTTTTCGCTGACCGCTTTAAGCTCCCGCGCGCCGTATTAGAGATTTTGAATATTCAAGAAAAAAATTGACAGCGACTAAATTGGCCCCGCCTTTCATTGTTGTATTGTTGATTTATTTTGGCGTGTTTCGGCCAATGGATTCAAAGTAATTTAATTGACTGAGACAGTGGCAACCGCTTGCTCATTAATTTGGCTCTTTTGTTTGTGGTATGTCGCTCCGGACGGCGGCCGCATTTCACCAATTCAAAAAAGACCAACAAAAAAAAGACATTAGTATTATTAAAACGTCACATTAGGTATAATGATCTGGTAAGAACAGGCTCAGTTGGCACTCAGGGTAACTTAAGCAACTTAACGATGTTAACCAACTTAAAAGCAATTTTACAGGAGAATTAGACGGGAAGAACGGAGATGCTACACGGCACAATGTACGTATCTTATTTTTTAGTAACACTGTTTTACGACACGTTTTAACTCCATTTTCTCGGTTCTGATGTCATCCAGCATTCCAACCTTTCTTCTTCCCCGTCCTCTCTTATCTTTCACCTCTTCCTGTGTGGAGACAGTTGCTGCAATAGTTTCTACACAATACATGCATGAACCAAGACGCTTCTCAGGATCTACCATACTTGATAGCGCAGTCCAGTGGGGCTAGAGATGCCACAAGGGTCTTTAACTGCATGGTCTACATTTTATCAGTTCTGATGTCCTCCAGCGTTCCAACCTTTCTTCTTGCCCGTCCTCTCTTACCCTCCACCTTTCCCTATGAGTAGACAGTTGTACCTAAGCTGCAGCAGTTTCTACACAATATATGCCTCAACCAAGACGCTTCTCAGATCTACCATACTTGATAGCACAGTCCAGTGCGACTAGGGATGCCAGAAGCGTCTTTAACTGAATGCTCTCCATTTTCTCGCTTCTGATGTCATCCAGCATTCCAACCTATCTTCTTCCCCGTCCTCTCTTACCTTCCACTTTTCCCTGTGTGGAGACAGTTGCACCTCGGCTGCAATAGTTTCTACACAATACATGCATGAACCAAGACGCTTCTCAGGATCTACGTACTTGATAGCACAGTCCAGTGGGACAAGGGATACCACACGCGTCTTTAACTGCATGCTCTCCATTTTCTCGATACTGTGCGTCTGTCAAAAGTTCGTTCCGTTTCTGAAGTCTTTAAGCTACTCAACCTATCTTCTTCCCCGTCCTCTCTTACCTTCCACTTTTCCCTGTGTGTAGACAGTTCCTATTGTGTTTATGTAGCTGTAAACACAACACACGTTTCAACCAACATGCTTCTCAGCATCTACCATACTTGAGAGAATATAGTACATTCAACTAGAGATACCACAAGTGTATTTATATGAGGTGGTTACCCGCTTGCAATGCAGTTGCCCTTGATTGACGCATCCGCCTTTAGGAGCGGCTTCCCACTCCTAGGGCAAGAGGGTGCCTACCTTCTACCCGTAGTTGGAACTGAACAGAATGGGATCTTCTTATCCCTGCGTCCGTTACACAAACTGTGCTACGTCTACCACAACAGCATTTCCTCGGCTCTCTAGTACGTTAGACAGAGGAATGTACGTGTACTTATCATGATTTTGGCTCACAGGTTGTTTGTAGCCTGCGACTCCGTAATCAGCCGGAGGACGTGGATCATGTTCCGCTACAGTGCGGTGGGTATATCTAATTTGTAACAGCCTTCTTCTTCTTCTGATAGTTCCTATCCGTTTCGGAAGTTGGATAACATACACACTATTTTAACTTTATGTCTTGCTGCACGGAATAAGCCAGTTGTATTCATGCCAAACCAGGTCCTTAAGTTTCTCAGCCATGAGATTCTCGGTCGCCCAACTCCTCTCTTTCCAAGTACTTTTCCCTATAGTATGGACTGCAATAAGTAAAATCTCTGTTCATTTCTCATGAGATGTCCCAGATACTGAAGTTTCTTATCTTCACTGTATTAATAACTTTTTCTTCATCTTTCTAAGAACTTCAACATTAGTTATACGTGTTGTCCATGAAATGCTCATTATTCTACGGTAAAGCCACGTTTCGAAAGATTCCAATTTTTTAGTTGTTGCTTCAGTCAAAGTCCAAGATTGTACACGAAGAAGAGGACCGAGCAGCGTAAAAGTCTCATCTTTGTGTTTATTGTTAAATTGTGACTTTTGAATAAACTGCTCATTCAGTTTACTGCTCTTGCCTTTTCAATTCTGCTCTTTATTTCTTGAGAGTGGTCCCATTGTTCATCGACTATAGTACCAAGACATAGCCACCCAACACACCTCCTTAATAATTTAAAAAATTTTAAGGTAATTGGGAACCGATAAAATTGTAAAAAAAATCGATTTATTATTTTAAATTTTAAAAATGCTTTACACTTTTCTGTGTTTCTAAGAAACCTCAATGTTTTATGTGTTATAGCTTTCTTAACAATTTTTTTCAACGCTTGCAAGGATGTGGCCGACTAGTTTTGCGAAGCTGCAGTGCGCTGGAGTTTCATTTTTTATGTGTAGGTTATTACAGTACAGTTTTCGCTGCAGTATTTTCAGTCTCTTTGGATTTTGTAGAGAAATTTTAATTTTAAATAAGTGAAATTTTGCTTTTCAGTCAGCTGATGTAACCGACATACTGAAACAACATTTGCTCATAAAGCGTCGTTGTTGTTGTTTGTTTACGTTTTGTTGTAATTACTTTCTGTCGGGTTATTTTTGGAAAATGGTGTTGTGAGGTGGTTTTATTTTTAACAACGACTAAATCATCGTCGAAGCTGTTAATGTGAAGTATCGTTAAAAGAAATCCCCAACGGTCGGGAAACTGAGCAAAATTAAACCTCGTTGTAACTCATCCCCAGCTGTCAGTGTCGTGGCGTGGGTACATAACACCTGTTGCCGGTTGTGACAGGTCTAAAACGTAACCTAAAAATTAATTCGGATTTTTTCTTGTACTAAGTGTTTTTTTAGACCATTTTATATCATTCGCTGGGAGAAGAAGAGAGTCCCGGTTCAACGGCATCTGACTCTCATTGTACTTACACAGAATAAATTAGAACACAAATAATCGAATAAAAAATAATAAAGGCAAACAGAGAAACACATGACTAAACGAACAAAATACAAACAGGTACGTAGCATCTGGTGCACGTCAGTTCCGAAACGAACATAGCTGCTAACTGAGCGTTTTGCCGGTTTATACAGCGGCAACACATTGGGTGGACGAATGTGTCCCCCCCTCACAGTTTCTACAGTGACAACTAGTACGAGGTCAATGACCAGACGCAGTAAAACACTGCCGATGTCCGAACAGACAACACAAGACGGTGCAAGTTACCAGCAGTTCGAAACAATGCTACGCTTTTCTTCAAGGTTTCCCACTAATATTGTTCGGATTTCAAATTATTCAATAACTAAAGTATTTATTCTGTGATATAATTAATATTATTTTCTCTTATTTCCACTGTTGCCGCCGGCAACATCGGTCACATGGACGCCACTCTACTGCCAGCTGTACAATCCCTCCATCCGCGAAAGCATCGTGTCAAGAACTATGGCATTTCTGTTAAAGTTAAGAACACGACAACGTTACTTTAGAGGGTAACAATCATTAACGAGTATGTGTTCTATTGCACAAATTTACTGCAAAAAAAACACTATCCGAGTATCGGTGAAATCACAACCCAGGATCTCGTGAGTCAGCGTATCACGCTCAGATCTAATGAATAAAAAAATGTAAATCATTTAAGGTTTTTCTAAGCTGAGGCAAGACGGGCAGAGAAACGGAAAGAACTAAAGACTGAAGAAGAGGAAGACCAATGTAACGGGAGGAATAACAAAAATCAAGAGAAAAGCAACGGTGAATTTTCGGTTCCTCTGTTACTATATTTTGCGGTAACTCAGAATGTACAGTAAAGCCGCTTGTAGCATAGCCTTTTATAGGCAAAAATTTCACACACACACACACACACACACACACACACACACACACACACACACACACACACACACACACACACACACACACACACACACACACACACACACACACAATGACGACAAATAGAGCGGCCGGATGACTCTGTTAGTTAAATAAACTTGGTGAGCATTGTAATTGGCGTAGTTGTTCCAACACGGAGCTGTGCGGAGAGTTGTTTGTCCTTTGGAAGGGGGGGGGGAGAAGACGAGAACAGAGCGGGTCGAACAAAGAGGTGTTAAAAAGAGTACACTGATGAAGTAGAAATATGTAGATGTTATCGCGATCAATGTGAGACCACACAAGTCGACCTCCACTTCTACACACACACACACACACACACACACACACACACACGGGCGCGCGCGCATTCGGTATACAAGACGGTAGTGTATTTAAGACCGAGTCGTCTCTAATAAAAATCACCGACATCATTTAATTAATTGTTCAATTATGTCTGGAAATCGGCTTCGAGCTCCACTTATTTACACAAAAACGATGCGGACAGTAATAAGTAAATCTGTGCCGTACTAGGAAGCCTTCGCAGAAATTAATTTTCCACTGCTGATATTCGCTGAACAACACCTTTTCATTTATAAATTACTCATACTTTCAATATTATATACGTAAGCCAAAGTACCTTGATATTTATAGAGATGCAGTTTTAACAAACGTCTCTCTCTCTCTCTCTCTCTCTCTCTCTTGCTGTGTGTGTGTGTATTCAAACACTTTTTGCAACAGTCTATTTCTTGATGCATATATTATTTATTTAATATTTATAATTTCTTTACCTCAAGATGTTATTTACTTACTCGGAACATGGTTCGGGAATCTTATTGAGCCCATCCTCAGCCATCTTTTTGTATGTTGTTGTTGAGTAGGTCTACTTGTGTTTAGGTTGGTTGTTGCTCTGGTTTCCTGTTGGTTTTTGGTATTTTAAATTTAGTATTTTCGATGTTGGTTTTTTGGTATTTTAAACTGGTATTATTGTGTGTGATTGTGTATGTATTCGTTTTTTGAGTATTTTCGATGTTGAGTGTTTTGATGTTGGTTTTTGGTATTTTAAATTGGTATTATTGTGTGATTTTGGTGTATATATTATTTTTTGAGTATTTTCGATGTTGAGTGTTTTGAAAGTTGAAATTTGTCAACAGGAAATCAGGGCAACACCAACCGTACTCATCAAGATACAAAATTAAGATGGGTGAGGATGGGAACAATAAGATTCCCGAAACATGTTCCAAATAAGGGAAAAACATCTTGAGGTAAAGAAATTATAAATATTAAATACATTATATATATATATAGTCTATATTCAAGCACTTTTTGCTACAGTCTATATCTTGATGCATGTCTCTCTCTTCTTGGTTAGCAGCCCATAGCTCCCCATTCTTCACGCTTCTCTGCTTTTCTTTTGAACTCACAATATGATGTGCAGTTCATATCGACCATAAGCTGTTTCATGTAGTCTAAACGGGGTCGTCCTCTGTGATTCTTCCCTTCAATTGTTCCTTCTATTATTCTCTTAACCAACCCATTGTGTCGTAGTATATGCCCTATAAACTTAGCTCTTCTGCCTTTTAAATTTCGTAGAAAGCTCTTCTCCTCCTGAGCTCTTCTAAAGCCTTCCTCACGTATACATGCAATTGATGGATGTATAATTTATTTAATATTTATAAATTCTTTACCTCAAGATGTTTTTCCTTATTTGGTACATATTTCGGGAAACATATTGTTCCCATCCTCAGCCTTCCTGATTTTATATTTTGTTGAGTACTTGTGTTTTGGTTGGTTGTTGTTATGGTTTCCTATTGGTTTTGGTACTGTATTCTATACTGGTGTTATACTCAAAAAGTATAATATATACACCACAATCACACACAATAACATCAGCATATTAGTGTTAACATAACCTAGTACTTGACCTATATATTATTTTATTAGTTTTAATAATATGACAAATAACTTTAACAATTCCAATCACAATATCGCTTAATATATTCTACAATGTTCATAATATTACTTTGAATGTTGTGGTTAGAGGGTTGGAGGTTCTATAGTACACTACATCCTTGACACAAGGGTTTCTTCCTCAGAGACGTTGGGTTCTATCCACTTGCATAGATAGTTAAACTTTTCTGCACGATTGATTTTCGATGTTCCACGTCTAGCCCTCTAGGCACCGGCTTGATGTTCGTTATGAACAGTGGTTGATTTCTAAAATTATAGGTGCCGGAACGCATCAATTCAAAAGTTGTACAGACACAAATATAGGCTACTTATATTTTATATTAGCTCGAGATCTTGTTCACTAAGCAGTGTGTTTTCAATACATTTTTTAGTGCCTCATAAAAATTTTCAGGGTCTCCGGGATTATTGTTTTTCAAACCTTCCTTTTTTTGAAGCGGAACTCCCGAAACAGTTAAGTTTTGTAATGCTTTCAGGGCCATAGAATAATGGGGGCCTGGTACTGATTTTCTGCTTTCAAATAAAGAAGCTCTTCGGTTTTTCGTTGGCAAAACCCAGACCGACGATTCTGGAGAAAAAAATGAACGATAGTAGTTAAGATAAAGATTAGTGCCGGTGTTTGATTTTGACAATTGTTTCCCGTTTTGAAGTGGGACTGATGAGGGGCACAATTTAAACTGTAGTAGTACATTTTTGTAATAATTAGGTTTTTCTTTTCATATATTTTTTCGGTAATTTATTTTTGGATCCAAAAGGCTCCTGAACGTCGTTCCGGCACGTTCCCCATGAAACTCTATTTTCTCAAAGAAGATCTGGAGCCCGCCTCTGCCGCTTGCGTCTTGTCTCGGTTGATTTCTTTTGCAGCTGTGCTCAGGAAATCAGAAATAATCGCAAGAGCATCTGCAAAGGCTAGACAGTCGATTATCAGGTTTGTGCTCCAACATCCCCTTCGTTACTCAGTCGTTTGCGTCATAATAAATATCCATTATTGTAACCCTAATCTTTCCACGCTTATCTTCTTGATTACGACAAAATAAATAGCAAATAACGAGTTCTTTCTCCTGTTTTCTGTAGTCGTATTTACAAGAATCTAAAACCATTTCAAAACTGTCAAGAACGCCCCCCCCCCCCCCCCCCAAGGAGAAATCCTGTCTGTGCGCCCCTGTCCTAAACGTGCATATTTCCCTTTTTTAGATTAGTTTGAATAAAGTAATATTTCTTTACTGAATATAAAATTTATAACTGGTTAGAATGGGGGTACTTTTTAATTTATAACCTGAAAAAAATGATCATTAGATAAATAGTCATACGCAATCATAGGTCATACGTAATTAGGTTAGATCATTAGGTTCATACGCAATTCTTTCATCAATCTCACGTTGAAACATGGACTCCTCTTTAAAATCCTGGTCCAAACAGACCACTTCAATATGTTCTACGTTTTTTACAGCCTTTTACTGAGCTTTTTTACTTACGTAATCAGTTAGATTTAACAAATGTTGCAAAACTGATGTCCAGCGTAATTATTATATCCTTTATAAATAAAGAATGTGTTATTGATTTATTTGCCATCACGGCATAGGCAAGATGCTGTCTGTTCTACTATCAAAGATCCTCCAGCCATGTCTTCCTGGGTCTACCCACACACCTGTGTCCTAAAGGTTTATATTTTCAGACTTCTTTGGCCAGTCTGGAATCTGGCATTCTTTCTAAGTGTTCTTTCCACCGTCGTTTTCACCTTTCGTTCTATAATTCAAGTTGAAAACTTGTAATTCTTTTCTTATCACTTTATATGATCAATAAGTTTAGAACTCCTCATTTCTAAGACCTGTATTTTACTTTCTTGTTTCCATAATTCACGCCCATAAGGAACCGCCATTATTTTGTAGAACTTTAATTTTGTCTCTCGACGCACCTTGTTTCTAAAAATACGAAATACTTTCCTAGAGATCGTCTGGAACTTGCTTAACTTAACATCGATATTATAACTCTTATCATAGCTAATATCATTTCCACAAATGGTTAAAATATTTCGCTTGTTTTACAATTTGATCATTAGTTATTAATTTTGTTTTTATTTTTTCCTTGCCTCGAAATGCCATTACCTTTGTTTTTATAGTGGAGATTTTTACATTCCATTGTTTGCAAATCTGATGAAGCTTACAAACTGATTTTTTAAAGCAGAATCACTGGGCTTGAATTACAAGAACTCGACAGCAAACAAATATCTGTTTCGTTATACCTTAATCATTGGTTGTTTCCATTGGCTTACTAAATCGTTGGTAATGCACCTTTCTCTAACACCTTGATTGATCGATATTTGTTGAGAGATCTTAAATTATTTTTAATACCTATTTTTGTTCCGTTATTATTATTTTTTTGACTCCTCCTTCTCCTCATCTTCCTTCTCATCCTCCTCCTCCTTCTTCTCCTCCTCCTCCTCCTACTCCTCCTCCTCCTCCTTCTTCTTCTTTTACACGAACAGGCCAGCCGTGGACTACGCGAATATCATTTCCTTTTCTTCTCCCGCCAGAAGGCCCTCATTCGCACACTATGAGCCGCCTTCCTTTCCACTGTCCATCCCTTTCTCGTCTTCTTCTCACCGCAGAGAACCTCAAGATTTTGAATTTTGTTTCTGTATGTATTTAGTTGTTCAAAGAGATACCCAGTATCATCATTACCTACTTGAGTTGTTTGGTGTATCCGTTCAGACTGGAAAGTTGCCAAATAAAGTTGAAAATTTGTTTATTTAATCTGGACCAATCCATCCAAACCACATGTCCAAGGGATCTCAGTCTTTTCCTTCGGAAAGTCGTTTCCAGATCTTCCAGATCTCTGTACAGCTCTGTTTTGGATCTATGCCTGTACCCATATTCGGTTTTCTTGGGGCCATAAATTTTCCGAAGAATTCTTCGTTCAATTTTAAGAAGAGGTTCCAAATTTTGAAATCACATTGTTTCCACTCCATACATGATCACCGGCCTGATCACAGTGCTATAATGGCGGACTTTCGCACTTCTGGAAAGGTTTTTCTTTCCGTACAGTTCCCGGGTTAGAGTAAAGGCCTTTGATAATTTGAGTTTCGTTATATTAAAGGATTCTTTGTCTGAGACGTTTCGGGATATGTTTCCCCAAGATATTTAAATTTGTTAGTATAGATGATGATGATGATTATTATTATTATTATTTAAATATTAAATTAGGTCTGTAGCAAATTGGTTTAAGGTAAACATGAAATTAACCGTATCAGAAAGTGGAGGGAGGTTAGAACAAGATAAGGCTACACGTACAGTATAAATCATACCGATTTACTTAACCCGAGCTGGAGCTGTATATAAATTACAAAGCAGTATAATCTGAAATTAGCTGGCGCACCGAGATAGACACGGCGCACACTTGTGTACATTCAATAAAGGAATTATATAAAATATTCATGATTGAGTCCAGCAGCGACATGGGGGAGCACACCCTATCAATACTTCCCTTCAACAGTGAACTCTTGTTAGATAAACTCATGAATCCATGTTTCTTGGTTACCCTCCGCTATCAACAACAGCCGTCCCCTACCGCACCTCCCTCCACCCCGTCTTTCGCGCTTTTTACATTCAATTATTGTAATAATGTTCCCGCTGCGATAAATTTAATATACAGTGTTAACGCGGCGTGTAGTGTGAAAAATAATAGTGTGCACATACGCATTATCACCGTGTGGCCATTACGAACAACACAAACAATGTTTAAGATTAACATTTAAAAAAAATTATTGTTTTACATTAACAATATTTATATTTACATTATTGTGTTACAGTTTTAACAACTTGGTAAGGATCTTTCCCCACAGTGTTGAACCTGTGTGGCGAATCGGTGGGAATTATATTGAAAACGAATTTTAAAAATGAAGGGTTTGCGAGAATCGGTCGGAAAAGTGTAACACAAATTTTAAATTATTTGTGTCGACGTTTCGACAATATTTATTGTCATCATCAGAACCTGTGTATGAATACAAGAGAAAATATCAAACACAACAGATCAAATATTTGAGTGAATGTATTTGTGTATGTGAGTGTGCGCGCGTGCGCGTATGTGTGTACCATGTATATGTGAAGGAGTTGAAACATTTGTTTTAAATCATCAAAATAATTGCATTATTACACATTGTTTTCCTTAAATACAACGAGAAAATTATAATATCCCATAACATACTGTACACAATATTACAATTTAAATTGATCATAATTAAATTTGTAATTAATTATAAACGCAGTAATTAACAGTTATATATAATTATTTTATATATAACTATATATAAAATTACTATATTATCCTAATATATTAGAATTGGTACCTCAAACATTTATACATATACCTGTCAACATAAAACATAGTAAAACATATTATAGCCCTATAGCTTATAGATGTTCAATTATGTATATTATTAAAAGTAATGTTTTATCATGTTTCACTCACTAATGGTATCGAAAACACCGTCATTAATGTAGGGAATTCTGTACAAAATAACTGTAGAAAATTACAAACTTATATAAGAGAATTTACATAATATTACAAACACAAGTTTATGGTAAACCAATGTAATTATTGAAACTACATAATAAACCAATTTATATTTATATAAACCAATGCAAATCAAAATGCAATTATTTTGATGATGTAAAACAAACTGTTTCAATTCCTTCACGTACACATGGATACACACATACGCGCACGCACGCACGCACACACGCACACACACACACACACGCGCGCGCGCACACATACACAAACACGCTCACTCAAATAATTGATCTATTGTGTTTGATATCTTCTCTTGTATTTATACACAGCTCCTGATGATGACAATAAATATTGTTGAAACGTCGACACAAATAATTTAAAATTTGTGTTATACTTTTCTGACCGATCCTTGCAAACCCTTCATCGTTAAAATTCATTGATTGACTACGAATTTAAGGATTTATATTGAAATCGTCAAACATTTCGAATTTCTTAACAGAAAAAAAATTAAAGACGTTCAGTGATTGGCATCAAGCAACTAAATAGAACTAGCCAGGGAAATGGAGACTCCTTAGGGCCGTTTTATGCATTACACTTATACCGTACGATAAAAACTAGTACGACATGTAGAACAACAGAAACAAATGGGCCGTTTTATGCGCTGCCGTACGATAAATTTATCGTTCCTAACTTAAAAACATATCGTCGTGTCCTAGGAACCGCATCAGATAAAAATCGGACGAGTTGTCTAAATACATGGGCCGTAATAGTTCCGTGAGTATTGTATCGTATGAGTTTCAGACATCGCTACCAAACTTCCTGCCTAGCGTACACGAGGCAGTTGTGCCAAGCAATCGGTGATATTCGCGTCGTGGTGCGATTTTCTTAATTCATTTTCTAAATATGGAAGTCACTAATATAGAAAGACTTATTGACGAAATCCAAAATAGGAGTGCACAACGGGATCCCGCTTGCGAAGATTATAAAAACAGAAATTTCAATAGGGAACAATGGATTGAAGCACTGTCTACATATCGTGCATAGTTAATGAACATCCCGTCTTCTCTTCCTTCTTCTCTTCAAAATACAACATGCACGGATCCATTTTCAGTACTGATGATGGCAACGCCGAAATCGTTTCTTCACACCCAATTCCGATATTTTTGACGCACGACAGAAATCGAAGTCAGATCGGATGCAAAACTTATCGTACGACAAAAATCGGATTCATAAAAGGGGCCTTAGGAACACAAATATTCACGCAAGAGCTGGTGAAAGTTTATTACGCTTTTGGAGTGAAGTGAGGTGATACTGAACACATTCCTTTCTTGGACTACTTTGTGGCATATAGGCCTACATTCACTTTAGCATATATCAATGGGCGTGTGGACAGAATACTAGTGCCATTAACCTCGATAAAAACAAAATCATAAATAAATTGGTCACTGAAACATTTTTGGCCTAACACAAAAATATCTTAAGTAAACAATTGTCCTTGTTTCTGATTTGACTATGGGCTAAATGGTGCATTAATGGGCATACATAGCAACTGTTCGTACGTATACTAAAGATACACCTGACTGTAAATAGCTTTTGTCGATTAAACGCTTAGAAAGTTTTGGTAAATATAGTTGAATATAACGAATTAAGTGTAATAAAGGATTTCAAAAGTATTCAGATCGATCTCAGCAGGTGAGTACATTTTTTTGTTTTGTATCGGCCACCTAAGGAACACATACCAATTTCAATTCTTTATTCTTTGTTCTTTTCTTTTCCTCCAATATTCTTTCATCTTTTCACTGTGTCTCTTCTTCCTGTCTTCAGTCCACTTTGAACCTGCGTTTTTCTCTCTCTTACCCTGGACTCATTCCATATTTAACACTTTTCCCCGAAAAACTTCTCTTTCAATTGCTTCTTCTGCGTTTATATTATTTTTTTCTAAATCCTTTTGGACTTCTTTAATCCAACTTGATGTTGACTTCTTCCCCCACAGATATCTGAAGATATGCTTTGTTAACCTATTGTCGTCTATCCTATATAAATGTCCAAAAAATAATAGTCTTATTAAAAAAGGTGAGTACATTTTATTTTATCATATTTTTAAAAAATTATGATATTTACAAAATTATTATACAATATTATTTATACGTTTAGAACACACTCATCTCCTTTAAAATATTCTGCTCTGCACATTTGTGGTAGCGAGAATTTTCATGCCAAAGTAGGGAAATTTTGAGCAGCTAGGTGGGTGGGGGAAAGAGATTTGATTGACCTGGCAACACTGTCTGGGAAGCAAGACGTGTATAACTTATACAAAACCAACTGATGACACCAACTTTGCGATGAGCTGCAGTTTTTGAACGCTTTCGCACTCTGTCGGGTACAGAATCCACACGGAGGTTTTAAAGATATTCTTAAACAATTCTCAGCGATAAAAAAAAAAAAAAAAAAAAAAAAACATCCGGCATACATACATCACTTTACAGAGCATAAAACTTAGTTGTACGAGCGAAGGGAGTTCTCAGTTTGGACTCGACCGTTTGGCTGGCATTTGCTTGTCTATCTATTTGGGGTATGTCTCACGATAACTTTTGAACGCATCAACCAATTTTCTGAAACTTGGCATGCGTGTCGTTACTTTTCCCCTACATAACTCTACTGTTTTTGAGATTAATCCCCTCTTAAAATACGGGCGGGAGGCAAAAATGTGGGGAGGGAATTGCGAAGAAATCCCAAAAGCCCATGTGAGGTATCAAATTGAAGGAAATTTTAACCACAATCTGAGTACAGTCTTCATTTATGAAATTTCAAATTTTTGGACGTCAGAGCCGTGAAAGTGGGTGAAGATTTAAAAAAAAATCACAAAACTTTTGTGGGGTATCAAATTGAAGATAATTTTATCTAACGTATGAATGTAGTGTGAAATTTTGGAAATATCAAAATTTTATAAATCCAGAGCCCAAAAAAGAGATCAAAAACTTGAACCAGTTTGTAATTCTCAGGGATGTTCTCCTTTCCTTCCAACATGTGTAACTTTACTCTCGTTCGTAAACTTTCGTGGTTTCCGTATAGGCTAATAACAACACTGTTTCTCAGCCCAATACACATCGTTTTATGTTACTTAAAACAAAACATTTTTGCCCGTACTCGGATAGGACATCCTCCTCAGCCTAGCCACTGAAGATGCCTCACGTAGAATGGGTGAAAACGTTTTGTTCTAAGAAAAATAAAACCAAGTGTTGTTAATAACTTTACTCTTATTGATACTCAGTTCGAAGCCTTTTCTTCCCAATTCCTACTTCCATTCTAACGCGGCCTCTTGAACTTTCTCTATGGCTCTATGTGTTCCATAAAGATTGTAAATATCGCTTTTCAAGGCGAATTCAAGCTATCGCCTTTGGTTTCAGTCTCATCTGAACATAAAAACCCATTCATACCTTCTTATTCGTTCTTCGTAGAGCAGTGGCGTATCTAGATATCGGCCCCCGGGGGTAGGTCGAGATCCGGTCGAATCGGCTTCATAAAAAAAAAGTAAAGACTAATCAATATTACTACCTTTAACGTGGCTCAAAAACATGTGATAACATCCTGAAATCAATCCCATTAAAGTAAACGGCAATAACACAATAAAAATACACGTTACTGAAACATTGTCCAGACTGTATTGATTTTCGTGTAGGGTACCTATTTCATAATTCAAACGTATAGTCTACGCAGATGCTGTGTAATAAACCTGTTTGTATATTTAAAAGAGAGGTATTAGCTGAAAAAACAGCTGAAAATAATAATAAAAGAGCCTAAAAGTTAAGAGATTAACAAAGTTCGTCAATTTTTTTCGACCCTCCCGGGGGGGAGGGCTTGGTCCCATTCGTCCCCCACGCGTAAATACGCCCCTGTCGTAGAGTAATTTCTTTCCATACGCTATTCTGCACATTGCGGTTTCCATATTTCTCCTTTTTTTTATAGATCATTCTACGCCACAGTGGAAATTTTGCAATCTGATATATTGTTTAATCTGTAATTATAGCGTAGCATAATACACACATTAAGACTGTATTAGAATGCATTACACAAACGAGCTGAGTTCTGCGTGTTACGCGTCATATCAGTAAACGACGTGTACAAGCGATTATTATATTTTTTTTTGTAAAAGGATAATGAATCTGATATATATATATTACAATGAACGGCGGTAGCGAATTTACATACGGCCATGAAGCCGTGTGAATATAGATGTTTATTAACGGAATGAATTAAGTCGTTGGCGTCGGGTCCGCGGCCGAGGAGGTCACAGGCGTACTGTCTGACGCCTCCGTGAGTACGTTAATTGGAGCGATAAGTCGATGTTATTAAAACTGAAATTTCGCGCACAACTGCGCTGTTAATATTTACGAAACTGTTGAATTTTAAAATACTCTGTGTCGCTAAAATTGAAACGAAACAACTTGCGGTAGCCGATGTTCAGGTAATCTCCGATTGACCACAGATACTTAACATAGAACGGGCAAAAATGTTTTGTTTTAAGAAAAATAAAACGAAGCGTGTTACACCGAAAAACATTGTTGTTGACTAATATAATCTTCTTGATATTCAGCTGCAAACCTTTCCTTCCCAGAGTGTGGGCTGTGAGCATGCCCGTCACCCGCTCGTGTAATAGAGCTCGTACCGCGGGGACCACAGATAATGCTGGATAGTTAGGGTGTGGCCTGCTACCGGCCGTCGTTTTCTTCCCAATTCCTCTTTCCAGTCTATCGCCGCTTCTGTGTCTATATGTGCTCGTCATATCCTGCAAGCAGGGCCGGATTTAGATTTAGTTGACTCTAGGGTGAACATGTGGTGGGGGCCCCCCAACTACGGCGCCCCTCCACAGAAAATTTAAAAAAATAATCTTTTAGAACTGCATTTAAAATCGTTTTTAAGTGTACAAATTAAATTGGGATACAATGTTTTTTGTAAATTTTCAATACTTTGTTAACCAATTTAACAGTTTCAAGGTATCTCAGTGTACAATGTCATTCTGGAATCGATGAAAATAATAATAAAAGATTGCACTCGTCTTTGTATTACACTCAAAAGACGCTAAAGAGAATAAAAATGTAGGAAAAATAAAAATAAATTATTGAATAAACTCTTAAATAGTTATAGGTCGTTTGGTAATAGGTCAACTCTTAAATAATTGAATAAAAAGTTATAGGTCTTTTAAAGAGTTCACATTCATCGTTTTAAAATTAAGAGTTATAATATTCAGCGCTGATAGAAAAAACACAAATAGCAAAAAGTAGCCTGTGGGGTAAAAGTTCGCACAGACTGTTGGGGCGAAAGTTCGCACAGACTGTTGGGGCGAAAGTTCGCACAGACTGTTGGGGCGAAAGTTCGCATTACAAATCTACACACTACTACACACACACACACACACACACACACACACACACACACACACTACTATTATACTACACGCACACTACTATTGAAGTGAGCACTATTAGTTTCTTATACATTTGTTCAACTGTAATATATCATTCCATCATTGTAATACTTTTACATTGTATCAAAATAACTATAATTCTTTCATCTTTTTAATTAAAATTTGTTAATAGAGTTAATGAGTTAAAAAATTAGTCATATATGTTAATAAACTAAAAAATCGTGAATAAAGTTAAATAAAGTTAATTTATTCAAATTAATTTAATTGCAAACTTTTGCCCCACCTATGGTGGCGAAAGTTCGCATTTGACATTTGGAAATATATTTATTTACATGTGTTGCAGTAGTTGAAATTATAAAAAAGGAGTCTTAATCCAACCTTAAGGGATTCATAATATTTCTGTGAAAATATAACGAGTCTCAGTGCAATGAGTGCAGTCTGAATGAGCTGAATTTAAGTGCGCACTCTTGCCCCACTCTACCCTATTCATGACTCATAATACCACCTTTTCCTCTAATAACTTCTACTGTTCTCTGAAACACAAACCAAATAATTTTTATGCAAGTTGATAAAAATTGTCTTTAAATTGTCTCTGTTTTTCTTTGTTTGTTTTCAGTCTTCTCTGAACATAATAACTCATTCATAACGCCCAATTCGTTTTTCATAGAGTAATTTCTTTCCATAAATTTATTCCAGGTTTGTGGACTACCAAATTTAATTCCATAAATTTATCGTCTACAAAAGTGACGGTACTAATATTTCATTTCCTCTTCCATAAAGTCAATGTTTGTAAATCAAATGAATCATGTTGATTCGTAGTTTTCTTAGTCGAATAATTCTGGAAGCGAAACAGCCGTAAGCAAGGTCCGCCGCTTTGGGGATACGAATCTTGCTGTACGCCAAGCGTTAGTGTTCACATGATGTGTGGTGGCCTAATATCCATCTCTCTGTTCAGCGATGCCGTCAGCGTACTAGCACGTTAACGCAGGAGCTGTCCCTGGGGGGGGGGGGGTGATGACACTAGCTTGAAGGTTAGCCTACCCACCCGTTTTCCACAGGACAAATGAGAAATTCGGGATTCTTTCCATATAAGTTTATAAATACACTTTATACTTAAACGCCATAGAAGGAAGGGGAGGAGGATACTGTAGGGAATCAGCAAATCGTGGAAGATGTTGGTTGCAGGAGCTGAGGAGGGCACAGAATCGAGTCGACTACGGACTAACAACAGAATCATTTCGTCGTTCTGTTGAAATGTCACGACGTAAACCGCCGTGCTAAGAAGCTAACGTTTGTTACGAAACACAAACTAACAAACGCGGAAAACAAGAAAATCGTTTACGGGACCCAAAAGGGTTTTAGATATAACTGCAAATAAATCGCTCGAAAACAATCTGAAGAGGTCTTGTACTGTGACTGGTTGCACAGAGGTTAACTGTAGTTTTACCCTTAAAACCGATTTTTAAAAAACCTTTGAGTTGCACAATCATGTGAATCGATTGTGGCATCACATAAAACCTAAAATGTTAAATTCTTGGATTTTGTTGTCCATGACGTGTCCGTTGATTAACTAATTATAAGTATAATACTGCTGACTCGGAACACTTAAGTTTTCTTATTGGTAAAAATGTAAAATTGTTACCTTATAGCCTGAACCAGTTTTCGCTTATTATAAGCTTCGTCAGAGGCTGCCACTAGCAGCGCTGTCCGTCTTGTTTTTGGCGACGGCGCCGTCATTTGAAAGATGGATGTTGTGTGTGCGCGGTGTGATATGTTAGAATAGCACGTGTGATTTGAATTGTGTCTGTTCGTTTATGATGTCGTTTTTATGTGTTTTTGTGTGTTTGTATATTTCTAGTTGTTCAAGAGTTAGACACTCTTTTTACTTCCATATTCCTTAAGGAATGGAAGTATGGTGATGGCAAAAAAAATCGTGTTCGAGATTATTGCAGATTCTGGTTCTACTACACTCAAAACATGAAAAAAAGTCGTTTTCCGAAAAGTGTCTGTGTGTCTGTCTGTCTGTCTGTCTGTCTATCTGTCTGTCTGTCTGTCTGTCTGTCTGTGTGTCTGTCTGTCTATAGATTTTTTTTCTATGGCAAACGATAACTGCCGCAAATTCAAACAGAATCAAATAATTTTTTGCATACAGCCCTAATTTGCAGAGTACTCGCGACCTATTGTTTTTGGTGAAGATCGGTTGAGGGAAAGGGGTAGTTTACCTGCAACGGTTTTTTTTTTGCAAGGGTAATTTTGTTTGTTTGGCAAACGATAACAGCCTCAAATTCAAACAGAATCAAATAATGTTTCGCATACAGCCCTGAATTGTAGAGTTCTCAAGATCTGTTGATTTTGGTAAAGATCGGTTAAGGGAAAGGGGTAGTTTACCTGTAACGTTTTATGTTTTAACAAGGGTATTTCCTATGGCAAACGATAACAGCCGCAAATTCAAACAGAATCAAAAGATTATTTGCATACAGCCCTAAATTGTAGAGTTCTCAAGACCTATTGTTTTTGGTGAAGATCGGTTGAGGGAAAGGGGTAGTTTACCTGCAACGTTTTTTTAACAAGGGTATTTTCTATGGCAAACGATAACAGCCGCAAATTCAAACAGAATCAAATAATATTTTGCATACAGCCCTAATTTGTAGAGTACGCAAGACCTATTGTTTTTGGTGAAGTTCGGTTAAGGGAAAGGGGTAGTTTACCTGTAACGTTTTATGTTTTAACAAGGGTATTTCCTATGGCAAACGATAACAGCCGCAAATTCAAACAGAATCAAAAGATTATTTGCATACAGCCCTAAATTGTAGAGTTCTCAAGACCTATTGTTTTTGGTGAAGATCGGTTGAGGGAAAGGGGTAGTTTACCTGCAACGTTTTTTTAACAAGGGTATTTTCTATGGCAAACGATAACAGCCGCAAATTCAAACAGAATCAAATAATGTTTTGCATACAGCCCTGATTTGTAGAGTACTCAAGACCTGTTGTTTTTGGTGAAGATCGGTTAAGGGGAAGGGGTAGTTTACCTGCAACGTTTTTTTATCAAGCGTATTTTCTATGGCAAACGATAACAGCCGCAAATTCAAACAGAATCAAATAATTTTTTGCATACGTCCCTGAATTGTAGAGGTGTCAATGACTTTCGATTTTGGTGAAGATCGGTTAAGGGGAAGGGGTAGTTTACCTGCAACCTTTTACGTTTTAAGAAGAGTAAAGTACTTGAAAATTTATTTAAACTTTTTGAAACAATGGTAATTGTTAAAAATAAAATAATTTTGTTGCCAGGCAATAAAATTATAATTTTTTCATTTTAATGTAATATAATATTTTTCATTTAATACAGCAATAAAAAGGCAGGTAAGACACAGCCTGGCTGTTTGGGTGAAAATGATTTTAAATATAAATCTTAGAATATGGAAGTCATGTATGGTTCTCCATACCGATATTTTTGTTTTATAGTAGGAGTGATGGGAGAGGTACAGAATAAGAACGAGATCGTTGTTGGGAATGACAATCAGCGAACGGTAAAGTTCCATTTATTTATATTTATATATATATATATATATATATTTGTTTTTTGAAAGTGACTGTTTAAACTGTGAGGATATTTATTATTACGCAATACGCAAGTGTAACACGTATTTATAGATATCATTTTCATCAAATATACGAGGTTTGATCAAAAATTTCGTGCAATTTTTTAATTTCCCGTGCCTCAAGTGTCCGATTAAAAAACTGTTTTTAGGTGACGTTGGTACACATGTTAGTGACAATCGTCTAAAATTTGATGCATAGCTTAGATTTCACAGCTAACTGAGTAATTGAGTGAGTCGTCATTAGGTGTATTAGCCGATTTTTTGTCATTCTACAATGAAAGAAGATTGAAGAACATAGATTAAATTTTGTGTAAACTGTGATACAAACTGTCCTGGTAAACGTTTTCCAGAAGGCTTCCGGCGAGAGTGAACAAGCGGTTTACAAGCTTCAAAGACTACCGTAAATCAGTTGAAGATCGTGGTAGTCAGATTTAGATTATAATTTTGTGTTCCACGAAATATTATCACTAGGCGCAGTGGTAAATAAAGATTATTATTTAGACATTTTACGCCATTTGTATGAAATTATTCGTAAAAAACGGCTCGATTTACGGAAAAATAATTAATAAAAATTGCACCCCGGTAATGCACGTCATTGCTTGTTCAAGAATTTTGCCAGCCTAGGCAAAAGAAAACATCATAACGACACGATAACTGCCATATTCTCCAGATGTGCCTCAATGCAATCTTTCCTTTTCCCCATAATAAAAAGTGGAAAGGACACCACGAAAGGACAACGTTTCGCATCTGTTGAAGACGTAAAACAAAAATCGCAATGCGAGCTCAAGGCTGTACCAAAAAGTATGAAGACTAATATTTTGAAGACTGAAAAAAAGTATGGCATAATCGTGTTTCATTCGACTGAGGTTATTTTGAAAAGGGCAGTATAAGTGTCGACGAAGCAGTGCATAATTTTTCAGATAGACAAAAACTGCATGAACTTGCTGATCAAACCTCGTATGCAACTATATATAGAATTTTATTGGTAACAACGCCAATAACAGACTGTCAATCTTTGACAAGGCAATTTCATGATTTTGTTGTAGGCCTACAAACTGACTATTTTTACTTTGACTACCTTGCAGCCTCGTTAATACGGTATTTTACAATAAGCATCAGTTGCTGTCCACGTACGCTTTGGGGTCGCAACAGAAGTTTATTTTATTGAACCGATTTTAATCAATTACCTCGGGAGAAAACATTATTTCAGCGAGACAATAAAGGCGGCCGGTGACGTTTGGAATGCAATGGGATTTGTGTGCGACCAAAACGTTGTACGATTAATTAAACCAGCTGGCAAAAAGCGTGTCTCTAATTGTGGACTGTGAAGTGTCAATAGCGATGGACGTGTTCAGGAAGTCACGAGGGGTCGGTTTCCATAGCAACGCAGACTTCTTCCCCGTGTCTGTTTGCCAGTGTAAAAAGTTTAACAAGAAAGTTCGATACGGTCCCGCGAACCACCGCATTTTATGTTAGGAAAATATGTAAAATTAAATATTCCAGTGTTATTTGCTCACGTGTAATGCGCTCTTTTTGTCCGCCTGCTGCACAACTAACGAGTAGAATAACCCTTTATTGCGGTGTCTCGTGTAATACGCGCTTTTGTCGTTCACTACTCATCTGATAAGCAGAACCTTTATAGAGTGATATGCGGTTTTGGTCCGTTCTCTGAAAATCTTATAACCAGGAAAAACGATTCTTTTATTGTCTCAGACCCGCGTTATACTATTTTTTACTTCCATGTTCCATAAGAAAATGGAAGTGTGGTGATCGCGAAAAAATTGTGTTCGAGATGAGGGCTGATTCTGATTGTACTACCCTTAAGACATGAAGAAAAGTCATTTTCCGAAATCTGTGTGTGTCTGTGTGTAGAATTTTTTCTATGGCGAACGATAACTGCCACAGATTCAAACAGAATCAAATAATTTTTGCATATGTGCCCGAGTTTTAGAGGACTCAAGGCCTATTGATTTTGGTGAATATCGGTTAAGGGGAAGGGGTAGTTTACCTGCAACCTTTTATGTTTTAACAATTGTAAAGTACTTAACTTTGATAAATAAAGTATCCTGAAAAGAGGGTAATAATAATCCACTGTAGAAAGGTAGATGAAATATCTATAAATAAAAAGAGTAGTTGAAGGGGGAGGGGGGTAATTTTCTATAAATGAAAGTGAAAGCTGAAGGGGGAGTGGATAATTTTTTATATGTGTACTACTTTATCGGCAACAAAGAAGTAGTTTCTACGGAAATATTTCATTTCAGTTATCAAACATAAAACTCGATTTACAACGAACACACCTAACTTGTTAGAAATTATGAAACCGAATTCAAGTATATGATTTTAAATATAAATTATAGAACATGGAAGTCATGTATGGTTCTCCATATCGATATTTTCGTTAAGGTTTCGTTTTCGTGAATGTTTAAAATAAATGGAAAGTTCGATCTAATACGCTGTCCCGCTTGATATACGATCGTCACGTGGTGCCTTACGGTGATCTACTATATTCAGAAACCTTCTTCTTCTCACGAAGATCAGCTTTTACGTAGCCAAGGCCAATCTCAGATCCCTTTTATGCTTCCGATTTATATCGAACGATACGTTTGCATCAGATTTGACTCCGGTTTCTGTCGTGCGTAAAAAATATCGGAAGTGGGTGTGAACAAACTCTTTCAGCATTGTCATCATCAGTACTGAAAATGGATCCGTGCATGTTGTATTTTGAAGAGACGAAGAAAAACAAAACGGATGTTCATCTTATTCACTATATGCGATATGCTTTAATCGACTGTGCCTTTTTCAAATTTCTGTTTTTATAATCTTCGGAAGCGGGATCCATAGTCCTCTCCTATTTTGAATTTTGTCAACGAGGCTTTCTGTATAAATATAATAAACATATTATAATATACTAACATAGATAACGAATTAAAATAACACCATGACGCGAGTATCAGCGATTAATTGGCACAACTGCCTCGCCTACGCAGTTAGGCGATTATTTTAATATTTAGGTGATTATAAAAAATATTATCAATATACACCTAACTACGGTTAAAAATCTTTTCATAACAACATAAGTGATACAAACATTAGCCACAACATATAAGAATAGAAGTATAAGACTGAACTAAAAAAAATTATGTAAAATGAAATGAATCTTTCTAATATGTGAAGTTTTTCTTACCGCCATTCACTTATCTTAGGTGTATATTGCTAACATTTTTATAATATTTTACTGTAAGTTGTTTTATGTTGTTTAGCTTCAGAGGACGATCCAGATTCCAGGGATCGAAACATCAAACGACAAAAATTTACAATGAAGAAGTTCTAATAGAGGATTCCCGTAACCCCGGGAGGACCCGTAAGAATATTCCATGGCAGACCAGGTGGAGGAAGGCAGAAAGAAAACCCAAAGGGAACAGAAGGGAACCGGTGGCGTGTTGTGAAGAAAGCCTCGGCCCTACACGGGCTGTAGCTGAAAGGATCCATCATACTTCCTTACAGGTATCGATTCTCGTACTCTTACATTGCTAGAATAGTAACACTTCCTTTAATATTCTGCACTTAATGGACGAGAATTTCCTTCTCTTCCGTAATCCTGCTGTCAGTTACAGTCTGTATATGAACACTGACACTTTCGTATTGTCCCTTTCATATCATTGCTGCAGATAATTATCAAGATCGTTACTTTTATGCGATTTATTGCGACTTCCTTTCTGAGTTTAATTTCTTAAACAGAATTATCACTGTTGCACACCACTATAGAAAAATCTGACGATGAGCTGAGAAGCTTGAAAGCGCTAATCGGAATACTTTTTGTACAGTGGTGTTCAACAGTGATAATTCTGTTTGTGATTATAACCACTAACACAACATTCTTCATTAAACTTTTAATTTCTGAGTCGCGTACGGGAGTGACAGGTGGTGCATTGTAAATAAAACTGACTAGAACGAATTACAGACTGGAGAAGTAAAGTCTTTCATGTGAGTTTAAATTAACTGCCGGGCTGTCTGGCCGTGGTCCAAACGTTTTAGCAGCACCACTGGCTGCCATCTTCAGTGGATGAAACGAGTCAAACCTAAGCCTTAACCATAGTACTGTGGTCCTAACGTACGACACCCCGCGTTAGGTTTGACTCGTTTCATCCACTGAAGATGATAGTCAGAGATGCTGCTGAAACGTTTAGTTTAATTGAAAACCTTGGACCACGGCCAAATTTAAGTGCTGCTGAAACGTTTAGTTTAATTGAAAACCTTGGACCACGGCCAAATTTAAATTTAATTTAATTTAATTTAAACTCAAATGACACCGGTCGTGTAAGTGTTTGAACAATAAAGTCTGTCATGTTTTCAAAGAATGCATAGGCTGAGTTTAACGTTCTCTTGCATTGGTAAAGTATTATGTAATGTGTTATTAAAAAACAGTAAACTTAATTGATGAATGAATACTGGTTCTCTATACTGAATCCAATGACTAGTTTTCTGTATGAGTATTTAAGAGTGACGTGTCACATTCAATGCATTCAGATTCTTAACGTCTAAGTAAGTCCAGCGGATATGTTAATTTTAATCTTCTTGTCTGCACTCTGTTGTCTAGCCGAATTATCGCCAAAGGATTTGTGTGCTCTTCGAGCCGTTTCTCACATATTTCACAGAACTGAGCGATGGTTTCGTTGCTTGCAGGCAGGTCGAGGTCGCTGTAGATGTCTTTCTTGCTGACGAACCAAGGTGCACTGGTTATATCACGCAGCACTTTGCTCAGAAATAAAGTGCTCTACGTGTATTACTATATTAGCGTACACAGCTGAAAAAAATAATAAAACTGCCTAAAAATTAAGAGATTAACAAAATTCGTCAACTTTTCCGACTTTCTGAGGGCGATCCGGTCCCGTTCGTCCCCTCCCGTAAATAAGCCCCTGCCACGGAGGGGAAAATGGGGGAAATCCCCTTTTCCAAATGGTCATATAAGACGAAATTTTTTTCGTTGTCGTGTTATTGTAGAGTGGTTTTGTGATTGTGAATACAATACAAAATTCATATCACGTTATGTAGGTTCGTAGCTTCACTCTAAAAGTACTTTAAATTGTAACTGTACCTTACCATCATGTTAAGTTTTGCTTGATACATAACTCAAATGAGTAGTGAGGATTTTAAACTGTAAATGAACATTATTAAAAGAACAATGAACTGAGAGACACAGATATGGTTTTATACTTGTATGTTAATATATTTACTTTGTTGACAATAACACGCTGTATTTTTAAGCGTATTTTCACTCATCCCTATCATTTATACTTAAAGAATGGTCCGACTTTTCATATCCCCTTTTCAAAATCGCTTGCTGGATCAGCCCCTGCTCCCTGAAATACTTGGGTATCCACCTAGATAAACAGCTAGCGTAAGGCAAACCGTTTGGATGATGAGGAAACAACTGGACACCAAGTTTCTCACACACTATTGGTTCCTGGGCAGAAAATCATTACTGTCAGTGAGAAATAAGCCGTTGTATATTTGTACGAACGCTTTCACGGCATGTGTCATTTGAACTCCCGGGCTGTCTGGCCGTGGTCCAAGGTTTCCGATTAAACCAGACGTTTCGGCAGCACCACTGGCTGCCATCTTCAGTGGAAGAAACGAGTCAACGCTAACGTGGACCACAGTATTGTGGTTAACTCCCACATATAAGGTACTGGGGGCCTTATACTAACATGTGTGTGTAGGCTACTACTAATATAGAGCACTTTATTTGTTTTTAGGCAATGTGTATTTGCCCCAGTCCTTTTTCTATGTTCACCATACTACAAGATCCAGTCTACTTCCTTCCTTCCCTCTGCTACATAAAACGGACGCGTTTGTCCTATGTTTCGTCCTTGATTATGTAATCAGTCGCATCTGTTATTCAATGTTACGTTTAAGTATGTTCAGCTCAATGCGGACATTCCTGCTTTAGCGGCTGCAACAGATCGACCCCAGCTCATTGAAGCCCTTATGTAAATCTTCTTCTTCTTTAGCACTACAGCCCAACGTAAGTCCTGGCTTCCAACATCAATCTTCTCCAATGTCTCTTAACCATTGACATCTCAGTGTAAACCTTCACATCCATTCTTCTATGTCTCCCATATATTCTACATCTAATAGAGTCTCGACTTTATCTTTACCACCCTGTTAAACCAAAACATTTTGCCCATTCTAAAACTGAGAAATTTTGTGGTAAAATAAAAAATTTACCACTGAGATGCGACATCGTAGAAGGTCGGAATGTTTGGTGTCAAAACTGATATCAACAAAACGTGTTTGTTAACGGAATCAAATAAACTTCTCGTTCTCTTCTTCTTCTTCAACACTAGAGCCCAGGGTGAGCCCTGACCTCCAACAGCAATCCTCTCCGACCTTTCCCATCCATTGCCATCTCAGCGTAACAACACACGTCCATTCTTCTGAGATCTTCCTTCTTCTGAGATCTTCCAGCACATCACCCAACCGTCTTATACTAGGTCGGCCCCTCTTTTAGACTTGCCCCCTCAAGATTTTCTTTGCCATAAGCTGATCATTCATCCGCTGTAGGTGATCTAGCCATTGTATTCGTTGAGCCTTTATGAAACTTACAACGTCCTCATGCTTCAATCGCTCAACTATCTCCTGATTATTTCTGATTCTCCATTCATCTTATTCAACCGAGCCATAAACACGTCTTACGATCTTCCTTTCAAACTTTCTTAGTGTCTCTTCTTCCTTTTTTATCAATGTTCATGCCTCGCCTCCATAAGTAATAACTGGTCTGATAAATGTCTCATATATATTTATTTTTGTGTTATGTGTTACCACTAATGAGTTTGTTTCCAAATAGTCTACTATTCACATTACGTAAATATACAATGTTTAATATCTACTTTTATATCTTCATTAGTGTAGCCTACTGACGTAATAAAGATTGTACAGTTAATAATATATAGCAACGTATGTGAAATATGTAAATCATCTCTTTTTACTTATTTGGAAATAAATACTGCGTTTTTTATTTTCGCGTTACTTGATCCCTTACGGCGAGACTCGCCGGTAGGTTCCTGAGCTTAAGCGTTTTTGAGTTGTAAAATAAAGCAGTTTAAAAAAATGACATTAACGTCAACAAACGCTGTACGAGACGTAAGGTCAATGAAAAGGTCGGAAAGCTGAGAGTCGCGAATAAAGGAAAATCATGAATAAACTTGTATGAGCGGAAAACTCATAATTTGCAATCAAAGCAATGAGCCGGTAATAGCTGTGTGTGCAGGAAGTGCGCAAAGAAAGGAACAGGTTCAAGACGATGAAAAACGTATTTTTCTTCTGCAAACAAAGAGAGATGATTGTTTTAATTGGCAGCAGCGGATAATGACCATGCCGTTTAAATAACCGCTTTTTACGCTTCTTGCATTAAGCGTCCACAGTACACAATTGCATCTTTTCATTTTCATCGTAGATAAACTAATTGTTGTTTTGAGTTGGCGGTTTAAACAAGATTTATTTATAATGCGACAGTGGCATTGTATGAATTACGAGGTTTCATCAAAAACTTCATGCACTTCTTGTTTATTTAAAAAATTATGCCTTCATTCATCGACACTTATGCTGCCCCCTTCACCCTTGGTTTGTGTGGAATGGCGTGATTCAAAGGGGTCTCCGAGTTCCTACCTTGTCACCCTTTGTCCGGTAGTTGGCTGTAACTCTTTTTGCTGTGGCCTCGAACTCATCCTTGCCTTACCTGCGAATTATCAGCGCCTCCGAACCACCACCGCCGATTCGGGTCAAGCGCCCTCGAGCTCTTCTCGATGACCAGCCATAAAGCCATCTTCGCAATAACATCAGCCCACAGCCCTGGAGTTCACCTCTGAAAACAATCATTCATTCTCTCCCTACTCACCTTCTAGCACGCTGACCCAGCTGCTTGTTGCTGTTATCTTGGTCACCGGCACGGGGGCTCTCTTCCTCTGCTAGCTGGGCTTGAGACAGACAACATCTGTTGACTGAATCGGTTTCAGCGGCAGTCACAAAAATACATAAAGTTTTCTTTCTCCCCTGCCTTCTGCCTTAACGCGTTGGCGGTTTCCTTTATCAGTTTTAGGCTATCTGTCGATCTGTCGACTGAACTAGACTTAGTTTATCTTCTGGCAGCCATTGCGCACCACCCAGATGCTGCAGTCAAGCCACGGGTGCAAAGACGCTCTGTAAACACAATCCAATGCAATGCACTGCCCCCTTCAAAGTAGTCTCAGTCGAATGTAACACGATTAACCCAGCCGTTTAGCAGTCTTAAAATTGTTTCAAGTATGCACTCTTTGGTACAGCCTTGAGCTCGCTTAGCGATTTTCGCTTGACGTCTTCCACGGTAGCGAAACGTTGTCCTTTCGTGGAAATTATCACTAACGGGAAGAGGGAAGATCACATTGGAACACATCTGGTGAATACGGCAGTTGCAGTGTCATCATTATGGCGTTTTCTTTTGTCTAGCTTGGCAAAATTCTTAACAAGCAATGACGTGCGTCCAGCTGCAATTTTCATAAACTATTCTTCCGTGAATCTGGCCGTTTTCTAAGAATGGCTTCATACAAGTGGCGTAAAATGTTCGAATAGTACTCTTTATTTACCACTGCGCCTAGCGATGAAATTTCGTGAAAGACAAAAACATAATCTTCATCTAACAACCACGATCTTCAACTCATTTACGTAGTCTTTGAAGCTTGTAGACTGCTTATTCACCCACAGCAGTCTCGCCAGAAGCTGTGTATTTGACTTCTTTTTTTAATGCCGTTATAACCTACAGCGGGCTTTTACGCTTTTCAGAAGTCGTCATTCGTTCCGTTTTTGTTTTCTTTACACACTTTTTCCAATTCTTATTCCTACCTAGAGTAAAATCCCCTCTCCCCAACAGTCCAGCAGTCTCCCTCCAATTCTTCTACACACAGGCTCACTTGGATCATCCCGCCACACGCAACTTTATCCATTGTACAATTCCCGGTAAAGTGTAAACAGTTCGGTCTCTAATCTGCTGTAAAATGTGTTTACGGCGGCATGCACAGAACTCGACACTGTTCGCTGTTCTCATGTATCATCCTCGGTATGCACACCTCTCATACATGTGCGATATGGTACGTGCGATCATCTATGCAAATCTCCTATGTTAGTATTCCGATCTATACACGTACCTTTAGTTTACCCTTTCAAAGACGACGGTTCAAACCACACACATATTACACTAGAGGAGTCAGGACACAGACAACCCTGTGTCTAGTCGGAAAACATAACAAGCTCTGCCTTCGTTTTTCGCGCTTGTGTAGTTGTTTTTTTAAGTCTGCAATTACGTACGTTATTTACCAGATGTCGAGTGTTTGTCACGGTTAAGGAAATTAAATTGTATTACAATACAAATATACAGCAATTCGCTTTATTTCTACAGTTATTTATTACCCTTATTTTAAAACACAGAACTGAAATAAATCTACGTTGTTCTTATGATTACGGATTTTCGTTTAAATTTTCTAACACATCTGGTGGGGGGGGGATTGATATCCTCCCGTAGTTACGCCACTGCTGTAAACCTAGATAGGAGAATTACAGTATATTTTTCGTATTCGTTTAATCGACATTCTGTATGCAAACAGAAATAACACTGTCGCACACCACTGTAGAAATTTTTTTCTCTGATTGCAGCTTTCATGCATCACAGCTCATCAGCAGATACGGAAATCTCCATATTTTTTTTTAACATCTCCAAATATTTCCAACGTTTCCAAACATCTCCAAAATATCTCCACATAGCTCCATATTTCCGATCTGATGATGAGCTGTGAAGCTTGAAACCGCTAATCGGAAAAAAAATCATTTCTATAGTGGTGTATTTCTGTTTGTGATTATAACCACTAACACAAGTTTATGAATTAAATATTGTGGATACATGCGTGTATTTTGTCTAATTTCTTTACCCGTAAAGCCTGATAAGACAAACAAGACGTCCAGCGAACAAAAATACTACAACGAAGTGTGGGCGCGCGCCTGTACGTGAATGAAGGAGTCAACAGACGTATCAATAGAGTGGCTTCTCTCCCTCGGGCATGATTAATTCCGTGAAACAGGGGAGGAAGGAAGCGCGAAAGCTCGTTGGAGCGAACACATTCAATTTACACAACGTGCCGGTCGATTGCGAAGGGTGTGGAATCACATCAATGCGCATGTATCATCCGCACTCACTCTCGCTTAATAACATTGCTAAATCATACTTTCCTACAACTGTATACTTGTACACGATAAATAACGATACCTTCTATATCGCAGTAGGTACACACAGTAACGTATCTAGAATTTGGTTTGGGGTCAGCTTCATACAAAAGAAAAAAATAAGTTAAGAATAATCAACATTATTATCATTAAAGTGGCCGAAAAACGCGTGACAAAATCCTGAAATCAGTTCCGTTAAAGTAAACGGTAATAACACAATAAAAATACCCTTAACTGAAACATTGTTAAAAGATACTTATTGCCTAAATTGATTTTCATATTTTTCGTATTTCAAAAGTATACCCTAACGCTGTGTAATAAACCCGTTTGTTTGTTCTTTGTTTTTAAGAGTTAGGCCTACTACTATGTCAGCGTACACAACTGAAACAATAAAATAAAACAACCTAAAAATTAAGAGATTAATAAAATTCGTCAACTTTTTTGATGAGATTGTTGACGCATACAAGACAATCTTAATACAAAATACGCGTAAAAATAGGTCTATACGATAGAATACTAGTTCGGGGTTTTCCGAATGAAAAGCACGATTTGCAACTTGCAGTGTCCTTGAATTGCTGACCGCGTCAGATTCCATGTCTATTAGGCAGTGGTGTATCCAGAATTTGGCTTGGGGGAGGGTCCGGGATCGGGTCGGCTTCATACAAAAAAAAAAAAACAAGTTAAGACTAATCAAAATTATTATCTTTAAAGTGGCAGAAAAGCGCGTGATAAAATCGTGAAATCAGTTCCATGTGGGGAGTTGAAGGGTCAGTAGGGTAAAAATTTTACAATTTTTTTTTATTAGCTTATATTAAAATACTGTCTTTTCTACACAGTTTGGTACCAAAATCATGGGGCTTTTATTGTTAAAAATATTTTTACTTTAATTTAGAAAATTGTGCTGCACGCAGTTTGTGTAACAGTTTTTTTTAACTTTTTAAAATTAGACGAAAACTTGCATTATTATTATACCTAGCTAATTTTATACAACATATTGTTACATCTATTATAGTATTCTTCACAATTTTTATTTATGTATTCAAAGGTTGGTCACACTGATGCCAGTAAACAGAAATAAGCAGCGAGTTTGTTGTTTGTGGGTGTCAACAAAACTAGTGTTCTAGTGTACAGTGAATCATTTGTGAGTGTGTTTATTGTATTACAACAACTGAACAAAATGCCTAACCAGAAAAAGTGGTGTAGTAAACGTGGTTTTAGAGGAAATAAACATACAAAAGGCAGAATAGTTACTACAGTGACAAGTGAGGTTAGGACTAACCTATCACCCAGAAGTGCTTCAGGAAAGAAACTGTCTGGACGTTTTGAACAATTTGATCAGTTCAGTGCATCTACAAATAACATTACTTTGTCACTGGAAATTCTGTCATCAGTAATCAAAAGCTGTGATGGCCGTAAGGATTGTGGATCTCAAGTTTATCTAGAAGAAGACATCGAAAGCCGAAAGGGTCTAGCCTGTAAGTTATTCATAAAATGCTCACACTATTTTTGTAAATTTAGTACAGAATTTTGGACATCAAATTACTGCAAAGAAAACAACTTGTTTGAAGTAAATTTCAGACTGTTTTATGGGTTGCGTTGTATTGGTAAGGGCCCTGAAGCAGGCAAGATGTTATGCGGAATGATGAATTTGCCGAAGCTAAGCACTTACGTTAGTAAATACACGGACTCTCTTAGAGATTCTTTAGCTGATGTAGCTGAGAAATCTATGATAAATGCTACACTAGAAGCAGTGGAAGAAAATTCAGAAGAAATAATGCCCACTGATATACCTATTGCTTTTGATGGTACATGGCAAAAGAGGGGGTTCGTCTCAAAAAATGCTTGCTGTACCGTTAGGAGTGTAGACACCGGCAAAGTCTTAGACGTTGAGGTCCTTAGCAACTACTGCAGTGGATGTGAAAAAATAAAAGATAAAGTAGATAAAATAACTGCTCATGAGCCAAACTGTTTAAAAAAATATGACGGGACAAGTGGTGGGATGGAGACAGTAGCTGCAGTTTCTGTCAGCCAGAGGTCTCTGCCGAATCGAGGGGTTCGTTATGTCAAATTTCTTGGAGATGGTGATTCAAAGTCATACAGTGCAGTGGTAGAAAGCAAACCATATGGCGATACACAAGTTGAAAAACTGGAATGCATAGGCCACATCCAGAAATGGATGGGCTATCGCTTACGAAAACTCAAGTTAGGTGGTACATTACTGTCAGACCAAAAGTCAATCAAAGGGGCTGGCCGACTAACTGATAAAGTTATTGATAAAATTCAATCTTATTTTGGAAATGCTATCAGAGCAAATGCAACTGATTTAGAGAAAATGAAAACAGCTGTTTGGGCTATATTTTTTCACAGAATATCTACTGACGAAAAGCCTGCTCATCAATTATGCCCACCGCCGCCGGAAACCTGGTGTAAATTTAGGAAAGCTGAAGCAGAGAGTAAACCATTTCAACACAAAAACTATTCCTGTCGCTGTAATGGAGGCCATAAAACCAGTATTTAGATCATTGAACAAACCAGACCTACTGAAAAGGTGCCTTCATGACAAAACACAAAACGTGAACGAGTCGTTCAAAAATGTACTGTGGATTAGGGTGCCAAAAAATGTATTGGTTGGGAGAAAGACATTGGAGGTTGGGGCTTATGACGCTTTAATTACATTTAATGATGGAAATATTGGACGATTGGAGGTGTTAAAGCAGCTGGGCTTTACGGACTATGGTGTAAACACACTCAAAGCACTCAATAAGGCTGACCAGGAGCGGTTGCGGAAAGCGGGTTATCAGCAAAGGAAATGACCAAGGAAGCACGGATTAAAAAGAGAAGGAGAAGATTTGAAACTGAGGAAGACAGAGACAGCCACTACAATCCAGGGGCATTTTAAATGTATGTAAACTGAAATAAAATCACACAAAATATATATTATATTGTTTTTCTTGATTTTCCGAAAACCTTGTTTTTAACACTAAGGTACATTTATCTTATGAACCAAAAAAGATATGATGTTGAAATTTTTACTGCACATTATAGTTGATCTTGTCTAAATACTGGAGTAAAATAATTTTATTAGGAAAAGAAATGTTTGTTAAAAATATATATATTGCAACGGAACACAGGATGATAAGCTATTTTGTTTATATCAGAGCACATGGATGACGAGCATTTTCTTGTTTAAATTTGTTTTATGTAATATTGTGTATTTTAGCCGTAAGTTTTGTATTTAGAAATGGATAAGCATGTAGGGTATACCAAACTCTTCATAAAAAGGTGTTCTATATTGTCATGTATTTTTTGTGCGAATTTGTGCGCCTGTGCGGGTGTGATAATGTGTGATCGCTATAGCTTCAGGGGTAGTTAACCGATTGACGTGAAACTTTGACAAGGAATTATTTAGGTAAATAGCTTCAATTTGTGTATACTCTGAGGTTCATAACTATTTTAGAAATATGGGTTTTTTTAAGTGAAGAAAAACTCAATTGTAACTCTTATCAATGATAGAGTAATAAAATTTGTAGATAATTTCCATGCAGGCCTTTGCTAAATTATACAAAGTTTTTCATGAAATTCGTATATCTGTTTGTTCCATCAATCATGTGACTTGGGCTTAGCCAATCAGAATACACTAAATTCAGTAAGATTCATTCGTTGTAGAGTTAGGATGGACACAGTCTGTCTGTAGAAGTTGCAAGGGGAAGTTGTGCCCAGTGAAGAGAGTTGTTCTCTTACGAACGTAGAAATATCATACATAAAATAACCCTTGGTAATTCTTAACGAAGTTTTGCGTTAAGAATCGAGTGGGTAAAATATTTAGATAAAAATTAAAATATAATATAGTGCTGTTTTCGTGTAAGTTAAGATATCCGCTTAGGAAATTTAAAGACACTTCAAGATAATGTGGAAGGTGTACATTAAACGCACCGCATTAATTAATACCCATATTAACCCTGAGATTAAGAAAATATAAAGTATAAATTAATAATAAACTGTACGAGTGAAATTTATAATCATTGTGAGTGAACAATTTATGAAGAGACTAATTAATGTTAGCAGTCAAACATAATAACAACGAGACTCATTGAAATATCGCCGCTGGAGCCGCCTGCCGTAGAAGAGGACGACAAGACGAAGATGACGCCAGGACGAAGAGGACGCCAGGAAGGAGTGACGCTGAAGAAGAGGACGCCAGGACGGGAGAGACGAGAGGAGAGGAGGACGTTGCAGCAACCAAGTAAAATCGATTTATATTATCGAACAATACAAACTATTATTTCTATTATCAATACATGACAATTTATAATACAATATACATCTTTAAAAACAATATTTGTGTGTATAATAAATAATTTTTCATCTCCTCCATAATAGACTTGTTTGTGATTTTTACACACTCACTGTATCCTTATTAGTATAATAACATTTGATCTGTTGCAATATATATATGACATTTTTTAATAAATAAGATTTGAAAGTAAAAAATGTATAACGTTTTATTATTTTAAATATCAGCATAATTCTACTACACCAAATACAAATAATATGAGTAAATAAGCATGCAAAATTTCAATCTTCTATCTTAAAACGTTTATGAGAAAAATGTACCTAAAGTCTGCCAATTTAACATGGGCAGTATAGGACTCTTCAACTTCCCTTAATAACACAACAAAAATACGCGTTACTGAAACATTGTTAAAAGATATACTTATTGACAGTATTGATTTTCATATATTTCATATTTCAAACGTGAGGCCTAACTTATACCCTAATGCTGTGTAATAAACCTGTTTGTATATTTAAAATAGAGCTACTACTATATTAACGTTCACAGCTGAAAAAATAAAATAAAACAGCCTAAAAACTAAGAAATTAACAAAAATTCGACTTTTTCGACTCTCTGGGGGGGGGGGTCCGGTCCCGTTCGTCCCACCGCAAATACGCCTCCGGCGGATACCACAAAAAGTCCCCCCCCCCAAGGCGTTTTCTGGATCCATCGCTACCCAGAAGACTGTGAAAAACTTCCCAGTCCAACTGGTGCCTGTCACATCTACATATTTCCTCTTCTGCCGTCTCCCAATATTCAACTCTCACTTCCATAAACCGTGCCAACGGTTTTCCAAAAGCTTTCCTTACCTTTATGTCAGTGAGCCCATTTGGTAACAAATTTATTTCTCTCCACGAACGCTTGTTTTGTGCAAATCAGCCTTCTTGTCAATTCTACTGGCGAAGAACGTCTTGTCTTCCTATCTTCTTTTGTCAATTCTTGCCTGTAAAAACGAAGATATAGATTAGTTATAGATAGGTAGATAATTAGAGATAGGATATAGATAGGTTATATTTGAAGATAAATAAATTGTTTATTTACCATTTCTACGTCTGGTCCCGATCACGACGCGTTTCGAGTGAGTGGTCAGGTTTTATCGCTCAGTCGTCACGAAATGAAATAGACGTTCACGTTACATACACACGCACGCGCGCGATGTGCATGTAGAATTGACTGAGTACACTAAACGAACGCTACTACCCGAGTATGTGTGTCGACGTCTGCTAGACGACACCTGATGACGATGCATTTGCCTCGAATCGCCTCAAGTTTGGCTCTAGACGAAGTCACAGGCAGTGCCGGATTTAAGATTTTTGAGGCCATAGGGCAAGTTTTCTGAGCGCTCACCCTCCCCCGGCTGTGACTTTGAAGTAATACATGTACTGCAGAAGTAATTTGATGTCAGATTAATACTATCAAATTTAAAACCAGTAGGCTGCTATAAAAAAGCGTGCTTACATTTACCTAACTTTTTCAGAATATTAAGAAATATGCAAGAGAATTGAGCAAATTAATTTGTTTTTTACCTAGAGCAACTTAATTAAGTTTATTCAGAAATTTAACATACAAAATTTCTTTTTTATTGTTTAGGTATAACACATTAATTATTTTCTTATAATTTTTATAAAATTAAAAAAATAGGTATAGATTTTTTTTATTCATTGACTAAAGATACAAAAAGCTAATAGTAAACTAATATTCAGTGACTGTGTAGCTTAATGGAATTAATGTCGGGGAAAGCATACACAAAAAATGTCGAGAAAATTTATAATATTTAAAAAGAAAACTATAGAAAATTGTTTTTAAATAACGTAGGCTATGTTTTTATATTTTAGGAAGAGATATAAACACATTTGTTCAGTTATATGTTGTTTATATGTACAAGCCTTTATTAAAAGCTTATAAAATGTAATTCAGAATGAAATATGACTATACTATACGACTAGATATGACTAAAACTAAAACCTTTTAAATTTTATATTCTATATTAAAATATTTAATTTCAAAAAATCATACTTAAATAAATCAAAGTACCTCCTACGTTTATAAAAATACGTCTGTTTAAAAAAAAATCTGTACCTTGCGGCCCCCTCTGAGCCCGCGGCCAAGTGATAAATGCGGCACTGGTCACAGGGCGGGGAACTGGTAAATTAAAAATTGTGTTTTATCCAAACAGGTAACTCGGATAGTGGTTACTATGTATCTGTATTTATAGGTAGTTAAAATGTGAGTTACAAAATGCGGGTTATATAGAAAGATACTAAAACAAACAAAAAATGTGAGTTTCAGTTGTCAAAAGCGTTTAGCTATCTAAATCAACGGTGTGCAACTTAAAAGGCCCTGAGGACCCCACTTTTCTACAAGTAACGGAAAAATATAAAAGAAAGTATTTAGTTGAAAATAAGTAAGAAAAAGTCGTTACACGTTTAGCATATATTACCATATATCTTTAACGGTAAAAACTTTATTATGATAGTATAATAATGAAGCTATAAAAAAGATATTAAATATTGCATTGTTACACAGAATCTTCAGTGTGAAAACTGAGAGCGATCTGCTGCAGCCACTAAAGCAGGAATGTCCACATCGAGCTGAACACACTTAAACGTAACTTTGAATAACATATCAAGGACGAAACATAGGTCAAGCATGTCTGTTTTTGTCTAGCCGACGGATGGAAGGAAGTAGACTGGATGCTGTGATCTGATGAAACTAAAAGAGGACTGGAACAAATGCACATTACATTACACAATTAACTAGGACTGAAGCAAATGCACATTACATTACACAATTAACTAGGACTGGATCAAATGTACATTACATTACACAATTAACGAGGACTGGAGCAAATGCCCATTACATTACACAATTAACGAGGACTGGAGCAAATGCACATTACATTACACAATTAACGAGGACTGGAGCGAATGCACATTACATTACACAATTAACGAGGACTGGAGCAAATGCACATTACATTACGCAATGCCCATTATATTACACAATGCACATTACATTACACAAAGCACATTACATTACACAATTAACGAGGACTGGAGCAAATGCACATTACATTACACAATTAAAGCGAAATTTACTGTACATTTATTAGTGAATCAGTGAAACAATTTTTCGTATGTGTCTCTGCAAGACCATTACCTCGATAAAAGTAATACTTTTTTATTAATTTACTTATTAAAATAGACAAATTAACAATTAAATTGTTTTTCCGAGATAAGATCGCGGGCCGAACCACAGAAACTGAAGCCACGCTTTATAAGAAATTGGTAAGGCCTGTATTGACATATGGCTCTGAGTGTTGGGTACTCAAGAAAATTGACGAACGGAGGCTGGCTGTGTTTGAAAGGAAGATACTGAGAAGGATTTATGAGCCAATTCAACAGGACGGAGTTTGGAGAAAATTATTATTTAATAATGAATTATATACTAAGTACAAAGACATTACAGTTGTCCGATTTGCCAAAATTAATAGATTAAGAATGGATGACGGACGCAAAAAGAATTACGAAACACAGCCAATAGGAAAAAGGAAGATTGGAAGACCATAGAACAGATGATTGGACCAGGTCGGCAGTGATGCGAGGAAGCTGGGCGCAGTGAATAAATGGGGACAGGAATAAGTGGAGGCTTTTTCTATTGTAGGCCAAGGCTCGATCTGGTCTGTAGAGCCAAGGATGTATGTATGCATGTACGAATTAAATTAATAAAATTTATTAATCAGCCGGCTATCTGGCAAAAAACGCAAAATTTTCCATGCCACATGTAAAATATTTATTTTTAAATTACAATAAAATTCACTCTAATTTATTTGTCTTTTTGTTCGTTCTACAGGGAATCGTCAAAATTATATTTCGCACACAGAACTTAGTTAACTTTAAAAAAGTCGTCAATTTTTGTATCTTTATATATCATACAGTTTTATAATTTATTTATTTCACGAATTCATCATTTACATTATTAGTTTCGCTAAATTGCGTTAATGATTTTAAACGAATTTTTAAAATGCTGTATTGTAACGAACATTATTAGCCCTTAACCCACGAACAAGCCTGCGATTTATAGCCTAAGTCTCTAATGCGTCCCTATTCGTTAAAAGCGAGTTCAATTATCGTTACTAAGATACAAAACCACCCAAATCTCGTACTTTTGCTCGTTACATCCGAGTTCTCGTTACAAGCGAGCTCGTTATTTGCTACTTCCACTGTACATTGGGTAATTATTAAATAGGTTTTCAAATACAAGGTCGCGGGCCGCCAGTCGCAAATCACTGATCGAAATACTTAAGAACCGAATAAGATTGCATTTAGTTAAAAATCGACTCCAGATATTTTCGGTGTGACGGAATATTACGTCAGCACGGCGCACAAACGATCTGCACTGTGCCAGTCAGTATGTAAATATAATCGACGGAAAGTCCTTCATCGCTGGATCTATACGGAATAATATAAAATAACAGCTCGCGGTCGGGGCTGGGTATTAGCCAAGAATCGAACTGTAAACCTATTAAACGTGTTTACAGTTTAAACACACGGCGCGGCTAATGCACCGTTTCAAAGCATAAGAAATTATCATACGCTAAGCGGCGGTATCTATTATTTACCGTGTTATTGATAAAGTGCGGTCTGTGCCGGGGTCGTTAGCGCCGATACGGACATCTGTTACTCATCCGCACTGCAATATTGTTTTGTAATGGAAACAAATTTCTATTGCTTAACGCTTCATCGTAATAAAGTCTTTCGAGTGAGATATTTCATCCGAGCAGTTCGCCTTCCTCCCACGGACGTTCCGTGAAATATAAACCCGACGTGTTGAGTACGAGCGCCCCGGTGCTTGATGTATATGAAACCGGAGACATTGCGCAAGCTACATAACACGCCCAGTGGCGTCTCCAGGGGTCCAAAGCCGAGTAACGATAATGTTTAAAAAAAACGTAAAACCGGATTTTGCGCTGTTACCAGTATCCATTATAACGCACCTCGAGTAAGCGAACCAGTATCGTAAGGTGGCATAGGTTTATAATAAAATTATTATTTCTTCTTTTTCTTCTCCTTCTGTAAGCACTACACAGTTTGGGCCGTTGCGACTCACTGATGAACCCAGCTTCTTTCCGGTCTGCCAGTATTTCTTCTTCTTCTTCTTCTCAGTGGCGGATTATCCATAACGGTAGGGTATGCTGTACCACCGGGGACCAGCGTCTCAGCTGTCAGAGACCACCATCCAGCCCTAAATCACAAGCACTTTTCGAATTTAATAAATGTGAAAAAACAATCGTCCACAATCAAAAATCATAAAAAGATATGTGCACATTTTTCGACGAGTTCGTCTTTATGATTCAGATGAAGATGATAGATTCCATGATACTACAGTTTGTTCACTCAAAGTATTAATCTGGATTATTGATTGTAAAATGATTGATGTATTTCCAAATATACACAATGTTTATCGTCTGCTTTTGACGATTCCAATAGCTAACTGCGAATCTGAAAGATCATTTTCTGTATTAAAACGCATTGAAGATATGTTGAGTTCAACTATGGGTGATGAGAAATTATCTTCGTTAGCAAGGTTGCATACCGAAAGCGAGATACTTAAATCGCTCGATTTAGAAAAATTTAGAAGATTGTACGAGACTTCGTTACGGAAAATCAAGAAAAAATGGATCGATTAGTATTTTCTAAGCTTTGAAGTAGGCCTACTACTTTGCTCGTTGTAATCACTATTTAGCTAAATATTTGTTGTACTTTGAAGTTTTAATAAAATAATTGTTAACTTTCGAAATTGCGACGACATTTATCAGTGTAAATAATTGATAAAGGGTTAAATTTTGAACTGGAGGGGGGACCAGTCATGGCGCCAGCATAGGGCACCACGCGCTTCCAATCCGGCCCTGCTTCTTCTTCTTCTTCTTCTTCAGCACTACAGCCCAACGTGAGCCCTGGCTTCCAACGCCAATCTTCAATCAAGTCTCCTGTCCATTGCCATCTCAGTGTAATCCCTCATATCCATTCTTCTGAGATCTTCTAGCACATCATCCAGCCACCTTACACTAGGTATGCCCCTCTTTCTGCTTTTATAGACCTCCGCCCTCAGAATTTTCTTTAGCATAAGCTGATCATCCATCTGCTCTGGGTGACCTAACCATTGTATTCGTTGAGCCTTCCTGAATCTTACATTGTCTTCGCGATTCGATAGCTCATCTATCTCCTGATTATTTCTGATTCTCTGTTCATCAATTTCTTTAACCGGGCCTCAAACACGTCTTACGATAAGAATTTCGGGACCTGATGATGGGAACTTTGCTCCCGATACGTTCCATATCAACCAAAACAAAAACGGATTACGTCAAGGTTAATTAACATATTGCGAACTGGAGACAATATATGATGTAAAAACTACAGTGACCGCGACAAGAAAACTCAAACCTATGACGCAGCAACAGAAAAGTTTAAAGAAGTAGATGATATGGTGACGGAAAATTACATAAACGAGAGTGCTCACTGGTTGTGGGTGTTTCTTCAATAATGTATCCAGTGGCGTATCTTGAATTTGGCTTTGGGGGAGGTCCGGGTCGGCTTCATACAAAAGAAAAACAAAGTTAAGACTAACCAACATTGCTATCTTTAAATTGGCTGAAAAACCCGCGATAACATCCTGAAATCGGTACCAATAGAGTAAACGGCGATAACACAATAAAATACCGGTTACTGAAACATTATTAAAAGATACTTATTGACTGAATTGATTTTCCTATATTTCATATTTCAACCGAATACCCTAATGCTGCGTAATAAGCCTGTTTGTGTATTTAAAAAAGAGCTACTACTGTATTAGCGAACACATCTGAAAATAACAAAATAAAACAGCCAAAAAATTAAGAGATCAACACTTATTTTCAAAATATTTTATAAGCAGACGATTACAGGATACTATTGTGCAGACTGCCAGTCAATCTTCACAAAACAAAGTACATTCCGTTTTGTAACAACAGAACAGTAATCAATATTGCTGTAGCGTGCGTCACCATAAGTTATAAAAGCAACATTGGTGACCTGGCGTTTAATTTGGTCTTCAGCTGTCTAGAGAAAATGTAAACTTGAATTAGGTTTAAAGTAGGATAAATACATTTAGTCTATAAGTTTTTTTTAATAAACTGACCTACAATTTTATTTCTTTCAAACTTTTGTTGCGTCTTAAATCCCCCTCAAACCTCTATACTTCTGCCAAAATTACCTCCCCAAAAGAATTCTGATGACATAACTTTCGCCATTTCCATTTTCAAACGAGTAGATAAAACATTGGATTTGGATGATTTGATAGCAGAGGTTGCCGAAAAGAAGAGCAGAAAGAAATATTTCAATTAATTCATTTTGTATTCTTTAATTTATTTGTACTGTTGATTATTGTAAAAAGATCTGCGAAATAAAATAATAGTAAACAGTTTCAGCATCTATTTAATCAGTATAAAATAAAAAAATATGTGAGTAAAAATACGTTTAAGAACAATATTTTGTTTATTATATTTATTAAATGATCGTCTGAATAAAGAATAAAGACGCAAAATTTCATAAACGGGCCCCTGTTCGTAAATAGCCCCCCCCCGTAGCCTTAATCCGGTCATGGGTACCCGGCCTCCATAAATCAGAAACAAATGTACGCCGATGTTCTAGACAGTACAATGTAGGATCATGTTTACGGATTTCCGACTAGGCAGACTAGGCTGGTGCCTACGGCTGCAGCGTTGGGGTGGGAGGGCACTTTGATGGGGGGGTATTAATTATTTAATACAGGGAATACATTGGCTTACATATACCAAAACGTTGAATTTTTATAAACATTATTTAAATCATATTATTAAATCTTTTAAAACGGGATGTTTCGCCATTCAAGATTGTAGACTTAACCTATATAACCTATATGTATCAATGAAATATTAAATGTTGGACTACTAAAACATGCTCTGTGCTGTGGGATAAGAATTGCCATTATAAATAAACAGAAATAACTATTTTATTTTTGTTTTAGTGTTATCCATAGATTAATACTCACTAGATAAATAGATAATTTCTCACTAGATAATCCATCGTAATAATAGAGTGATATTGATCTGTAACTGAGGAAATACACATCTTCTAATTTATGACTAATTTCTTTATAATAACTAATTAATTTTGTAAATTTACTACGTTGTCCTTAATTTATTTAAAATGATCATTCATAAAGGTTTGCAAAAATATTATAATATAAAGTGCATTTTAAAATAAATCTTAAAATTAGTAGGGCCTCAGTTAGTAGGGGGCCTCCAGATTTGGAAAATCAAGTTTAAGAGACCAACAATGTATTTAAAACATCTCGTCAGAAATTTTCCCAAACAGTGGATAATTCAGAGTGCGGAAATCAGGTCAGTTACTCGAATGAACGAATTCACAAAAAAAGTGCATCACATATTGCGTGAGTGAACAAAACCGTCAGTGACATCGAAGACAACTTCACAGATAAGTAACATAGCGTGTGTTATGCACTAAAACTGCTGACTTCAAAAAAGATTGCCAAGTATTGTTTGTAGCGATGATTATTGTATATTATAAAGTATTTAATAAATTCAATGCAATATATAAATAATACTACTTCTATTATTTCTTTAAACTTTGTACCTATTTACAATACGAAAGTGGATTTTTATTTCACACATTACTACAGGTTCTTATAAATTTTTCTAATTAGATGTATCAATACAGTGCTTAGACAATAAATATATAATAGTAAAGTGCTTTTTCTATATATTACTTAAAGATAAATTGGATTATAAACACCCGTCTCATAGGAGTCATAGGAGGGGGCCTCACAAAAAAATCCGCCCCGGGGCCTCCAATGGCCTAGGTACGCCACTTGGTCCAAATTTTGTTCTTTTTATTGCAAAAATACAAATATGATAGCAACGTTATGAGTCTCCGTTTTGAAAGCGTTTTAGGTTTCACGGAAGACGGAATTCCGTAAGACAATGTTATCTCATTGAAATCTTATCTCATCACAGCGAAAGCTGATATAAGACCCTGGCTAATATCGTTTCTCTAAAAGCAAAGGTCTCTGTAGAAATGGCAGAGGCCATACATAATTTAACAGCAGTAGACCACTAAATCTTCGGGAGGAGGGGAGTTTGAGGGGCTAAAATGAAAAATATAACATTTAGTTCTCAATAATGATGGCGGTTTCAAAAACGTTAAATTTTATATCGAATTAAAAAATGCTTCATAAATAGAGATTTCATGCGTCAAATAAAATGTTAAACAGATAGCGAAGTCGCTATAGAATAAATGAATAATTACGAGATTCTAAAAACCTTAGCTTCCGCTTAATAAAATGCTGCCATCTGCCGCATTCTCAAAACGACCCGGCCAGCTGAATCACGCTTGAAGTTATCTACAAATTGCTGACGAAAAATATATTGGATTACATAGGCTTATATATTTTTATAGTGAACAGTATTAACTACGTACAGGCCTACGATAACTGTTCCAGATTCTGTTTATTGCCACAGCAGACCAGTGGCCTAGGATTTCATTTGGGGGGGGGGGGGTTTCAACCACGTGTCGTTTTCTTAGAGTATTGTTTTTCTCATATTGTAATGAAAATCGTACCAGCAAATTAAAACTAATGGGGAAAAACAGTAGCAATTCACTAATTTCAATAACAATCAATTAAAAACATACATCAGATAGGCTTGCAGTTTGTCTTGGAAGCCTAATAATACGTTTCTGTATAATATAAATACTTTAAAGAGAATGTTAAAATTAAGAAAGGGAGAGTTAACAGCATGTGTATAGATGCTGTGGATATATAGGCCTATAACAGGGTTGTGGATATATACATTTTACAGCACGTAAAATAACGTTGAATAATTCTGTTAAAAAATATAATGATAGTCCGCCTTTTATCAAAAGGGAAATAAAAAATAAAGGTAAAAAACCAAAGATATAAATATTAGGCCTACTATATACTTTGTTAAATAAGTGTTTTATTTATCCTTCTTGATATTTAAAAAATTTTAATTATGTATGTTTATTGCATGTTTCATTTTTAAATATCCGAAATATTTCAGTAACTTTGGTCAAATAAAGCGCGTTAATTACGCGAATACATAGGATAACACGGAACTGTTCGACTCCTAACGTCACATGACTTCAAAAATCGTCGTATGCGCCATGGCTTCGGTTTTCGGCCAACCAGCAGGTAAAAGCAAACAATTCCTTCGTTGCGGAATTAAATAAAACAGCTGACATGGCTCAAGCATAGTGTAAAGCACGCCGTCACATGAATCGTATGTTTCAAGTTGCTTGTAACCAGCGGAAAATCGTGTCCTCCTACTCTCTTTCAAGTTGACTTCTTTTCATTCTTCACAATTTCTTTCAACATCTGCTATATCTTTTCTATCTATTGCAGTGTAGCCTATTTGTTGTTCATAGTCTAAAGGTACCATACATGAACATATTGTATGGTACCTTTAGGCTATGAACCATAAATACACTGCAATAGAAAATTGAGATTATAGGTACCATTAGTAAACAATAAGTGTGTGTATATTATAAATACATCACATTATCATTACTTATTATTCATTATAAGGCCTATTATTGTACCTTATCTAAAATTGTCATTGACCTAAATAGTCACTTTTTTTAAATTAACAAAACTTGGAAGTCAATTAATTACATTTCAAAAAACACGGAGCCATTTTTAAATTTCTTGCTCCCACATTTTTAAAAAAATTTTTCGGATTTCGGGGAGGAGGGATATATCCACCATATTACCCCCTAGGTTCGCCCCTGCACCAGATAAACATTTAATTCCGGAAAATTTTGGGGAAGAGACTAAAGTTTCGTTTCAAACTACTTGGTATCTTGTGGAATTTACGTCGGAATTATAAGTTTTTACACACACACACACGCGCGCGCGCGAAAAGCCAGAAGTAATCCAATCGGTAGATCGAATTTCTGTAAAATAATACACACACCACTGGCACAAGTCCAGTTGGTATGAAATTAATGTACTTACACCGCCGCGAACAGAGTAAGTGGCGATATCTGTTATCCGTTGTTGACACTAGCACAGCTCTCTAACATTAGCATATTTATGTGTGTACACCCTATCCGTGCGTGCGTGTTTGGGGGTTCTTGTTCCCGTGTTCCGTAATTAAAAAGCATTTTACCCACTGCTTGTAAATCACCGATTCACAGATTCTCGTGAGAAATCAATAGACTACAGAGAAACGGTTGCAATTGGCGAAATCCTCTGTTATTTTATCCAGTGATTCGCGTACATTTATCGTACGAATACAGCTTCATTACGTTTCAAGCTGTATTAATTTCGGTACATCTCTGTCAACGGGTTTGGCTTTAATATTAATGCTGGGCGGCAGTCCGTGTAACTTTGTATTCTATAATGTATTTTGTGAGTTTGTACTCTATCTAATACTGACTCGCTTTATATAGTCAATGTCTGTTCACTTAAACAGGTTTATTCGTTATCCCTAATACATCGAAATACTCTACAATAATATTTAAACATCGTAATTCTACGTACGGCTCCAGTGGACTTTAACCAGTAATTTCTGTGCTAACAATTATTGGTTCGAGTTAACCAATATATTTTGTTTGTTTGTTCGAGTTAACCAAGAACTGAATGTGTACAAAAAACGGAAAATATTAAGTCGACTACGATTAGTGCGACTAGTTAAGTAAATTTCCGACTCAATTTTAAAAAATCGAAACCGTGCAAAAATTCAGGTAACAAGAAAGTTTAGGCATGGTTTCTGTGGTTAGTTATTCTGAGTTTGGGTCGATTCAGAGAAAAACAATAGTTTTAAAAAATAGGCATATATATATATATATATATACATACATATACATATACATATAGTTTTCCTAAAACCAGAGGCGTATTTACGAGGGTGATGAACGGGATCGCCCCCCTCCAGAGGATAGAAAAAGATGACGAATTTTGTTAATAATCTCTTAATTTTTAGGCTATTTTTTTTTTTTTTCACCTATGTACGCTAACATAGTAGTAACTCTTTAAAAAAAAAAAAAAAAACAGGTTTATTACACAGCATTTACGTATACGTTTGTAATACGAAATATACCGGTAGCTAAATCAGTTGAGTCAATAAGGACCTTTTAATAATGTTTTAATACCGCGTATTTTTATTGTGTTATTACCGAATACTATAATGGGACTGTTGTCAGGATATTATCATACTTTTTCCATCCACTTTAAAGATAGTAATGTTGATTAGTGTTAACTTGTTTTTCTTTTGTATGAAGTGGAACCGACCCCGGACCTCCAAAGCCTAATTCTAGATTCGCCACTGCTTAATACGCATGGAATCTGACGCGGTCAGCAATCCGACGACACTGCAAGTATTGCAAATAGTGATTTTCATCTGGAAAGCTCCGAACTAGTATCGTATATGCAATTTTTACGCGTATTTTGTACTACATTTGTCTTGTACGCATCAACAATCTCATATTGAAGCTTTACAAAGCTTTCAAACTGTGCTGCTGCTTTGCAAGTACGGGTCCGGGTGAGCTTGTTGTGGAGTCCACTTGACCGACTGCTACTAATATAACATTCCCGGATTAGTGTGTAAGTCTTCGAAGTAAAATATTGATAAGTATAATACTACTGACTCGGAACACTAATTTTTTTATTGGTAAAAATGTAAAATTTTTACCTTGTAGTTATTTTATGTTTTTTTAAATTACATTTTTACCAAAAAAATTTATGTTCCGAGTCAGTAGTAATATACTTATAATTAGTTAATCAACGGACACGTCATGGACAACAAAATCCAGGAATAAAATACTGAATTGGGGCTACTGTATTATCTAATACTGAAAAAGTATACGACTTTACGACTTTTCTTGCGCGTGTATCTTAATATTTTGTTATAAAGTGTTTGTTTTACTCCTTTCGTTTGGCTAAAACAGTTTTCGCTGAACATCGTCAGGGTAGTGCTTTTTTCCACACTATAAAACGAAAACCTGGTCAGAAGATGTTGAACAACATTGTTTCAACAAGACATGTCCCACAAAAGCGTAGTAAAACAGTCACTTGCTTTGGAAACTAGGCTATACAATAAAAAATATATTATTTAACTAAATTGTTTTAAATTATCCGCCAACTACTTTGAGACAGGTAAACACTAATTTCAAAATTTCTAACTCTCCATGTATTTACGAAGACAGGTCATGTTAAGAATAAACGGGAAGAACTTGGATTAAAATTGAAGGAAATGTGGTGGCTGCTTGGAAGACACTCTGAGGTGCCGCTGCATAACAAACTGTTGCTATACAAACAAGTCTTGAAACCAGTTCGGGTGTGTGGTGTACAGCTTAGGGGTTGCACTAAGAAATCTAATATTAAAATAATTCAGACTTCTCAAAATAAGATTGTTTGCAGTACTGTTGATGCACCGTGGTACGTAAGAAATGATGATATCCATCGGGACCTGAGAATGTCTACGGCTGCTGACGAGATTGAACGGGTTGCGGATAAATGTGAAAGAAGACTTCATGAACACGTAAACATTGCAGTACTACAACTGCTTGATAATGCTGGACTCGATAATTGCAGAAACAGAAACCATCCTGTATGACCTTTACTTCTAGTTCTGCTCTACTATGTTCATTCCTTGTTCTATCTTGCAATGTATAATTTAAAGTATTTCGAAGAAACTGCATTTCAGCACTCTGAATCTTGCCGCTATCCTTTTTTGTCATGACCCACACGCCTCACTTGCATAAATCAACGTGGGTATTGCAATTGTCTTATAAAATTTAATCCTTGTGCTTTGTCTTTTTTTATTTCTAAAATTTCTATGAATCGTACCACAAATATTCCTAAATGTATTCAGCTTCTCTCTTATATCATATTCAGATTCATAGCTTACTGCACAGCCGAGATATTTAAAACGGCTTACTTGTTCAAAAGTGCTGTTGTTTATAACTATCTCAGTCCTCACTAGATATTTACCTTCAAAGGCCATGATTTTGGTCTTTCTTACTGAAATTGTCAGTGAGTACTCTCTTGCCACTTCTTGTAATTGACACAGTAATTGATAACACTGGACTTGATAACTGCAGAGACAGAAACCATTTGAACTAGTGAACTAAATATGTATAGTAATTATCAGCACATGAACAAAGTGTAAGTGTACTGAGGAATGCTCCACTGGGAGCTTATCCTGCACACTGTTAACTTATGTATTAGAATAAAATTGCTAGATAGCTTGTAACTAGTTGCAATGAAATTAAATAAAAAAAGAAACTAAAATCGTTGTAAAAGTAGATACAAACAGACACATGTAGCAGGGCTTTATTTAAGATCTTCGAAAGCCGCATTGGGTTATCCAAATTGTTCAGTGTTGTAACTCCCCACAATAATGATTTTTTTATTACACCTTCACTATTCTGCATGTTACATAAGTGCGACTACAAGTTCAGCCTCAGAACGTTTAAAAATACAAATTTATTTCGTTTACAGTATTGACAAAAAATTGGTATAAGCGATACCTTAACCTTTATTCTATTCCTCAGTGCGTAGGCCTATAGACAACACTATCTGAACGGTAAAAACAGATTTCATATTTGTGTAGTCCGTTTGAATCAGGGACGGATCCAGCGAGCAATTTTTGGTGGCAAAGAATTGACGGGGGAGGGAGGAATTATGAAAGTTGAACCATTATTTAAAGACCTAAAGTATAAGAATAGGAATAAGTGAAGATAAAAACACAGTGTGTTATTTAGCAACACAATAGGCTAAGTTTATTTAACGTACAAGTATATCATATCAGTATTTGTCAGTTCATTGTTGTTTTAATAATATTCTGTTACAATTTAAAATACCCACTGTATGTATCTAACAAAAATTAACATACTGGTAACGGACAGATAGGTACAATTTAAAGTTTTTTTATTATTATTGCGGCTGTACAATGTTTACACATTTTCCGGAACAAAAGATTACAGATGTGACTGAATTATCATCTTCCACTGCTGCTTTTCCATCCAAAGATCTTCTTCAATTTCTCGTTCCCTCAATATAGTCTGAATTTCTTCTATCCAGGTGATAGGTGGTCTTCCTCTTTTCCTTCTTCCTGGTGAGGTCCATTCCATAACTCTCCTAACTCTCCTTGGCAATATTTCCTGTGCCATTCTTTTCGTGTGTCCATACCATTGTAATTTTTTTGTTTGGGTAAAATCAACAATTGAATTTTTTACATTCATTCTGTCCTTAATGAGTTCATTTCTAATTTTCTCACGTCTGGATACTCTTGCCGAACGTCTCCAAAAGCCCACCTCTAGCCGTCATTAATTTTGTTCTTGTATGTTTATTAGTAGTCCAAACTTCTGAGCCGTAAGTCATGATACTTCTAACAATGATTTTAGAGATTTTGGGTTTACTTTCTGCTGTCATTTGCTTATCCCACAGGACCCCATTTAATGTAGATATAGCCATCTTTTCCAAATTAATTCTGAATTTATTTCTTTGTCTTGATTCCAAATTGCTTCCCAATTTAAAGTGATTTTAGAATAAAACCATGAACCTACATAATGTGATATGAATTTTCTATCGTATTTACAATACTAAACGACCAAAGAATATCGTCGTAAGTTACCATTGGGGTGGAATACCCCCCCCCCATGGATCTGTACCTGGTTTGCATAGTCGTCCAAGACAAAACATTGAAAGACATTTAAAAAAATCCATATCCAGTTAGTACATTGAAACATTTACATAAATTACGTTGGTTAATAGATAGATTTAATTAACTTCTTTTTCTTCTTCTTCTCTTCAAGGATTAGGTTATATAAACCTGTTCCGGCACCCATCTTATCCTCGGGCGACCCACGTCTCTTCTACCAATGGCTTTATAGTTCAGTGCCGCTTTCGGTAATCGATACTCTGTCATCCTTTGCAGATGATCCCATCATTGTCTTCTGTAAATTGCAATAATGTCATTTATGTCCTTTACTTCTAGTTCTGCTCTAATATGTTCATTCCTTATTCTATCTTGCAATGTATAATTTAAAGTATTTCGAAGAAACTGCATTTCAGCACTCTGTATCTTGCCGCTTTCCTTTTTTGTCATGACCCACGCCTCACTTGCATAAATCAACGTGGGTATTGCAATTGTCTTATAAAATTTAATCCTTGTGCTTTGTCTTTTTTTATTTCTAAAATTTCTATGAATCGTACCACAAATATTCCTAAATGTATTCAGCTTCTCTCTTATATCATATTCAGATTCATAGCTTACTGCCCAGCCGAGATATTTAAAACGCCTTACTTGTTCAAAAGTGCTGTTGTTTATAACTATCTCAGTCCTCACTAGATATTTACCTTTAAAGGCCATGATTTTGGTCTTTCTTACCGAAATTGTCAGTGAGTACTCTCTTGCCACTTCTTGTAATTGAAACATATCTCTTTGCAATTCATCCCCATCCAGCAGCTTTTCATTCATGTTTCCTTCACAGGTGATGGGGTGAACACCAGTGGCTAATCCCAAGATTATTCTGTCTTTCTCTCACGTAGAGTTTTATGAATGTATACATATTAATTGCTTTCTATTGTGATACTAGATCATGTGGCTTCTGTCTTTTGAGTCGCCTCCGGATGTGTGGAGCTTCTTCCACCACGTGTCGCATTATTGGGTTATCGTGGATCTGAATCCTCTGATCATGTTTGTCTCCATATGTTATTATTTCGCTGACATATTCTACATTGAGATCTCTATGTAGATTGTTGTTCCTTATATACCAAGGGGCATTTACTATGCTTCTGAGTACTTTGTTCTGAAAGGTTTGTATCTTTTCTAAGTTTGTTTTCTTTGTACAACCCCACAGCTGAATTCCGTAAGTCCACACAGGCTTCAGAACTTGTTTGTACAACAGCAGTTTGTTTTCAACTATTAGTTGCGAGTTTCTTCCTAACAGCCAGTACATTTTTCTGTATTTTATGTTGAGCTCCTCCTTCTTTTTTTTTACGTGATCTTTCCATTTAAGCTTTGTATCCAGCGTCATACCTAGGTACTCTGCTGTGTTAGCATATGGCATTTCCAGCCCGTTAATATAAACCCTTACTGGATTTACTTTTCTGTTGGTGAAGTTGATATGAACTGTTTTGGATTCATTAACTCATACATAGTACAAAAATATTTAGATAAACTGTAACGCTCTCAAAATTATTAGTAAGCATCCTTATATCAGTTTCGAACGTCTGATTGACAACAAATGTAATAGCCCCTATATAGACTAATCGTCATTAACATTTAACAGCAGCAAGTCCTCCTATGAATATACATCAAGGATAACATTTACGTTTTCAGAGGGTGCAAATCTATTTACAATTTAGTTCGAAACGTTCGAGCAATACGACGAAAGTTGTGCGAACCATGTAATTACTGAAAAATGGCCTGAACGGTTCAGAAGCGGTCGAGAAACTATTGCTTTTAACCGGCGTGAGGGAAGACCAACTCAGCTTTCATCTCCACTTTTGGTAACCAGTCTGAGGGAAGACCAACTGAGATTTCATCACCACTTCTGGTAACCAGTCTGAGGGAAGACCAACTGTGATTTCATCTCCACTTCTGGTAACCAGTCTGAGGGAAGACCAACTGAGCTTTCATCTCCACTTCTGGTAACCAGTCTGAGGGAAGACAAACTGAGCTTTCATCTCCACTTCTGGTAACCAGTCTGAGGGAAGACAAACTGAGCTTTCATCTCCACTTCTGGTAACCAGTCTGAGGGAAGACCAACTGAGCTTTTATCTCCACTTCTGGTAACCAGCCTGAGGTACGACCAACTGTGATTTCATCTCCACTTCTGGTAACTAGTCTGAGGTAAGACCAACTGAGCTTTCATCTCCAATTCTGGTAACCAGCCTGAGGTAAGACCAACTGAGCTTTCATCTCCACTTCTGGTAACCAGCCTGAGGTAAGACCAACTGACCTTTCATCTCCAGTTCTGGTAACCAGCCTGAGGTAAGACCAACTGTGATTTCATCTTCAGTTCCACTCTCCTCATAAACGACCTCCTAGCTTTTGCGGATGAGCCTCCACCCAGAAATCGACACAAAACTCGCACCAGGAGGATTCCCGGACCCAACTGATGAGCTACACTGGCTACAACAAGCTGCATAAATAAAATCAACCGTACAGAACTCCTTCGCCCGTACATAATCCACAACGAATCCCTACTACGAAATAATAAAATAAAATAATTTACATCCAAGAAAACCTAACAGAAAAGACAAATAATCTGTCCCACGCCGATGCGACGCTTCCCGCCACTTTAAGCGTCACACGCTGCTCGTCTCTGGTCGCCTATGTCACTAAAACACCCCCGTCACCCTCTCCTAGAGGCTGCCACACCATCACCAACTCTCTTACTTTCAGGTACCTACACCTTCTCAACGGCCGGCATGCGAATCCAACCAATATTCCTTCCCGTATAGCTGAAGGGGGCTTACCCCAGAACAGCCGGAGTCTGGTCCTAACAAGGACCAGCCTTGAACATCTCAAAAAAAAAACTCCAGTTCATGACAATGTATGCTCTGTTCCCGGCTGCAATTTTTCTCCTCATTACCTCCTTGTCGTCAAGGTAGTACCAAGGATAGAACTGGCGATAGAACCAAGGTATTGGAAACTAGAGACTGCTTCAGAATAGTTGTACGTGTCTCTTCCTTCTTGACACAGTTACTTTTTCTTACCTTCATTCACCCTAAATCTTGTTCCGTGTGCCTCTTCGTACTGTTTTAAGAAGGTTTGTTCAACAGAAAGCAGAGATGTATCAATAATTAGATCATCTGCACAAGCGGGCACCTACGTCATTTTTGTCATTTTATTAAAGATAGTAATCAGCTCGTGTAGAGTTGCTAGTATGGGAGCATCGGGCGCCTCCCCAGGTGGAATGCTCACCAGATACGGTGGGTACCGGGGAAATAAAGTACCCGGGGCGGACCAAAACTAGCAGCTGCTGCTTTGTAGTTGGATATTGGTTTATCAAAGGCTAAAGGAAGTAAACCTTGATTAAAAATTGCCTAGTCCTCCAGGTTGGTGGATAATCCAATGGGCCAGCTACCCATTCATTGGAATGAAAAGAAAATGTTAAAAAACCAAATAGATTGCAGCCGGGTGGATTCAATAAAGGTAAAAAAAAATTACAATGGTATGGACAGGCGAAAAGAATGTCACAGGAAAGATTGCCAAGGAGGGTTATGGAATGGACCCCACCAGGAAGAAGGAAAAGAGGAAGACCATCTATCACCTGGAAAAAAAATTCAGACTATATTGAGGGAACTAAAAATTGAAGAAGATCTTTGGATGGACAACCAGCAGTGGAAGATGAGAATTCAATGACTTCCTTAATCTTTGGTTCCGGAAGATGTGTAAACATTGTACAGCCGGAATAATAATAATAATAATAATAAACCTTGGTCCACATCACTATTGTACACAGGGCAATACTGAACAGGAGAGGAGCCAATCTTCACTCCGCATATGGACACGCTAACCGACTACGAATATTTAATCCCGACGGCAAGCCGTGTTTTTCAGTTAGACAGAAAATGTCAGCCAAGCTGCTGTCAGAGTGTTATCATCGTCATCAGCATAATAACACTGTTTTCCGTTTTAGTTCTCTTGAAACCAAACGTTTCGTCCATACTATGATGAGGCAATCTCAGGCTAGTCCCGCCACCAACAATACCCATAATTTACATAAAATTATTCCCCGTTCAAAATTATACAAATATTATAATAACATATTTGAGAAATTGAAACATAATAGACAAGAGACGTAGGCCTACTCAAGCACAATAACATTTTACCGTTTTTGCAACTCAATTATTGCATTTTATTTTATTATAACGATCCTCTCACCGAATTTAAAATAGGTTTCCTCCAAACTACCTGCAACTTATAACAGTCGTCTTTATTAAAATTGTTTTTGTTTTTTGTAAATATCTATCGCCTCGCTTATGTCGCTAGTTACGAATCTTATGAATCCACGTATATGGAAGTGCATCATTACCACACACGCGCGCGTCTGCGTTTGTAAATATCTATCGCCTCGCTTATGTCGCTAGTTACGAATCTTATGAATCCACGTATATGGAAGTGCATCATTACCACACACGCGCGCGTCTGCGTTTATGAGCCGAAGCGTCAGCCACTAGTTTGATATGACATGAATTATGCTAGATCTATACAGAATATAGGCCTACGTTTGAAATATAGAACTACTTGTCAAAGTCATGTTTACAACATATTTACAACTAAGCTTTCCTGGTTTACGAAAAACTTGCTTCACATAAATGTCGTTTAATCAGAGGCTACACTACCTGATGTATCTCCAGTCAACAAGTGATTGCGACAAGGTTGTGCTATAGCTCCCACTGTGTTTAAGATATATTTGAATTCAGACCAGACCATTCTAACCTGACTCGTGCCACTTCTACAGTCCGTAATTAACGGAAGATTAAGAAAACTTCGGCCATCCGACCTTTAAGGATTTCGTCGCAGGATGGAACACCTCGTCACGTCATTTAAGTCTACATTACTTTAGTCCGCACAATAACCTGCAGACAGACTTACGGAATATAAATTTTACAAGTACATGCCCTCGTAAAATCGATTAAAAAATATACGCTTCAGTAGCAGACGACTCGGCCACGCTCAAAACTTGTGTGTTATACTTGGGCATCCACCTTGAGATGGCGAGACCACATGTGGATGAAGAGGAAACGACTGGACACCGAGTTTCGCAACCATTATTGGCACTTGGGGAGAAAATCTTTACTGTCAATGCGAAACAAGCTGTCGGTTAACAGTACTGTCTTCAAGCCTGTGTGGCCACAGCTTTGGGTAACTGCTTCCAAATCCAACATGGCTATAATGAACAGGTTTCAGATCAAGGTACTGCGTACTATAACCGCTGAGTCCTAGACCTCCCCACACTCGGTGAAACCAACGCGATGTTCAAGGAAAGAAGATATGCGAAACGGCTTGAAGAGCACACAAATGCTTTAGCCATGAGTCTACTGGTAACAGCCTGTAGACAAGATTATTAAAATTAACATTTCTGCTGGACTTTAACACTCTAAACACATAGTACGTAATATGTGACTTTTAAATACTCACACAGAGAACAAAAAGTCATTGGACTAGTTCTATCCACGCCAAGTGTTCTGTTAACAATTATGCTTATTGTTACGTACTTATAGATTACATAAATAAACGTTAAAGAAACTTGTGTATTGTTATGGACCTAAACAAGAGGACGGCAAATCAGCAAGAGGTAACAGTGCTTAGCGATACCCCACTGACTTGGCGTTAACATGTAAGCAGCATAATGTCTGATAAAATCGTTTTGACGTGCGCCCCCCCAACACACACACAGACGCAACATATACTGGATTGTGGATGACGACACTATTGTTAACAAGTGTTCCTACGCGTTCGTTGGAAGGCAGACGAGACGTGCGGTTTCAGCGCGCTCAAGACAAAAAGTTATAAATGTGATTTATTCTCAGTGCTGCAGACATTGCTCAATGCTCAAAGAATTGTAAATTATGCGGCCAACTATTACACCGATCATGACAGTATACTCGAAACAACCTACCTAATTCCCTGTTGACTCGTTCAGCCAGATTACCCTGTGGACGCCTAATCGCATTCAAGACAGGTTGAATCCCATGCCGTGTCAAGGTATCAGACCACAATTTATTAGAAAATTATTTGTCATCATCTGTTAATACCCCCTTGACATGTCCATGCTCAGGGATATATTTGTTGAGAATAACATTCAATACCGATGGAGTGGTGGGACGCGTTATAGCATATAACTTTACTAACTTCGTAAAGGCATCAAAGCATACAACTAAATGCTTAAGTCCTCGCGTAGCTTTCGGTAAAGGGCCAAGGAAGTCAACACACAATAACACTTGGAATTTTTGAGTCGGCATTAAACTGCAAGCAGCATAAAGTCTGATAAAATCGTTTTGACATGCGTCCCCCCCCCCCACACACACACAGACAGACGCAACATCCGCTGGATTGTGGATGACGACACTATTGTTAACAAGTGTTCCTACGCGTTTGGAAATCAGACGTGCGGTTTCAGCGCGCTCAAGACGAACAGTTATAAATGTGATTTATTCTCAGTTCTGCAGACATCAAAACAGTGTTGATTAAAACGCTCTCATTAACAGTAAAACGGGTCGTAAAGAGTGCGTATTAGACTTTGTTTAGAGCGTAATTGTAGAGTAGTATAGAGAGACACGCCAAGGGAGGAGGGCATATGTCACAGTAATTGCTTTTTATGTGTTTTATTTCGTAGTAAATTTATTGGACAATTTTATAGATAAATATTTTTAAATATTACATCTATATATTAAAGCGGTTGAGGTCAGGCATTGGCTATGGGCCGGTTTAATGGTTGACAGTAAAATCTTACAGTCAACAGCGCTATAAAATAATAACACTCGTAAAAACAAATCACTCGGGCTGCCCACCGCCTCCCCCTGCATCGCCGTTAATTGTTCTGTAGAATATCTTCCCCCGTCTTCTAAATCTCCGGCGTTCTTTCCAATAAAAATAATAATGGTATTAAGCTATTCAGGAATGTCGGCGCTGACGATGATTTACTGTGAAAGCTTAGCGGCGCTCGACTTGACGACGATTTTGTAACATCCCATGCCAGCAGTATTGTTCGTCATTGTATAAACTACGTCTTTCCCTTGACCGGTGTAAAGAAATTCGTTTTTTTTATTGCTTCATTACATATTTTCATGTGACAAACTCAGCGAAGTTCAATGTAGGCGCACATGTGGATCTGTATACCTACATCAAATCGATTGGTAATCAATTTCTTGCATACGCTGACTGTGTAGTTTCGGTGTAGGCGAAGCTGGCATATGTTATTCTTTTGACTTCCTCACAGCTGTTGGGATCCGAATGTCCTCATGTATGGTCTTGCAGTGGTGTGGCGTGGGTACATAACAGCTGTTGCCGGTTGTAATAGCCCTAAAACTTAGCCTAAAATTTAATTCGAATTTTTCCTAGTAGGCTACCAAGTGTTCTTTTTAGAGTCAAAATATTCTTATTAAAGCTAAAATATCTGTTTAGAATATTTTCTATCTTTCGCTGGCAGAAGAAGAGGGCCCCGGTTCAACGGGATCTGACCCCATTTTACTTGAACAAAATAAGTGAAGACACAAAGAATCGAATTATTAATAATAATGACAAACAGAGAAACACCTGGCTAAACGAACAAAACACAAATAGGTAGATAGTAACTACTGCACGTTGATACGAAACGAATATAGCTGCTAACTGAGCGTTTTGCCGGTTTATACAGCGGCAACACATTGGGTGGACGAATGTGTCCCCTTCCCGTTTGTACAATGATAACTACTACGAGGTCAATGAATTAATATTATTTTATTTCATTTCTAGGACTGTTGCCGCCGGCAACAGCGGTTACATGGACGCAACGCTACTGGTACTGACATACCACGGGCCGTCCAGAAGAGTTCATATTATATTCAATTGGAGGCTCTGAATATCTCGTGGTGTCAAACGGACGGGCGCAACTCCACAGCTGGTCTCCGTATGACCAAACACGTTTGACGACGGTCTTATACAGAAGTAGTCTGTTCTCGACAGACAGTTTTGATTTCTTTCCGAACAGCCAGTAAAGTTGCTGGAGTTTAAATTTAGTATGAGATTTTTGATCGTAATGTGCGGCTTCCGGGCAAGTTTGGACCTAGTATTAGGCTCAGATGAACGAAAAATACTGACGAACAGAAATGACACTGTTGCCCACCACTATAGAAATGTTTTCCGATTAGCGCATTCAAGCTTCACAGCTCATCATCAGATCGGAAGTATGATGCGCTAATAGGAAAACATTTTTATAGGGGTGTGCAACAGTGTTATTTCTGTTTGTGATTATACCCACTAACACAACTTTATTGGACCCACTATCGCTAAATTTTTGGACCCGCGCCTCATGGATTATACAAAGTAATTGTGAAACAAATCATTTAATACACGTAATTCTAAGGTTTATAACGAAAGGTTTATAAAGAGTCGAAAGGTAGCGTGGCTGGGGCACACAATGAGAACGGAACAACACAGACTTCCCAGAAAAAGTCTAGAATGGAGACCAGTAGGTAGGAGATAATGAGGAAAGATAAGGAAGAGGTGGATCAAGGTGGATGTTGAGGAGTATCTGAGGAATACGGGGATAAGAAGGTGTAGAAGTCTATGTTATGAGAGGCCTGAATACAGGAAAATTGTTGGAGAGGCTGGGTTGTAACGCCAGAACAAAACTCGTCAATTTTTTCAATCCTCTGGGGGGGGGTCCGGTCCCGTTTGTCGCCCCCCCGTAAATACGCCCCTGTGACCAGGAATACCATCTTGTTAGAGGTGGCAATAACGTTTTGAGCTCTTCTTCAGTTTCATTTGTGTTAGTATATTTAATTTATCTGGTTTAATAAAACAGTAGCATGACTGATACAGCGTACGTACAGATAAAATACATTTACTATATTAATAAGAACAATATGTTTCGTGTACACAATGTTGTTTGTGAATTCTGTTAGGCCAGGAGCGTGCACAAGCATGGTCGCGCGCGCGCTTCTGTGTCCGAGTATGTTTGTTTGTTTTTTATACAAAACCGATTCTAAAACACACCTTGCTACAAATGTAATTCATTGTATCCGGGGGCTTTGAAATAGGACACCGGCGGCGCTAAATTTTAGGCATCTGGCGACACGACTCGTGGGAAACTTCACAGCTAAACGTATACACGTATGTGATCATTAGAGCCGCGACCGTACGAGATGACAAAGATTACATTGTAGTGTCCGTTGTAAATAATAACGAAAGAGGAAGCGCGTACTCGATACAAAACCCACCGAACGACGTATCGTATCGCATGCCCCTGTACACAAACCTATCGATGTCGCCTATCGATAAGTACACTCGATTCTCCAGGCTATCAGATGTCCTGGAAATTATGCTGACTCTTCTTACGAGATACTTCCAAGCAGTTCTTACAAGTTACTGTGTTGTGTGACATTTCCCTTCGCCCAAAGAACCTTCTTCAAACGATTCTCCATGACCTTTAGCAGTGACTTTGAATTATATTTTTGTACTAGAAGTTGTCCCGGTGACGCTGTGTCGTGTTTTGTGTTTTGTTGTGCATCCCATCCTTCTTACCTGTCGAAACTCATGTCAATAGTACTTCCGTCGTTGTCTAAGTTTCAGACCCGTACATGACCACTGGCTTAAGAACTGTTTTGTAGAGACGAATCTTGTTTGATCTGTTTATATTTTTACATTTAAATATTCTTTGTAGGGAGTACTGACATCAGTTACCAGCAGATATCCTTTCTTTTATTCCTTCGGCCATCCTCTCTTACATTTTACTGCCTGTTAACATGTATTTCATCTTTTCTGTGTTTACTTTTAGGCTTAATTCGTTGCTGCCTCTTCCATTATCTCTATTATACTTTGTCTTTTCAGACTATCATATGCTTGTTTGTAGTCTAGAAATAAATGATGCAGCTCAATTTGGTATTCATGGCACTTTTCCAATATTTGTTGTATCAGGAAGACGCAGTATCATATAATTATTTATAAACCTTATTTTAACACACTGGGAAATAGGCCTACGTTTAGTGATTGCCCTGCCGTGTTTAATAGCTCTGATTGACCCCCCTGATACCTCCAGTAGTTTACGCCATTGCTAAAAACACATTATAACTTCAAAGTGCTCCACATGTAAACGTTCTGAGCAGCCAGTTTTTCTTTCTGCAATATTTACTCACAAATTCTGACATCTCCTTGGTTTCCCTTACTTTAACCTATTTTCCGCTTTCTCTCATCCTTTCATTTCCTCATACGTTTTGATAAATAATTATCAATTTTTCCTCCCAGTCTCTTTTCCATGCTTCGCGGACGATTAAAATAAAAAGTAATTATTGTACTGCAAAGATTAATTCTTTCATGTCAAACTACAAAAACATTTCTAACGCGTTTTTGCTTATTTCTCTTGTTTACTTCGTCACCGAATTTATTTAATCGCTTTACCTACACATGTACGGACATTCCAGAGTTCAGTAACAGGATACATATCATGCCTTTTCTTCATTGCCCATACTTCATTCTTATACACGATTGCCCTTTTTTACCCCTCCGTACAAGGATTTATTGTTACCGTATAGCAGTATGTAAAAACGAGAATAATGAAGAATTAACTACCAATTTATGATATTACTGCCGAGCCTGACGTGTCAAGGTGTACAAAATAATCAAAAGCATTTACAGAAATAATTTAATAAATCTTAAGTTAAATAAATAAAATTACATAAATAGAGTTAACAAACAAACTAATACATTTAATAATATAACAAATTAATACTACTTTACATTTTCCCTTTTCAATTTATTTAGCTGTCCTCTCCCAGAGATTCGAAAGAGCGATATTTTTCCGGAGCATTTTAGTAAATTCTGCCGTTACACCGTGTATACTGAGGAATCGTCGTGTTGTACAGAATACCTGACACCAGACGAAGTCACTATTTACAGCTTTAATTACCGTTACAAAGACAAAAACGACGCCCTTACACAATTCTTCAAGTTAAAACTTGTCCAACACACAGCAATAAAAGTCACCCTAATACAGTTTTCACTAATTAACACTAAACTGTAAGTCACAATAACAGTTATCGCACTGTAATATCGTTTGGTCCAAAAACTAAAGTTGGGCGGTTCTAAATCCAGTATTTATACAACTTGCGTACTTTATGACGGCCGCCAACCTTGGTGAAAGCAGTGTGCGCAGAACCCTGTTTTTTGTCAGTGTAACGGCACGTCTCACTGAGTGCATAAGTGTTGCGTTTTCAAAAACATTTACCGTGTAGGCCTGTATTTCATTTAATTATTTAGTTTGTATCGTTACTAGTGTTTAGTTTGGGACTGTGACATGTGATAAATAATCTAATTACATTTTAATATAATTTAATATTGTCTGTGGTTGTGTTTTCAGACATCACGTTAAGTTAAACTGAATTTTATTTTGCTTAACGTATTGTTACTTTTACAGTACATTTTATTTCATTACGTAATGAGAAAAAATACCTCCTATTAAATCGAAGTTAGGTGAAAAGATTGTGCATAGCCAAGCTCGGGAAGTCATTTCTAATGTATGTAAATTTATGGAAAGTGAAAAAATGGAATTAGTATTCCACTAAAAAAAGGTTCAAAAACGAATAGCGTCAGCAACAGGAGTTTCTGAAAGAACGATTCGCCGTATTAAAAGTGAGGGTATAACAATAGAAAATGAACAGTCACCACACTTTATAACACCTCGTAAAGAAAGAAAGAGGAGGTCAACAAAATCTAATATCGATGATTTTGATAAATGTGTGATAAGACGAACAATTTACAATTTTACGACAACAGGAAAAAACATCCTACGCTACGAAAACTTCAACTTCTGAAGTCTAGTGTGAACTTTCAAGGTAGCTTATCATGTTTAAGGAAAGTTATTATAAACTTAGGGTTTAAGTGGAAAAAGATTAGAAGTAATAGAAGTGTATTAAATGAACGTCAAGAGATAAGGGCAAAAAGAATTGAATACCTTAGGAAAATAAAACAATTCAGGACAGAAAACCGGCCAATCGTTTACACAGATGAGACGTATATACACACGTCTCATGCAGTAAAAAAGTCGTGGTACGACGAAAGTGGTGAAGGAGTGAGTGTACCGTTAAATAAAGAAGACAGATTCATAATAGTTCACGCGGGTACAGATCAAGGGTTCATCGATGGTGCCTTATTGGTTTTTAAATCGGGACAGAAAACAGGTGATTATCATGGGGATATGAATAGTACAAATTTCGAGAAATGGGTAGTTGAAAAGCTAATTCCGGGATTACCAAAAAACACAGTGTTAGTATTAGATAATGCACCATACCACAATTACCAATCTGAAAAATGTCCCACATCAAATTCTTCAAAAAGTGAGTTAATGCAGTGGTTATCTAATAAAAAAATTCCTTTTACACCTAATATGTTTAAACCAGAGGTACATAAGTTAGTAAAAATGAATAAACCTTTAGAAAAACCCTATAAAATAGATAGTATTTTAGGAAATCACGGCCACACTGTTGTTCGTCTACCTCCGTATCATCCTGACCTAAACCCAATAGAACTTATGTGGGCTCAACTTAAACACTCTGTTGCAAAAAACAACACCACTTTTGATAATAAAAACATTATAGTTTTAACTAGGCAACAAGCCAATCAATAGAAAACCAACAACGGACATCAGTGTGTGAACATGTAATTAAAATTGAAGACGAATATTTGGAAAGAGAAGGATTAATAGATGAAATGCAAGATAGGCTTGTAATTAACTTAGACGAAGATGATGATGACGATGACCTATCAAGCGCTGAATCTTCTTCAGATGATGGCAGCTGCATCTCCGGTGTTGAAGCAATTTTGGACAGAGAAACATCGCCGGACTTGGAGAATGATACTGAATTCCCAGTTCATTCTGACTTCGTATATACTTCTTTATAAGTCGGTAAGTTACTTATATTCATTACTTACATATTAATTTTAAAATTTGTATTAATAATTATATTAAATGCAAGAAAAATTAATGGGCTCGATTTTATGTGATATTTTATATAAAGTATGCATATTTTTATGCGTGGTTACCCACTTTTACCCACTTTTTTCGTTTAGGTCCTATTTTAGCAGCACTTGCATAAAGCATATTTATGGTCATTTTAGATTTATATTTCTCTATTTCTTCTATTAGTATTCCACTTGCTTGCTTTACACTAGTAATTATTTATTATTTACATTATTAACAAATAACATTGTTGTGGTATTACAAATACATATTTGATACAATTTCGAGTAATACTGAGTAGAATTATAAATAGTAGTTAGTTGAATGAAATCCGGAAAAGTCAACAATGTGTAAAACCCGAGTTGTAATAATTAAATAGTTAAGGGCACCCATACAGCCGGCTGTAGCAACAGTAAGACGGACGTTTTTGAAATTAAGTGTTACAACTTAGCACACTGAGTCTCCCCACTTTTCACGCAGCTATGGAGAGGCCACCGTAAAGTAATGTGATTGTACCCCGGCTGTGTGACATAGAGGCCTGGATAAGAGGAAACAACTGGACACCAAGTTTCGCAAGTATTATTTTCTCTTTCAATACGAAACAAGCTGTTGGTGTACAACACTGTCTTCAAGCCTGTATGGACATACGGCTTAGAGCTTTGGGGAACTGCATCTAAATCCAATATCGCCATAATGGAAAGGTTCCAGACCAAGGTGTTGTTGCGTGCCGTAACCAACGCACCGTGGTTCATCAGCAACAAAGACATCTATAGAGACCAGGACCTGCCCTCAGTCAGTGAAACCATTGCGATGTTCAGCGAAAGATACGGGAAACGGCTTGAAGAGCACACGAATCCTTTAGCCATAAATCTACTGGACAGCAGCTTACAGACAAGATGTTTAAAGTTAACATTTCCTCTGGACTTACCTGCACTCTAACACTATAAATATATTGTACTAATATGTTACTTCTCAATGGACTAGTTCTCTTCATGCTATGTATTCTGTGAACAATTATGCTTATTGTTATGTACTAACAGAGTGCATAAATAAAAAAAAATTACTGTCCCAAATTGTGCCAAATCCAAGAAAATTCACTTTCCGTATTTTCAGATTGCACTCACATTTTCAGATATCGCATTTCATAAAGATGACAGACGCTCCCGCGAAGATCCGCTTTGAGTTCAACTGATACAGCCACGTCTTCTGCGTACAATAAAAAGTACATAAATTTATAAGCCTTAAAATTTAAACGCAAGGAAGTGAATTAAGATATAAATTCTCGAGTCAGTTATGTTTGGTGTCACTTACAGGGGCGCGGCCACCGGTTGTTACGCAACTCCGCCACTATATAGTAGTGTTATGTATACCCCTGTCTCAGCTCGACTGATTTATTTCAGACAGTCCTCAAGATAATAGTCACTTCAACCCGAAAGCTTTCACCACAACTTTTGTCCCTTTTATGACCTAACAAAATTTACGGACAAAAGAATTTTATAATTTCGAATGGAAAAACAAAGTCTACGTTAGTTAACCTAAAACGATCTACGGTAATATATCTCGATACAATGACGCGGAGTTACTGTTCTGCTCATTGAAACGCTAGAATAAATTTGAATAAATTTATAAATATTAAATAAATAAATAAAGCAAGAATTTGAATAAATTCGCTGTCGCTTCGACACGCATACTGGTAAACTGGACTGCGTTAGTTCTGTAAACGGCAGGATTTGCAAGTGCAGAAGGCAAACAGTATTGAAAAATATGAAACCAGAATACTTTACGTCACGGGTGCAACCAGTATTTCCCTCTGCGGGGTTACAATGAGATGGCAATGTACAAGAGACTTTGGAGATGATTGGTGTTGGAAACTGTTGAGAATTTACTAGAAAACTCTACATTCAATTTTAAGTAAGTATACCTATTATTGTAGAGTGAAAGTTTGTATTGTGCGGTGGGAGGTCTAGCTACCTGGGCGGGGCCTCAGCCCACACACATGCTTGTTTACTGTGAGAAGTCTACAAAAGTAATGTTCTGGAAGTTTTAAATAAAAGGAAAAATCTGGAAGCTTTTTTCTATATAAACAGAGATGCACTCGACCAGTTAAGTTCAGTTTTAAATCTGCTTTTGTAATGTGTATTTCGTGTGTCCGTTGTATGTATACTTGCTACTAAACTGTTCTTCAATAAAGTGTGTGCTTGCTCCTGTACTTAAATTATTAATTATTTTTAACCATACCTCAACAGGTTATGGGCCCAGTGGCATTTTAAAATCGGAGTGCAGTGTGTAATTGGAGTGCAAGTATAAAATATTTGTGCAAAAATGGAACCGAATATAAAAATTGAAAAACTTCGAGACAAAGATAATTGGCATCAATGGCGCTTCGTAGTACGCACGTTGATGGAAGAGGATGATGATGTGCTGGATGTTTGCGAAGGAAGATTAGCCGAGCCAGCTGCAGGTGCAGAAGATCGTGACGCGTTGTTGGAAAAGTTCAAGAATGCGGACAAAATTGCCAGAAAGTTAATTCTTACAACAGTGGAGAGAAAGCCTCTCGTATAATGGGTTGTTCTACTGCCAAGGAGATGTGGGACAAATTGAATACAGCATATGATCTAAAATCTGATGAAAATCTGTCAATGATTCAAAAACAATTTTTTGAGTTTAAGTGGACAGACAGTGAAAGTGTTACGTATAATATTTCAAAACTAGAACAGTTGGCTAGAAAAATGAAAAATCTCGGGGGAAAAATTAAAAAAGACTATGGTGATGACTCGTGTTTTAACATCTTTGCCACAAAAGTTTAATCATTTTCACAGTGCTTGGGATTCGGTATCTGACGATAAGAAGAATCTCGAAAATTTGACTGAGCGCTTGATGGCAGAAGAATTTAGATTACAAGAGCAAAAGGAAGTACACGAAGAGACGACAGCGTTGCTAGCTAATCTGAAAATCGGTCATAAAGAACAGAAGAATGACTCTTATAAATATGAGAAGAACAATTTGAAACAAGAGCAGTGTTATAATTGTGGAAGAAAAGGTCATTTAAAAAGGGACTGCTTCAGGTGTTATACGTGCAAAAGAAAAGGTCATAAAAGTAACAATTGCTTCATGAATAAGAATAATGGACAGCGAAGATGGTCGAATAATCAAGAAAGAAGTAACTCGTCTTCTGGACAGAAGAAATCAACATCGAGGATAGCACTAATAGGTGACAAAGGCAGCTGTGGCAATCGGGATGATCTCTGGACTGTGGATTCGGGTGCGACGGATCATATGTCGAAGCATCGAGAATGGTTTTCAAAGTTCGAAGAATATACAACACCAGTCAGTGTAAGAATGGGCAACGGTATGATAATGTCTGCATATGGTAAAGGTAATATTGACTTTGAAACTTATAAAAATAGTGAACGAGTAGAAGGTACTATCTATAATGTATTATATGTTCCTGATTCAATGTATAATCTGTTTTCTGTTAAATATGCGGGTAAAAGGGGTATAGATTATGAAATAACACATAATGCTACGAGATGTACTTTAAAGCATGGTAATGAAATTCTTGTAACTGGTTCCGAATATGAGCCTGGTAGTTTGCTAAAATTAGACATTCAAACTTTAATTCCAAAAGAATGTAACGTGGTAGAACAAAAGAGTAGATCGAGCATTTCCAACGGTAATGTTTTACAATTATGGCACGAAAGACTCTGTCATCAAAATGTAAAACATGTGAAGAATTTTTTGAAAAATCTAAATATAAAATTTACGGATGAAAATTTCTTTTGTGAAGGTTGCGCTTATGGCAAAAATCATAGATTGCCTTTTCACAAAAAGATCGATCGTGCCACTAAAACTCGCGAAATAATTTATACTGACGTTTGTGGTCCTATGAAAGTAGAGTCTCTCGGTAGAAAGTTATATTTTGTTTCTTTTAAAGACGATTTTTCAAGTTATAGAGAAATTCATTTTATTCGAGAAAAATCTGAAGTAATAGAAAAACTAAAATCATTTTGTATCGGGGTTGAGAATCAATTTGCAACAAATATTAAAGAAATTCATTTTGATGGTGGTAAAGAATACGATAATAAAGCAGTGATCTCTTTTTTAAATAGTAAAGGTATAAAATATTCGATTAATGTTCCATATACGCCCGAACAAAATTCAATTGCAGAGCGCGATAACCGAATCATTGTAGAGGTTGCTCGATCAATGTTATATTCAAATTCAAACTTACCTCTATATGGGCAGAAGCAATGAATACTGCTGTACATGTAATTAATAGAACAGGCCCAACAAAACAAAATAATAAAACTCCTTATGAGTTATGGAATGGAAAAACAGCTACTGTTGATAGATTTAAAATATTTGGAACCATGTGTTATGTACATATATCAAAAGAAAAGCGTAAGAAACTTGATAAAAAATCGATGAGAGGTTATCTGGTCGGATATCATGAGGATTGTAAAGGTTATCGTGTATATATATTCCGGAAGTGCGAGATGTCATTATAAGTAGAGATGTACTTTTTAAACCTGAAAGAGTATTAGCTGATTCAATTATTTTGAATTCTTTGAACAATAATAGTAAAGGAACTGAAGAAAATAAAATTATAACTCCTAAAAATAATGAACTTTTACTTAAAAATGAATCAAATGAGTTTGAAGAAAGAGAACCTTTACAGTCTTCAAATAGCGATAACAATCAAACTGAACGACAATTGCGCGATAGAACAAAATTAAAACCTACAGAATATTATGGATGTCCGATCACGTTTATTGCTGAAAAGTTACCATCCAATTATAACGAAGCAATTACAAGTAAAGAAAAAGATAGTTGGCAAGCTGCAATGCAGGACGAAATGAACTCTTTGTATGAAAATAAGACATGGGTATTAGTAGAAAAGCCAAAAAATAAAAAGGTGATTAACAATCGTTGGGTTTTTGTGAAGAAGCTCAATCCAGATGGTACAGAACGTTATAAAGCGCGGTTGGTTATTAAAGGTTATTCGCAACAGAAAGATATAGATTATAAAGAAACTTTTAGTCCGGTTGTTCGCTTTGATACAATAAGATTGATACTTAGTATTTCTGCTCATGAAAATTTACATATCGGTAAATTTGATATAAAAACGGCTTTTTTATACGGTGACTTAAAGGAAGATATATATATATATATGAAACAACCTGAAGGTTTTGATGATGGAAGCTCACGCGTATGTAAATTAATGAAAAGTTTATACGGCTTAAAACAAGCACCAAGATGCTGGACTGAGCACTTCACTAATTTTCTTGTAAATTTAGATTTTTGTCAAACTACGGGTGACCCATGTTTATACATATATAACAATAATAATAATAAGATCTTGTTAGCAATTTATGTTGATGACGGACTTATTGCAGCTTCAAATGAAAGTTTGATTGATAAATTGTTGAATGATTTGAGTAAAAAATTTAAAATTACTAGTACTAAAGAAGTTACTAATTATCTTGGAATGGAAATTTGTAGATTGAATGATGGGTCTGTTTTCATTCATCAAAGTACTTATATTAACAAAATCTTAGAAAAGTTTAATATGTCAGAAGCTAATATTGTATCCACGCCAATTGATTGTAATCATGATGAATATTTGGTTTTCAAAGTTCGAAGAATATACAACACCAGTCAGTGTAAGAATGGGCAACGGTATGACAATGTCTGCATATGGTAAAGGTAATATTGACTTTGAAACTTATAAAAACAGTGAACGAGTAGAAGGTACTATCTATAATGTATTATATGTTCCTGATTCAATGTATAATCTGTTTTCTGTTAAATATGCGGGTAAAAGGGGTATAGATTATGAAATAACACATAATGCTACGAGATGTACTTTAAAGCATGGTAATGAAATTCTTGTAACTGGTTCCGAATATGAGCCTGGTAGTTTGCTAAAATTAGACATTCAAACTTTAATTCCAAAAGAATGTAACGTGGTAGAACAAAAGAGTAGATCGAGCATTTCCAACGGTAATGTTTTACAATTATGGCACGAAAGACTCTGTCATCAAAATGTAAAACATGTGAAGAATTTTTTGAAAAATCTAAATATAAAATTTACGGATGAAAATTTCTTTTGTGAAGGTTGCGCTTATGGCAAAAATCATAGATTGCCTTTTCACAAAAAGATCGATCGTGCCACTAAAACTCGCGAAATAATTTATACTGACGTTTGTGGTCCTATGAAAGTAGAGTCTCTCGGTAGAAAGTTATATTTTGTTTCTTTTAAAGACGATTTTTCAAGTTATAGAGAAATTCATTTTATTCGAGAAAAATCTGAAGTAATAGAAAAACTAAAATCATTTTGTATCGGGGTTGAGAATCAATTTGCAACAAATATTAAAGAAATTCATTTTGATGGTGGTAAAGAATACGATAATAAAGCAGTGATCTCTTTTTTAAATAGTAAAGGTATAAAATATTCGATTAATGTTCCATATACGCCCGAACAAAATTCAATTGCAGAGCGCGATAACCGAATCATTGTAGAGGCTGCTCGATCAATGTTATATTCAAATTCAAACTTACCTCTATATGGGCAGAAGCAATGAATACTGCTGTACATGTAATTAATAGAACAGGCCCAACAAAACAAAATAATAAAACTCCTTATGAGTTATGGAATGGAAAAACAGCTACTGTTGATAGATTTAAAATATTTGGAACCATGTGTTATGTACATATATCAAAAGAAAAGCGTAAGAAACTTGATAAAAAATCGATGAGAGGTTATCTGGTCGGATATCATGAGGATTGTAAAGGTTATCGTGTATATATATTCCGGAAGTGCGAGATGTCATTATAAGTAGAGATGTACTTTTTAAACCTGAAAGAGTATTAGCTGATTCAATTATTTTGAATTCTTTGAACAATAATAGTAAAGAAACTGAAGAAAATAAAATTATAACTCCTAAAAATAATGAACTTTTACTTAAAAATGAATCAAATGAGTTTGAAGAAAGAGAACCTTTACAATCTTCAAATAGCGATAACAATCAAACTGAACGACAATTGCGCGATAGAACAAAATTAAAACCTACAGAATATTATGGATGTCCGATCACGTTTATTGCTGAAAAGTTACCATCCAATTATAACGAAGCAATTACAAGTAAAGAAAAAGATAGTTGGCAAGCTGCAATGCAGGACGAAATGAACTGTTTGTATGAAAATAAGACATGGGTATTAGTAGAAAAGCCAAAAAATAAAAAGGTGATTAACAATCGTTGGGTTTTTGTGAAGAAGCTCAATCCAGATGGTACAGAACGTTATAAAGCGCGGTTGGTTATTAAAGGTTATTCGCAACAGAAAGATATAGATTATAAAGAAACTTTTAGTCCGGTTGTTCGCTTTGATACAATAAGATTGATACTTAGTATTTCTGCTCGTGAAAATTTACATATCGGTAAATTTGATATAAAAACGGCTTTTTTATACGGTGACTTAAAGGAAGATATATATATGAAACAACCTGAAGGTTTTGATGATGGAAGCTCACGCGTATGTAAATTAATGAAAAGTTTATACGGCTTAAAACAAGCACCAAGATGCTGGACTGAGCACTTCACTAATTTTCTTGTAAATTTAGATTTTTGTCAAACTACGGGTGACCCATGTTTATACATATATAACAATAATAATAATAAGATCTTGTTAGCAATTTATGTTGATGATGGACTTATTGCAGCTTCAAATGAAAGTTTGATTGATAAATTGTTGAATGATTTGAGTAAAAAATTTAAAATTACTAGTACTAAAGAAGTTACTAATTATCTTGGAATGGAAATTTGTAGATTGAATGATGGGTCTGTTTTCATTCATCAAAGTACTTATATTAACAAAATTTTAGAAAAGTTTAATATGTCAGAAGCTAATATTGTATCCACGCCAATTGATTGTAATCATGATGAATATTTATCAAAAACTATTGTAAGTAATGTACCTTATCGTGAAGCTGTCGGCAATTTGATGTTTTTGCAAACTGTAAGTCGTCCGGACATAAGTTTTGCTGTAAATGTTGTATCTAGAGTTTTAGACAAACCAAGTGTAGCTCATTGGTCAATTGTTAAACGAATTTTACGTTATCTAAAAGGTACGATTGATTTTGGATTACTATATTGTAAGGATGGCAACTTTAAAGCTTATAGTGATGCTGATTATGCTAGCGATACAGTTACACGTAAATCAACTTCTGGCGTAGCTTGTATGTATGCAAATGCTGCAATTATTTGGCGAAGTAAGAAGCAACAATCTGTATCATTATCAACAACCGAGTCAGAATTTGTAAGTGCAGCATTAGCAACAACTGAAATAATGTGGTTAAAGAAGTTATTTAATGAATGCGATTGTAAGACTGATAAATATGATTTATATATAGATAATATGAGTGCATTAAAACTTATAAGTAATCCTGAATTCCATCAAAGGACAAAACATATTGATGTGAAATATAATTATGTACGTGATTGTTTTCAAAATGGAGAAATTGATGTGCATTATGTTAAAAGTGATGAACAAGTTGCTGATATACTTACGAAAGCTTTGTCAAAACCAAAATTTGTTTATTTAAGATCTAAACTTGGACTTAAGAGTAAAAATGAATTTTTAAATTAATGTGATTGTGAGAATGTAGAGTTTTAGGGAGGGTGTTGAGAATTTACTAGAAAACTCTACATTCAATTTTAAGTAAGTATACCTGTTATTTTAGAGTGAAAGTTTGTATTGTGCGGTGGGAGGTCTAGCTACCTGGGCGGGGCCTCAGCCCACACACATGCTTGTTTACTGTGAGAAGTCTACAAAAGTAATGTTCTGGTAGTTTTAAATAAAAGGAAAAATCTGGAAGCTTTTTTCTATATAAACAGAGATGCACTCGACCAGTTAAGTTCAGTTTTAAATGTGCTCTTGTAATGTGTATTTCGTGTGTCCGTTGTATGTATACTTGCTACTAAACTGTTCTTCAATAAAGTGTGTGTTTGCTCCTGTACTTAAATTATTAATTATTTTTAACCATACCTCAACAGTTACGTTATATATATCTAAGTCGTGTGTGTTTACGGTGACGATATTGTGATAGTAGCCAGATATACAAGGAGCTGGAATGGGACTCAATGTACTGTAAATATCAGCAAAACTAAATACATGCTGGTTTCTGCATCAGAAAGGAGAAGAAATCTATATAATTTATGCATAAAGAATAATTTATTTGATGCAGTTAATTAGTTTAGAAACCTGGGTAACATGATAGATAATGAAGGATCTATAAACATGACAATACATGACAGGATACAAATAACAAATAGGGCACATAATGCCAATAACAGGCTATTGAGAAGCAAACTCATTAGTCGCAACACAAAAATAAAAATATATAAGGCGCTTATCAGGCCGGTTGCTAGTTATGGAGGAGAGACTTGACAAAAAAAGGAACACTAATGTGCTGACGCTGACGATGTTGTGATGAAGACAAGGGCTAGTTGAGGTACAGAAGGAGCTGAATCAAAAATCCGCTGAAATGGGATTCAACGAAAATGTCAGCAAAACTAAATACCCGCTAATTTCTGCATCAGAAAGGAAAAGAAAACTATATAATTTATGCATAGAGGATAATTTATTTGATGAAGTTAATTAGTTTAGAAACCTGAGTAACATGATAGATAATGAAGGATCTATAAACTTGACAATACATGACAGGATACAAATAATAAATAGGGCACATAATGCCAATTGCAGACTACTGAGAAGCAAACTCATTAGTCGCAACACGAAAATTAAAATGTATGACACTTATCGGACCAGTTGTTAGTTACGGAGACGAGACGTCGACAATGATAAAAAATGAACAAGAAACACTATGAAGGTTTCAAAGAAAGATCATAAGACGTGTTTATGGTTAAAGAAGATGACGAATTGAGATTAAAAAATAACCAAGAGATAGATGAGCTATTGAAACATGAGGACACTGTAAGATTCGTAAAGGCTCAACGCATACGATGGCTAGGTTACTTAGACTTGAGGGCGCAAGTCCATAAAAGCAGAAAGAGAGGCCGACCTAGGATCAGATGCTTGGATGATGTGGTAGAAGACCTCAGAAGAATGGATGTGAGGGGTTACAATGAGATGGCAATGTACAAGAGACTTTGGAGATGATTGGTGTTGGAAACCAGGGCTCATGTTGGGCTGTAGTAGGCCTACTGAAGAAGAAGAAGAACTAAGTCGTGAAACAATAAAGATGTCTTACATAACAATAAGACTGGCACAAATTTTCCTCCACCTTCTGCAGACGCTGAAAGTTTTAACGTTTTGTATAAATTTCTAAAACTCGGCTTTAGCGAGTAGAAATCTTTAAATATCTGCAAATGGAAAAATAAATCGGTCTATTCGTTTTTTCACAGAAAAAAATCAAATAATTTTACAAAATGGGAGCAACATTTCGTCAAAAATAAATATTTCAAAATCGCGCTGTGGGACGCCTAAATACGTGGTTGGCCACAATCGTGTTACCATACAAGTCGGTTTCAGACTATGGAGTATTTATTGTTACGGTCTCACTGATCGTCGTATGCTACAGTGGAAACAAAATAAAGACACTAATAACCAGCTTTAGTTAATCACAATTAACAGTTTGAAATCAATACGTCTTTCAACAAGATTATACTCGCACAATAATTCACTCAAATTTCTCCACAATCAATAATAATGTCAACTAATACAGTCCCGCACAGTAATCACTTCTCCCTGATATCCACTTTAACGCACTGAGTAATTGCCCGACGTAAACTGACTGATGAAGTGTCCGTCGGTGAATGCTTATATTTATACCCCGCTGCGGTGCCAGAATAATCTGTCACTTTTTGGATCACGTGTAAACAACTGCCTATTACAGGCGCTCTCGAATCCACTGGAAACGGTGTATAATGTCTGGCCTTGAAAACGGTACGCCGACCGGTGCGGTCTGGAATAGCCTCGATTGTTGACGCATGATAAGCTTTACTTAATTGTCTTTCATCCCAAAGTAGCAGCAATACGTACGCACACAAACATTACAGCTAGATTCTTCTGGAATAGCCGAGAAACACTAAAACGACACACTCCATTGTTCGAGAATGTTCCTAATTGTGTAACATTATAATTGTTGAGGTATGGGTAAAAATAATGAATAATTTAAGCACAGGAGCAAACACACGCTTTATTGAAGGAACAGTTTAGTAGCAAGTATACATAAAACGGACACACGAAATACACATTACAAGAGCACATTTAAAACTGAACTGTACTTGTCGAGTGCATCTCTATTTATATAGAAAAACAGCTTCCAGATTTTTCCTTTTATTTAAAACTTCGAGAACATTACTTTTCTAGACTCTCACAGTAAACGCGCATGTGTGCGGGTTGAGGCCCCGCCCAGGCAGCTCGACCTCCCACCGCACAATACAAATTTTCACTTCTACAATGACAGGTACACTTACTTAAAAATGAATGTAGAGTTTTCTAGTATATTCTCAACACCCTCCCTAAAACTCTACATTCTCACAATCACATTAGTTTTTAAAAAATTCATTTTTACTCTTAAGTCCAAGTTTAGATCTTAAATAAACAAATTTTGGTTTTGACAAAGCTTTCGTAAGTATATCAGCGACTTGTTCATCACTTTTAACATAATGTACATCAATTTCTCCATTTTGAAAACAATCACGTACATAATTATTTTTCACATCAATATGTTTTGTCCTTTGATAGAATTCAGGATCACTTATAAGTTTTAATGCACTCATATTATCTATATATAAATCATATTTATCAGTCTTACAATCGCATTCATTAAATAGCTTCTTTAACCACATTATTTCAGTTGTTGCTAATGCTGCACTTACAAATTCTGACTCGGTTGTTGATAATGATACAGATTGTTGCTTCTTACTTCGCCAAATAATTGCAGCATTTGCATACATACAAGCTACGCCAGAAGTTGATTTAGCTGTAACTGTATTGCTAGCATAATCAGCATCACTATAAGCTTTAAAGTTGCCATCCTTACAATATAGTAATCCAAAATCAATCGTACCTTTTAGATAACGTAAAATTCGTTTAACAATTGACCAATGAGCTACACTTGGTTTGTCTAAAACTCTAGATACAACATTTACAGCAAAACTTATGTCCGGACGACTTACAATTAGCAAAAACATCAAATTGCCGACAGCTTCACAATAAGGTACATTACTTACAATAGTTTTTGATACATATTCATCATGATTACAATCAATTGGCGTGGATACAATATTAGCTTCTGAAATATTAAACTTTTCTAAGATTTTGTTAATATAAGTACTTGGATGAATGAAAACAGACCCATCATTCAATCTACAAATTGCCATTCCAAGATAATTAGTAACTTCTTTAGTACTAGTAATTTTAAATTTTTTACTCAAATCATTCAACAATTTATCAATCAAACTTTCATTTGAATCTGCAATAAGTCCATCATCAACATAAATTGCTAACAAGATCTTATTATTATTTTTGTTATATATGTATAAACATGGGTCACCCGTACTTTGACAAAAATCTAAATTTACAAGAAAATTAGTGAAGTGCTCAGTCTAGCATCTTGGTGCTTGTTTTAAGCCGTATAAACTTTTCATTAATTTACATACGCGTGAGCTTCCATCATCAAAACCTTCAGGTTGTTTCATATATATATATATCTTACTTTAAGTCACCGTATAAAAAAGCCGTTTTTATATCAAATTACCGATATGTAAATTTTCACGAGCAGAAATACTAAGTATCAATCTTATTGTATCAAAGCGAACAACCGGACTAAAAGTTTCTTTATAATCTATATCTTTCTGTTGCGAATAACCTTTAATAACCAACCGCGCTTTATAACGTTCTGTACCATCTGGAATGAGCTTCTTCACAAAAACCCATCGATTGTTAATCACCTTTTTATCTTTTGGCTTTTTCACTAAACCCATGTCTTATTTTCATACAAAGAGTTCATTTCATCCTGCATTGCAGCTTGCCAACTATCTTTTTCTTTACTTGTAATTGCTTCGTTATAATTAGATGGTAACTTTTCAGCAATAAACGTGATCGGACATGCATAATATTCTGTAGGTTTTAATTTTGTTCTATCACGCAATTGTCGTTCAGTTTGATTGTTATCGCTATTTGAAGATTGTAAAGGTTCTCTTTCTTCAAACTCATTTGATTCATTTTTAAGTAAAAGTTCATTATTTTTAGAAGTTATAATTTCATTTTCTTCAGTTTCTTTATTATTATTGTTCAAAGAATTAAAAATAATTGAATCAGCTAATACTCTTTCAGGTTTAAAAAGTACATCTCTACTTATAATGACATCTCGCACTTCCGGAACATATACACGATAACCTTTACAATCCTCATGATATCCGACCAGATAACCTCTCATCGATTTTTTATCAAGTTTCTTACGCTTTTCTTTTGATATATGTACATAACACATGGTTCCAAATATTTTAAATCTATCAACAGTAGCTGTTTTTCCATTCCATAACTCATAAGGAGTTTTATTATTTTGTTTTGTTGGGCCTGTTCTATTAATTACATGTACAGCAGTATTCATTGCTTCTGCCCATATAGAGGTAAGTTTGAATTTGAATATAACATTGATCGAGCAACCTCTACAATGATTCGGTTATCGCGCTCTGCAATTGAATTTTGTTCGGGCGTATATGGAACATTAATCGAATATTTTAAACCTTTACTATTTAAAAAAGAGATCACAGCTTTATTATCGTATTCTTTACCACCATCAAAATGAATTTCTTTAATATTTGTTAGTAGGGGGAAAATGCCGATTCTGAGCCACAAAGGAATGCCGCCTTTCTTAAAAAACATAAAAAAACGATAAAAAACATGATCTAAGAGATGACGCCGCCACCGCTGGACCCGCAGCATCCCGATGGACCACAGCATCCGCGAATTTTCGTGAATAAATTTTTTTATTTTTTTAATTTGGTTTTTTATTTTTTTAATTAAATTGATTTGCATATCAAGGGGGTGGGATGAGGTTCAATGGACCACAGCATCCGCGAATAAAATTTTTTATTTTTTTTTAATTAAATTGATTTGGTGGGATGAGGTTCAATGGACCACCAGCATCCGTGAATATACTTTTTTATTTTTTCAAGAAAGCTGATTTGCATATCAGGGGGTGGTTTTGGGTGGAAGGTTTTTTTATTTCATATCAGGGGGTGGGGGGGTGGTTCCAACTCGATGCATTATAGTGTATATTAAAATATATGATCAGGTGTACCAACCTTGCATTAGTTCAAATTTGTCGTGTGTTATAATGTATATTAAATTTATATGAGCAGGGTTGTCAACATTTTTTTCTCTTCTGTGGTGGGAAATTCAAACTATATGATCATAATTGATACTCTCTCTCTCTCTCTCACTGTATGTATATGAAATTAGAAAGTTTATATTTATTCGACAAATATTAACGTCCTCTCTCTCTCTCTCTCTCTCTCTCTCTCTCTCTCACTCTCACTTGTTTCAACTGTGTCAACAAATAGTAACGTTCTCTCTCTCTCTCTCTCTCTCTCTCTCTCTCTCTCTCTCTCTCTCTCTCTCACTCTCACGCGTTTCAACTATGCAAGGTTTCATACCCTTTCTCCTGTCTCTCTCTCTCTCTCTCTCTCTCTCTCTCTCACTCTCACTTGTTTCAACTGTGTCAACAAATAGTAACGTCCTCTCTCTCTCTCACTCTCACGCGTTTCAACTATGCAAGGTTTCATACCCTTTCTCCTGTCTCTCTCTCTCTCTCTCTCTCTCTCTCTCTCTCTCTCTCTCTCTCTCTCTCTCTCTCTCTCTCTCTCTCTCTCTCTCTCTTACCGTGTACATTGAGTAGTCGGTGTGTGATGAATAAATAATTTTAGCTCTCTCTCGTTGTCAAACGCCGTCTTCATTTTTCAATGTATTAAATAATTAATTAATAGTTTTATAATGCAGTCAGTGTGATTGATCCTTGTGATTGCCAAATATATTTGGCAAATATTAACTATGTATGTGTGTTGTTGTTGGCAATGAACTACTTACCTGTTGTGCTGTTACAGATGACAAATCCATACGTTAACGCCTTAGCAATCTTCAATACGCTCTTCTTCATGTGATACAATACTTCTGTTTTAAGGTTGCAGTTTACACACACACACATAGGTTCAGTAGTGTATAGCGAAATAAAATTAAAATTATACACACACATGAAAACGGTGGTTGAAATTCATACAAATCTTCTGATGTAACAGTTCACAAAAATAAATTAATTGTACACATGTTCAGAGGTGTAGAGTGAAATAAAATAAAGTCATAATTTGTTTAAATGATTAAATATATTTTAAAATTCACAATTAAATAAATACATTACTGTATAGAAAGACTAACTATGTGCACACACACACACACACACACACACACACACACACACACACAACGATACAGAATATTCACTACATTAAGCCAAGTCATTGCGTCCTACTTTCTAATAAAATAAAGTCATAATTTGTTTAAATGATTAAATATATTTTAAAATTCACAATTAAATAAATACATTACTGTATAGAAAGATTAACTATGGGCACACACACACACACACACAACGATACAGAAGTATTCACTACATTAAACCAAGTCATTGCGTCCTACTTTCTAATCCCTGATGGTAAACCTAAGACAAAAAAAAAAAAATACAATCATTAGTAATAATACAAATCACTGTTTTATTAATTTAAAATACTGTATGAAAGAGTGGTATGTAATTTTCATCCAAAATATGTAAAACAAAAATACAGATTATATGATAAGTAAATTGTATGTATATATCACTGAATAATAATATAATCGTTCTAGTGTTAACGTTTGCTGCAACAGGTAACGCAGTTTTGATAAGTAAATTGTATGTATATATCACTGAATAATAATATAATCGTTCTAGTGTTAACGTTTGCTGCAACAGGTAACGCAGTTTACAAATAATTACATATAGGTTCAGAGGTGTATAATGTAAAACAAAAATACAGATTATATGATAAGTAAATTGTGTGTATATATCACTGAATAATAATATAATCGTCTAGTGTTAACGTTTGCTGCAACAGGTAACGCAGTTTACAAATAATTACATATAGATTCAGAGGTGTATAGTGAAATAAATTAAAAATAGAATTAATTCCTCATAAGTTAATGTCCTTTCAAATAGTATTCTCTGCACTACAGTCAAACATACGCACACACAGTGATAAAAATTGTTTATTTAAAGTAGTTTGTTACCTTAACAAGTACTGTTATCCTACGCCGTTGGGGTCCTCAACCACTCGCGGACGAAATTACATGTGGACATTGATGCCTTATGGACTTGTGCGGGTTGTCGCCCACCTCCCAATCCATAATTCTTATTTTGCAGACACAACATCTTACAACATCACCGTCGCCTTCGTAAAAGAACCCAGCTTTAGCCAGATCGGACAATTTCACGTTCTCATGCGGGTATATAGGAACGTAAATTTTAATATGCCCACGACGTTTGATGTTGTAATAGCTGTTCAGACGGTTTGTAAAAGAATGTGCGTATTCGTCCATATCTGAAGCTCGTTTACTTCGGTACATTCAACCTCAGCGATGATAGCTGCGTGCGTTCCTATAATAATAATAATAATAATAATAATAATAATAATAATAATAATAATAATAACAGTACCTGCTTCATTATCATATACATTATGTGCTATATATAAATATATACATAAGGCTTTCAACACACACACACACACACACACACACACACTTTTTTTTTTAAAACAGGACAGCGTATTATCTATATAACGTTTTGTTTCAGATAAGAATAGTTTGAATATAAAATGAAAGGGTACGTTGTATTTTGTTATGAGAAAATGCATTTCTAAATTTTGTTACATTTGTCAAAAGATCTTATTGATCAGACGTATGAGTAATTATATTAATCCTTATGTAGCAAACAATAAATTATGTTTTTTTACTTAGTAACATATGCAAATCTTTTACTTACCTCTTAAATGTTGTTATACACACACAATAGCCGATTGTACGATGAGTGTCTCATACAAATGAGAGATAGTGACATGTCGTCTTGTGTGTATATATATCATACGGCGGTAGCGTACACGTTTGAAAGTTGATGCACATTAAATTCTCTCTCTCTCTCTCTCTCTCTCTCTCTCTCTCTCTCTCTCTCTCTCTCTCTCTCTCTCTCTCTCTCTCTCTCTCTCTCTCTCTCTCCCTCTCTCTCTCACACACACATTACAGATATTGATATTAATTGCATGTATGTTCAGAGGTTTGGTGTCTAAATCGATGCATTTTACTTTCACTTTCTAATTTGACACATGGCTTACTTCCATACATAAATAGCTATCGTCCATATCCGTTTACGAGTGTTGCTAATCGAAATTAAAAAATGCTGTAATACATAACGTCCTGTGAAATAGATATGGTATGTTTTTTAGGACAGCCAAAAGCATGGCTGTATGAGACATACATATTTGTATGTCTGTATTTGTATGTTTGTATTTGTATGGCTGTATGAGACATATGTCTCATTTGTATGAGACACTCATCGTACAATCGGCTATTGTGTGTGTATAACAACATTTAAGAGGTAAGTAAAAGATTTGCATATGTTACTAAGTAAAAAAACATAATTTATTGTTTGCTACATAAGGATTAATATAATTACTCATACGTCTGATCAATAAGATCTTTTGACAAATGTAACAAAATTTAGAAATGCATTTTCTCATAACAAAATACAACGTACCCTTTCATTTTATATTCAAACTATTCTTATCTGAAACAAAACGTTATATAGATAATACGCTGTCCTGTTTTAAAAAAAAAAGTGTGTGTGTGTGTGTGTGTGTGTTTGTGTGTGTGTTGAAAGCCTTATGTATATATTTATATATAGCACATAATGTATATGATAATGAAGCAGGTACTGTTATTATTATTATTATTATTATTATTATTATAGGAACGCACGCAGCTATCATCGCTGAGGTTGAATGTGCCGAAGTAAACGAGCTTCAGATATGGACGAATACGCACATTCTTTTACAAACCGTCTGAACAGCTATTACAACATCAAACGTCGTGGGCATATTAAAATTTACGTTCCTATATACCCGCATGAGATCGTGAAATTGTCCGATCTGGCTAAAGCTGGGTTCTTTTACGAAGGCGACGGTGATGTTGTAAGATGTTGTGTCTGCAAAATAAGAATTATGGATTGGGAGGTGGGCGACAATCCCGCACAAGTCCATAAGGCATCAATGTCCACATGTAATTTCGTCCGCGAGTGGTTGAGGACCCCAACGGCGTAGGATAACAGTACTTGTTAAGGTAACAAACTACTTTAAATAAACAATTTTTATCACTGTGTGTGCGTATGTTTGACTGTAGTGCAGAGAATACTATTTGAAAGGACATTAACTTATGAGGAATTAATTTTATTTTTAATTTATTTCACTATACACCTCTGAATCTATATGTAATTATTTGTAAACTGCGTTACCTGTTGCAGCAAACGTTAACACTAGAACGATTATATTATTATTCAGTGATATATGCACACAATTTACTTATCATATAATCTGTATTTTTGTTTTACATTATACACCTCTGAACCTATATGTAATTATTTGTAAACTGCGTTACCTGTTGCAGCAAACGTTAACACTAGAACGATTATATTATTATTCAGTGATATATACATACAATTTACTTATCAAAACTGCGTTACCTGTTGCAGCAAACGTTAACACTAGAACGATTATATTATTATTCAGTGATATATACATACAATTTACTTATCATATAATCTGTATTTTTGTTTTACATATTTTGGATGAATGTAATTATTTGTAAACTGCGTTACCTGTTGCAGCAAACGATAACACTAGAACGATTATATTATTATTATTATTCAGTGATATATATACATACATACAATTTACTTATTAAACACTTCAAGGATTGTAACGTCTTACAATGACTATAGCATATTTACATCTGTTATCTGTTTTATTGGACCTACATGTACATGATTCAACCCAAACGTGTACACGTCGTATGTATGTGTATGATTACGTTGCGTTTGCGTCTGTGTGTGTGTGCGTTCCGTGTTTGGTTACGTTGCGTATGCGTATGTATGTGTGTGTGTGTGATTACGTTGCGTATGCGTCTGTATGTGCGCGCGTTGCGTGTGCCTCTGTGTGTGTGTGTGATATTTAACATGATTTTAATGTTGTTGTATTGTTATGTTGCAGGTTGCTTCTCCTACGAGTACGACACAATTATATATAAACTTTCGAAAAAATATCAATTTTATAATGTATTTATTTAATTGTGAATTTTATATTGTGAATGTTAAAATATATATTTAATCATTTAAACAAATTATGACTTTATTTTATTTCACTCTACACCTCTGAACATGTGCACAATTAATTTACTTTTGTGAACTGTTACATCAGAAGATTTGTATGAATTTCAACCACCGTTTTCATGTGTATGTATAATTTTAATTTATTTCGCTATACACTACTGAACCTATGTGCGTGTGTAAACTGTACCCATGAAGAAGAGCGTATTGAAGATTGCTAAGCCGTTAACGTATGGATTTGTCATCTGTAACAGCACAACAGGTAAGTAGTTCATTGACACATACATAGTTAATATTTGCCAAATATATATATTTCTAACAAGGATCAATCACACTGACTGCATTATAAACCTATTAATTAATTATTTAATACATTGAAAAATGAAGACGGCGTTTTGACAACGAGAGAGAGAGAGAGCTAAAATTATTTATTCATCACACCGACTACTCAATGTACGAGAGGGAGACAGGAGAAAGGGTATGAAACCTTGCATAGTTGAAACGTGTGAGAGTGAGAGAGAGAGAGAGAGAGAGAGAGAGAGAGAGAGAGAGAGAGAGAGAGAGAGAGAGAGAGAGAGAGAGAGAGAGAGAGAGAGAGAGAGGACGTTACTATTTGTTGACACAGTTGAAACAAGTGAGAGAGAGAGAGAGGACGTTACTATTTGTTGCCACAGTTGAAACAAGTGAGAGTGAGAGAGAGAGAGAGAGAGAGAGAGAGAGAGGGCGTTAATATTTGTCGAATAAATATAAACTTTCTAATTTCATATACATGTGCGCAATGTACACAGTGAGAGAGAGAAAGAGAGAAAGAGAGAAAGAGAGAGAGAGAGAGAGAGAGAGAGAGAGAGAGAGAGAGAGAGAGAGAGAGAGAGAGAGAGTAACAATTATGATCATACACTATAATAATACAGAGGTTGGTACACCTGATCATATAGATTTAATATACATTATAACACACGACAAATTTGAACTCACGCAAAGGTTGGTACACCTGATCATATATTTTAATATACACTATAATGCATCGAGTTGGAACCACCCCACCCACTGATATGAAATAAAAAAAAACAACCTCCCACCCAACACCACCCACTGATATGCAAATCAGCTTTCTTAAAAAAATAAAAAATTATATTCACGGATGCTGGTGGTCCATTGAACCTCATCCTACCAAATCAATTTAATTAAAAAAATAAAAAATTTTATTCGCTGATGCTGTGGTCCATTGAACCTCATCCCACCCCCCTTGATATGCAAATCAATTTAATTAAAAAAATAAAAAAACCAAATTAAAAAAATAAAAAATTTATTCGCGGAAATTTGCGGATGCTGTGGTCCATCGGGATGCTGCGGGTCCAGCGGTGGCGGCGTCATCTCTTAGATCATGTTTTTTATCGTTTTTTTATGTTTTTTAAGAAAGGCGGCATTCCTTTGTGGCTCAGAATCCTCATTTTCCCCCTACTTTTGTTGCAAATTGATTCTCAACACCGATACAAATGATTTTAGTTTTTCTATTACTTCAGATTTTTCTCGAATAAAATGAATTTCTCTATAACTTGAAAAATCGTCTTTAAAAGAAACAAAATATAACTTTCTACCGAGAGACTCTACTTCCATAGGACCACAAACGTCAGTATAAATTATTTCGCGAGTTTTAGTGGCACGATCGATCTTTTGTGAAAAGGCAATCTATGATTTTTGCCATAAGCGCAACCTTCACAAAAGAAATTTTCATCCGTAAATTTTATATTTAGATTTTTCAAAAAATTCTTCACATGTTTTACATTTTGATGCCAAAGTCTTTCGTGCCATAATTGTAAAACCTTACCGTTGGCAATGCTCGATCTACTCTTTTGTTCTACCACGTTACATTCTTTTGGAATTGAAGTTTGAATGTCTAATTTTAGCAAACTACCAGGCTCATATTCGGACCAGTTACAAGAATTTCATTACCATGCTTTAAAGTACATCTCGTAGCATTATGTGTTATTTCATAATCTATACCCCTTTTACCCGCATATTTAACAGAAAACAGATTATACATTGAATCAGGAACATATAATACATTATAGATAGTACCTTCTACTCGTTCACTATTTTTATAAGTTTCAAAGTCAATATTACCTTTACCATATGCAGACATTATCATACCGTTGCCCATTCTTACACTGACTGGTGTTGTATATTCTTCGAACTTTGAAAACCATTCTCGATGCTTCGACATATGATCCGTCGCACCCGAATCCACAATCCAGAGATCATCCCGATTGCCACAGCTGCCTTTGTCACCTATTAGTGCTATCCTCGATGTTGGTTTCTTCTGTCCAGAAGACGAGTTACTTCTTTCTTGATTATTCGACCATCTTCGCTGTCCATTATTCTTATTAATGAAGCAATTGTTACTTTTATGACCTTTTCTTTTGCACGTATAACACCTGAAGCAGTCCCTTTTTAAATGACCTTGTCTTCCACAATTATAACACTGCTCTTGTTTCAAATCATTCTTCTCATAAAGAAGAGTCATTCTTCTGTTCCTTATGACCGATTTTCAGATTAGCTAGCAACGCTGTCGTCTCTTCGTGTACTTCCTTTTGCTCTTGTAATCTAAATTCTTCTGCCATCAAGCGCTCAGTCAAATTTTCGAGATTCTTCTTATCGTCAGATACCGAATCCCAAGCACTGGGAAAATGATTAAACTTTTGTGGCAAAGATGTTAAAACACGAGTCATCACCATAGTCTTTTCAACTTTCCCCCGAGATTTTTCATTTTTCTAACCAACTGTTCTATTTTTGAAATATTATACGTAACACTTTCACTCTCTGTCCACTTAAACTCAAAAAATTGTTTTTGAATCATCGACAGATTTTCATCAGATTTTAGATCATATGCTGTATTCAATTTGTCCCACATCTCCTTGGCAGTAGAACAACCCATTATAAGTTCGAGAGGCTTTCTCTCCACTGTTGTAACAATTAACTTTCTGGCAATTTTGTCCGCCTTCTTGAATTTTTCCAACAACGCGTCACGATCTTCTGCACCTGCAGCTGGCTCGGCTAATCTTCCTTCGCAAACATCCAGCACATCATCATCCTCTTCCATCAACGTGCGTACTACGAAGCGCCATTGATGCCAATATCTTTGTCTCGAAGTTTTTCAATTTTTATATTCGGTTCCATTTTTGCACAAATATTTTATACTTGCACTCCAATTACACACTGCACTCCGATTTTAAAATGCCACTGGGCCCATAACCTGTTGAGGTATGGGTAAAAATAATTAATAATTTAAGTACAGGAGCAAACACACGCTTTATTGAAGGAACAGTTTAGTAGCAAGTATACATAAAACGGACACACGAAATGCACATTACAAGAGCACATTTAAAACTGAACTGTACTTGTCGAGTGCATCTCTATTTATATAGAAAAACAGCTTCCAGATCTTTCCTTTTATTTAAAAACTTCGAGAACATTACTTTTCTAGACTCTCACAGTAAACGCGCATATGTGCGTGTTGAGGCCCCGCACGGGCAGCTCGACCTCCCACCGCACAATACAAACTTTCACTTCTACAATGACAGGTACACTTACTTAAAAATGAATGTAGAGTTTTCTAGTATATTCTCAACAATAATCGTTTTCCAAACGCCGAGTTCGATCTTAGGCTTACTTGTGCACGTAGTAACGGACATTTTTAAGATTTTTTAGTATTGATTTGTTTTCGAAATGGTGATGGATAAGATTGTTAAACACGGATCGAAAAACATTTCCAACAATAGACACATCCAATACTGGCGAATCAAAACTTTAAGTTGCCGTGGAATAAATGACTGTACTATAAATATCCAAAACCAATATGGGTAGACGCGAGCTGAATAAACTTCCGAAAACTACGTCTTTCCTACACTTGAACGTCAAAAACTAGTACGAAAATTTGAACCATCCCTCAAATACCAGACACCTAGCAGTGCTTAAGGTCATTCACACCGCACGTCTATCTATCCAGTGAACGGATTGGACGTTCTGGGGGTCCATGCAATACCATTTCTATCCGACGGATGTTCAGCCTCTAGTCCCGTCTATATATTTTAGCTGCCAAGCTGTGTAGTGTGTACCTCCGATCAGATGCTTTGGTGTCAGACTGATTTTGTGA